>JANHMN010000007.1:21962819-21985013 GCA_030674055.1 Rhabdomys pumilio
ACACACACACACACACACACACACACACACACACACACACACACATATGGAGTTTAGCTGAGTTCTTCCATTTCCATGGGTTGGGTTCTGCTCCATGTGGTGAGACTTTAGCTTGATTGACTTATTTCTAGTTGCTGTTGTTTGCTGGACCACTTAGAAAACTCTTTGAGGAAAGGCTCTGCTATGCCTAGGACACTTGACTGGGGACTTCAGTGGTTTTCTTGATGAGCCTTCCACAATAAATTTATACTAAAAGTTTTTAGCAACTGCTTGGATGATGTTTTGTTATCTATCCATATGTTGTCCACCCATCCATTCATTCATCTGTTACTTATTTATTTTATACTTTAGTTTGATGTATACTAAAACTCACTTATTCAAATATCAAAGAGTGGGTTTTATAGATCACTTTTCACTCCTTATGGAACTGAATGAAATGCAAAGATAATATGCACCATAGAAGCAATATTCTCATTTGGATTCACAATGAAAATATTATATAAATAGTATCTTATGCCAGGAAAATATAATAATTTATAAACATTTGCATGTTTGTATATAACAATTCACTTCCTTATGTTTTAAAATTTTGTTTATATAAGATTATTGAAACAGGAATGGTGGGAGATAAGGCTACCCACTACTGGAGGGAAGCTGAATCACAGAAAGCCAACCGTAACTTTTCTAACAATCAGACCCAAAGGCCAGAATTTAACATTAATAACTACTATTTTTTTTTTAACTTCTCTTATTTCTGATGTGGGACTTACTAGAGACAGCCAAATTACCTAGAAAGCCTTGTTTCTATTAACCCAGTTTACATTTCAATTACATCAAGTCCTATTAGAATCATCCCCTTCCTCCATCCCACACACACACTTATAAATCTGTTCTACTAACCTGCCTACCTCCTAGTCTCTGTTAAATGTGAATGATATTAGTTCAATAACTCCTTATTAAATATATTTTTAAAACTTGT
Organism: Rhabdomys pumilio; assembly: GCA_030674055.1. Taxonomy (NCBI): domain Eukaryota; kingdom Metazoa; phylum Chordata; class Mammalia; order Rodentia; family Muridae; genus Rhabdomys; species Rhabdomys pumilio. The sequence continues at coordinate 21,963,799 of JANHMN010000007.1, forward strand.
CTGCCTTTTCCTTACCTTCTTTCTGAAGGTTTTCAGTTTATTTTTTACTGAAAAAAAATCCCTGGTTATTCCATAAAAAGAAAATACATTCCTTGAAATTATGTGTTTCTATTCTTTTTTTTTTTTTGTAATTTGTTTGTTTTTTGATGAACAAGTACTGCTACGTTAACAAATATACTACTCGATCCAGTAGGTTTTCCTATATTTATCTGCTTTGTAGGAAGGTGATATGCACACTGAGAAATGCAAGCTGCATGTGTCAAAACTTATTGAAAGCTTATAAAAGTTTGGAAATGAATGTGATGTGAAGCATTTGGTATTTTATCTTAATTAAGTTTATAGGCCATATAAAAACAACTCTTGAGTTACAGAGAGAGAGTTCTCCTTCTAGAATTCACCATTTTTTTTCCCAGAAAGCAATAGGCATCACATTGAAACTCAGTAATTTAGAGCAATAAGGCCTGTATTAAATCTCTGTATTTCAGGAACATTAATCGTTCCAGGCACAAGATCCAGTTTAAGGAAGCTTCCAGAAGTCAAAAATTGAAGAATGACTCAAAGTAGCCAACCTTATACTATATGCTTACCTTTACATTTCTCAAAGAAACCTCAGTGAAGATTATGGCTGGCAATTTTTCACTCTTAATCTATTTCCGGGTGGCCACATTACAGTATCTCTTGTTATCGCACTGGGCTAGATGCACCTTCTTTTTTTAGGGTATGTGAGTATTAATTTATTTTAATTTGGGGGTCATGATTTATATTTACTTATTCAACAATTCCCTGTCTACCCCATGCAAAAAAACACAGAAAACTCAACCAACGGTGTTTATGAAAGACAGGTGAGTCCCAGCACTAAATCTTAATTTGCAAGAAAGGATTACAGGTAATTAACAAAGGTAAGAACAGTTAATAATAATAATAATAATAATAATAATAATAATAATAATAATAATAATTAATAATAATATTAGTAGTAGCAGTAGTAGTAGTAGTAGTAGTAGCCTCTGAATAATAGCTAGTGCCAGCACACACTGTTTCCTTAATGATTATAGTCATAAGAATAAGAAATATGTACATGAACCAAAGTCCACTCATGCCAAAAATGCAATGCAAAGAAAACATTGTCTGTGAGATGAAAAGGACAGGGTAGGACTAAAGGAATTTTTGTAAGTAAGAAACTTGCGCGTTTTCACAGTGATTTGTATAATGACATCTGTCACAGCCATCATCGGAAGTCAGTGCGTTGACTTAATAAAGAACTCGGCTGTTTGAAGCTGAGTTGCTAATCTACAGGAAAGATTTATTTGATTTTTGATTCTTGCAGTATCATTCAGATCTTAATCAATATGGCTTTTAGCCAATGTTTGAAATCACTTGGAACATTTTACTCTTTTTTCCTGGCAGTTTCTAAGGGAATTTAGTTTTGTTGTTGTTGATGCTGTGAAGTTCTGCCTTCTGGCCAAACGAAGTGCTACTGATTTTCACCATGGAACTGCATGGACCTGCATTTCGGGTTCCTGTGACGCTCATGGTTCCCTTCAAAAGATGTTCTCAGTTCTCTACCTTCTATGGCTTCTACCTATTATTATTTCGAATAAGAATGAATCACTCACTGTCATACAAAAATGGTGCTTAAACAATGAGCATGCAAGGAAAAATAGGGCTTTCTGCCTGTGGCTTCAGCCTGGGATTTTTTGTTTGTTTGGTTTGTTTTGTAATAGGTGAAATACAAACATCTCTAGATTCTCTCTGAAGACAGTTTGCACTGTTGCAAATCACTGTCATTGATTACTTGTCTCAGTACCACAGAGATTTTCCTTTGAGATATTTGATACAATACAATGTCCTGAGATATGCAGTAAAATTTCCATATTTAATCTGTGAGAAATTGCAGGTGGCATATTCAATGCTGCTGAGCCATTGAGTCAATAACCCTGTTTTGGTCAGTTTCCCAGGAAGACTGACTCCCCACAGTGGCAATTAGTTTTGCTTTGCCCCTAGTCTTCCTAGCACCATTCTGCTCCATTTGTCAGTCATTAATAAATTATGCTTTGCTTGCTAAGTTTTTTATTCAGAGTTTTTGAACAAAAACAAACCATAGGTAATTATAAGAAAATAGATGGGATCACAACTCTCAGAAGTTTAATCAATATATCAGCCTGGATTTATTACAGTTTTATGAAGTCACTTCAATTGTTGATTCATAAGCCACTGAGGTTTAATCCTCATGAACTCTCTTACAAAACTATTGGTAGTATTTGAGATTATGAATATTTGTTTATTTACCACAATTCAAAATTGAATAGTGCTACACAAAAACATTTTTATATAATTTTTTTCTTGGAATCTTACAAATTTGAAACTAACCCAGATATTTTAGAGAATCTAAATACATCAAAATGTCTATCATGCCCTAAAAAATAAAGAGAGAAATACAAATAGTTTTATTGATATTATTATTCATGAAAGCAACGGCTACTATATAATCTTGACATTAAAATATCTATGCGCTAAATTAGTACTACAATAAGCTTGCAAGTATTTTAACTCTTTGTAATTCCTTTTAAAATTATTTATTTTGTGATGCATTAAATTTTATTATTTACAGAGAAAACATATTTGGGTGTCAAATATTTTGTAAAGTATATGTTTGAGTTACTACATGACTCCCAATTACCATTCTTAATAATGTGCAAATATCATCAAATGATGATTGGTGAAGTTATTTTTAATCCCATAGTTTTTGAGTAACTCATTTAATTAGATTAAATATGAAAGCCACAGAAGTCTCTTGGTACTTACTTGAAAGAGAAGAGAGAACATATGTACACAAGGAAGTATAGTTATGTCGTAAAGTTATCTAAATTACATGTAAAATAACTGGTACCTTGTTTTAACAGTTTAGTGAAAAGCAAGAAGGCTGTAGCTAAATAGTGTAGAAGATTTTTAATGAAAAGAATGGACTGATGTAGGTCTTGATACCTGCCCAATATTTAACATTGAGGAGTGAGTAAAAACTTATATCAGGAAAAGCAAGGTATCAGAGTAAATGCACAGTAAGATCCACTCTTCTAATTCACAGTTCATAAGCTTTACATTGAGCTCTAGCACGGATGACTGCAGGGCTGGACCATGCATTAGCAGAAGGATTTCTTCATTTTTCTCTTAGTTAATGGTCAGTGTTGATTGACATTTTCTTTGGCACTCGATACAAAGCTTTTGTTTTTCACTGACTTTGAAAATGAACTGAAAGAGGACTGAAAGTCAAACATCATCGTGATAAAGTGATCATTAATTCAAAGATGAATTGGTCTCCGACAGCAATGCAACCTCTTACAACGCTTTGGCAAAGAGCATGGAACACTCACAGTACAACTCATGAATCACCTGAAGCTCAAGAGGAAGGAAGACCAAAGAGTGGCTACTTCAGTCCTACTTAGAAGGAGAACAAAATAATCAAGGGAAGTAGAGGGTGGAAGGGACTTGGGGGAAAGAGAAGAGGGGAAGAGGAATACTAGGGGCAGAATCAGTATGGGAGGAGATGGAGGGGATTTACAGAGGATTAGAAAATTGAACAGAGGTATGTAAAAGTGGAGGATGGAGAACTGGGGATAGCAACCAGAAAGTCCCAAATGCCAGGAAAGCAAGAGTCTCCCAGGACTCCATGAAGATTACATTAGCTGAAATACCCCACAAAGGGGAGGGAGAACCTGTAGAGACCATATGCAGAGGTTAGGCATGGTCCACCAGTAGAGGCATGGGCCATCTCAAAAGTTTTAACCCAGAATGGCTCCTGACTAAAGGAAATACAGGGACAAAGAGTGGAGCAGAGACTGAAGGAAAGGCCATCCAGAGACTGCCCCATCTGGGGATCCATTCCACATGCAGACACCAAACCCAGACACTATTGCAGATGCCAAGAAGTGCTTGCTGACAGGAGCCTGGTACAGCTGTCACCTGTGAGGCTCTGCCAGAGCTTGACCAATACATATGTGGTCTTGCAGTCAACCATTAGACTGAGCACAGGGACCCCCATGGAGTAGTTAGGAGAAGGACTGAAGGAGCTGAAGGGGCCTTATCTGTGATCGATAGGAGGGTAGGCCCTTGGTCCTGCGAAGGCTGGATGCCCCAGTGTAGAGGAATGCTAGGGCGGTGAAGCAGGAGTGGGTGGGTAGGTGGGGGAGCACCCTCATAGAATCAGGGTAAGGAGGAATTGGATAGGGGGTTTGCAGAGGGGAAACTGGGAACAGAGATAATATTTGAAATGTAAATAAATAATATATCCAATATAAAAATGAGTATACTAAAAAAAAAAAAAAAGAAAGAAATGAAATTCTGACAAGTCCTTTAACATTGCTGGAATCCGCATATTTACCATAATGGAAAGGAGATTAAATAAATAAGTCCATAACCACTTTACAGTAAATGATTCCAAGTAGAATTCTTGCTCTAAAATAATTTTTACACTGATAAAACTAATAGGACTATTAGAATTTTAAATTACACATGAAAAGGGAGAATTTTCTTAACAGTTGTGCTATCAATATAAAAAAAAGTGAGTCACCACCTCATAATATGAGGTCCTAGTCAACAAAGTTCCACAAGTAACTTATAAACAGAAGTCAGCTCATTGTGGATGTTGTAAAAAAAATTCAGGAAACAAGATTATTCTAATTGTCTTTATAAAAATGTTTTAAGTTCTGCCATTCTGTAAGCTATTTCAGTATGCAGTGAATACTATGTTCTGACTTACTGCTCACCCCATTACAGATATAGAACATATATACACACTCATAATAAGAAGAAACTGAGCAATATTACTACTAAAGTATACATCCACCTTTAAGTTATTTTCTCAAATATTTACTGAGTACTACATAGCAGATTATGCCCTATGTGTTAGGAATGTGATAGAGAATGGAATGAGATAATCCACCCCTGTTTTTATAAATCTTATAGACCAATTTTTCTAATAGAGGGCAGAGGACTCAGAGATTACTAAAAAAGCAAAGAAATATAAACAAGGTAGTTTTATATAGAAGTGTATGTTACAAAACAAAATTAGTAATATAATTTTACAAAGGAGATACTAATTTAAACAAGTACTTAATGAGGAAATGGTGTGAGGAAAGCTTGAATTGCAATGTATCATTCCTGTAAAAAAAATCTCAGAAATCTTTGTGAGAATTCAACTATTTTCTGTTAAATCAGACATTAAAGATTACCAAAACATAAATAAAAGCACTTGCTCTAAAAGCCAGATGACTGGAAGTTAATTCTCTGAACTCACCGAAAGCTGGGTGTAGGAACAAGCATATGTATTAACACATAGCTATTGTCACATGGGTCTGACTGACAGAATCTATTTGAAGTTTGCAGGACAGATAGTAGCTTGGAATGCAGAGTGTAGCAGCAGAAACGAATGTAGAGACCCTGACTCAAAACTAATTGGAGAGATCCATCCACCTTCTGTATACTGGTCCTCTGATTTCCATATGTGCATATAGCAACTGGGCACCCACAGTCTCCCATCACCACACACACACACACACACACACACACACACACACACACACACACACGTGCATGTCAAAAAATATTAGTGTTGGTTTCAAGCAACATGCCCTCACTAAGTACATATTTTCCCTACCATAGTCTTGTCTCTTACATTTTTCTAAAAGAGAAAGAGAAAAAAGAAAAGATGAAGAATAAACACATTTCAGAAACCACCTGTAGTAGGCAGAAGAAAGAACTAGCAATCATCGTTTTAGCAAGTGCCTGTTAAAGCAAAATATCCTGTACAGACCTGAAAGGAATAAGAAGTAAGCTATGTGGTTCTTGGCAGTGCAGCATAAAGCAGTAGGAAGGCCAGAGAAAATGTCTTCAGGAAGGATGATTCTTAACAATTTTCAAGAAACAGTGGGGAGATAATTTTGTCGACAATAAATTAACAGATTCATTATTGAGACAAGGCATGATGAAATAGTATATGTGAGTCTTAAAAATGGTATTCACTGATGGGTCAGCCATAATAAGATATAAGACAATATTATAATTATTACTGACAATACTATTATCTTGCTATTTGCATTAGATAAAATTTTCTGAAAAGAAGGTGTTAAAATAACGTATACCCTTACAAAACACTCATATAAGGAATCACAACTCCTTATTCTTTTAACAATGTTTATTTCTTTTGATTTCATTGTATGAGAGTTTTGTCTGCACAATGCATTGCGTATATGTGCCTGGTGCATGCAGAGGTCAGATGTAGGTACTCGATCTCTTGGATCTGGTGTTGTCACCAGTTATAAAAACTGGTGATAGTTTTTATCTACCATGTGAATTCTGGCTACTAATCCCTGGTCCTGTGAAAGAATAGAATAGCAAGTTCTCTAACCATTGAGCCATGGTTCTAGCCCAAGAAATCACAATTATTTAATGTCAGAATATATACATACATATATTTAAGACCTTATAGTATAAAAGGGGAAGTTTAAGAGGGGAAAAAAAAAGGCTAGCTTAAAGAAAGAAAAGAAACACAAGACAGCGGTGTGGAGCTCTGTTTCCCATTTAAGTAGAGACTTGTGAAAATTTTCACAAAACCCACAGATTAAAGATTAAACAACTGTATTTTTGAAATATATATATATATATATATATATATATATATATATATCTATATCTATATCTATATCACAGTTGTATTAAAAACTTCTGAATAATTGAATAATTACTGGTTACAAATGAACACTGAGAAATTTCATTCTGAAACCATTGAGGTTTTCTTCTGTAGAGAACTGGTTATCACTTATAAGAATTCAATTATTAGTGAACACATTAATCAGACTACCATTTTTGTACAAAGAGAAAAAAACACAAATTCCAATTATATTAAAAGTCTGTTCCCTGTAACATCACTGTAATTCAACCCTGTGAAATTATGTCTATCTAGAAGTCTACTATAATAAAATACAAACACTTGAACAAAAGTGATTACTTTTATAATCTCAAATGCACAGGAGCCACCTTGGCTAAGATATGTAGTGGGATCTCAAACTTTTGTAATGGATATCTGCAAAGACTGAGCACTTTACAATCTGATAAAACTAAAGAACCAGAAGACAATTGCAAAACAACTTTTTACTGTTATCTTTTCAGGTAAAATAAGGAAAAGTTAAAACAATACTTTATTGAAAGCTATTTATATTTTGGATGTCACCTATGCCTTAATTCTTACAGTTTAGTATACATACACAATGCACATGCATCCCTAAAGAAACAAACTTACCTGAGAGCTCAATAAGACATTTCAACAGAATTGAGTGTCAATTTCCTAATGAGAGACACAGGCAATAGCATAGAGCAGCTAAATCTAGTTCCAGATTCCTCGCATACTCAGAACAAAGAAAATAACTTTGGTCCAAAAAAATACCATTTTATAGGCAGTAAGCCACTTTTCATATTAAATTTATCATCCTAGAAACATCTTAACTTGAAAGACACAAATTAATATTCTTTAAAAAGAAATCTCATAAAAGACTTAGCAGCAAAAACAAATCCTTTCTTCTGGATATTTTTCTTGGTTTTTATTTTCCAATTTCAAAATTGACATAAAAGCTTTAAGCTTTTGGGCTTTATGTGCAACTTCATATATATTTGAGTGGGCATCCGTGTAATAATGAAGGCTTTTTATCTCAGAGAGTTTTTTGAATATAGCGTCATAGTTAGCTTCAATTGTCAACAGACACTTAGAAAGAGAGAACACTCACTGATGGATTGTTTCCATTGGAATCTCTTGTGTACATATCTGTGGGGTCATTGCTTAAAATTGTAAATTAATGGCAATATATCCAGTCCAGTACAGACTATATCGTCTCTGGTCAGATGGTCCTGAACTATGGTTTGAATATACTTGTGTATGTAAAAAAAAAATATGTACTCAGAGAGCTAATTTAATTTTTTTAAAAAAATCTGAAAATTTCTGGACATGTAACCAAATATGAGAACACATGAAAAATTTAGATTTTAGGAATAAAATATCACAAACCATTGTTTAGTTCCATGAAATCTGAATTAAGGAGTCAAGTAAAATAATTGCTTTTGTTTAGTCAATTTTACTTTGGTTTTAATGTACCTTTAAATTATTATTTGAGTCTTATATTAGACTAAACATGGGCCAGAGTCAATTTTCAGATTTAAGACCTTATAGTCTAAAAGGGAAAGTTTAAGAGGGGGGGAAAAAGGCTAGCTTAAAGAAAGAAAAGAAACACAAGACAGTAGTGTGGAGCTTTGTCCCCATTTAAGTAGAGACTTGTGAAAATTTTCACAAAACCCACAGATTAAACAATTGTATTTTTGAAACAGTAAATATAAGAGAAAAAGCATATCATGCTATAAAAAGCATATGAATGTTCAATACCGTTAGAGAGGAAAGAAAGAGATTAAAGAACTGTTACAGTTTGCTTACATTCCAGAGGGCTTACATTGTAATCTTCCTGGGATAATTAGTCACAGTTTTCTGAGAGTATGTCAGTTCTTTTGTAATGTTTTGGGGACATGTAAACAGTATTGAGAAAGAATAAAGTAAAAAGAAATGTATATGGCTTGAAAAGAAAAAAAGCCCAATGAAAAAATGGACAACTTTAAGACATGATTGTTTTCAACTTCATTAAAAAAAAAAAAAAAAAAAGAACAACAACAACAACCAAAAAAAAAACCTATTTCAAGATTAATGCAATTGCAGGTTTTCTAACACCACATATAATTAGAAAGAATCTAAAAGATGAATGCGTACCTAGTCAACAGAAACACAAAGGGGTTATGAAGCCCTATGCTTTACTTCCTTTTATCTTGAATATATACTACAAAAAAAAAAAATGGGTGACACCTTCTTGCAATAGTCTAATCTTAAAATATTCAATGTGACATACTCTAAATATATTTTCTGCCCCATGCAAACAATTACAAAATGTAATTGTTACAAGTGCAATTCCTGTTAAGTTCACATGTTGATCTAAATTATTATTATCACATTTTGCATATAATTGGTATTACCATTTTACCACATACTAAAATAAAATAGAATACTTTCTTTTGTGCCATTGAGAAATCAAATTATGCTCATTTATCAGAAATGTTGGCAAAGATATATATCTGGAACCTCTGGTTATATTGTCTTATTTAAGCAGTTAAACAATGAAAACGAGAGTTTAAAGCGAAAGCGAAATTACGACAACTTTATGAAAGTATACATGTTTATCAGTTATGTTTGTTTTGTTACAGAGAGGGAATTTGTTGGCTGCTTTTGTGTTTATTTGATACAGAATGGAGATATCTGAAAGAAGGAAACCTCAATTGAAAAAAAATGCCATAATTCCTTCCGATTCTAGAGCAGTGTGTTAATTAGAGATTGACTGGGGAGAACTCAGCACATTGTGAACAGTGAAAACCTGAGTGGTCCTGAGTTCTATAAAAACAAGAAGGATGAGCAAGCATGGTGAGCAAATAGTACCACTCCATAGTTCATCAATTCCTACCTCCAGGTCCCTGCCCTGTTTGAGTTCTTTATCTGACTTCCTTCCAGGATGGATTATGATGTAGAAGTGTAAGCTAAATAAGCCCTTTTCTTCCACCTTACTTTGGTCAGGTTGTTTAATCACAGAGATAGTCACCCTAACTAAGACTGAGAAAATAAATATAATTTATCATTTTACAGAGTAACCATGATAGTTTTCAATATTTTTCGGGAACCCTAAGATAATTTCCTTAATGTGTGCAAGGTGTTGGCTAAATTTTTTCATTGTGTCTCATTTGAGTTAATTTAGGGAAACCTAGGTATTACAGGAAGACAATACTATGTACAAACAAAACCTGTGACATTCAAAACCTTTAACAAGATACAAAAGCCTTTAAAAGGGCACATCTCTTAGATCTCAGGTAGATAGAAAGATGTGTATGAGCACAAACTAATCTTTCACTAGAAAACAAAATCCAAACCCTGAAGTTATTTCTGTCAAACAATCAAGCGCCCAATACCCTTAAAGTTAAAGAATGCTAAACACATAACTTTCATGGACACAAATATTGCTTAAATAATATTAGAACCTATAATTCCTTCTTGATAAATTTGCTATTCTTTTGGTTGTAAGTTTGTTTGTTTGCTTGTTTTTCTTTTCTTTCATTTTTTTGGAAGGGTTAATGATGCCATCTGATCCTGCAGAAACAGGATTGTTGGCTCACATTCTCTGTTAGTTCAGTTCAGAGAGAAGGAAAAAAAAACAGGAGAGAGCAGGTGCCCTTGACAGCTTGGGTGTAATGTTCCTCAAAAGAACAAGAGCTATGTCTCAGGTATAAATTAAAAGAAATGAATAGGTACCCTTTTGAAATCAATATTAAGTAATCAATTGCTGTGTATGCTTTACAGAAAACTGAGGATAAATTGCTTTTATGAATTTTTTGATCCTTATATTAAATATTTCCATGTTGTCAACCTCAACTGTTTCTGTAAGAAACTTTTATCTAGTTTTGCATAATTACACCACATCACATTTCTAAACAAGCAGCCCCCCTTAGTTAATATCCCTAATCATTGTTTCAATTGCAAAACTTAAAATATATTTGTTATAGGAAAACAATGAATGACTTCTTCATCCATATATACGTTTAGGAAAGTTTTTAATAATGAGTTTGTCATAAAACATCTAAATAATGCCTTCTCTAGGTCTATCTCCCATTTTCAAACTGGAAAAGGTCGGTATGCAATACATGGGATTTTGTTATTTGCCTACTTAGCATTCAGTAAAAATCATATTCAGTAAGTGTGCATGACAATTGATGTCTTTGTGTTGAAATCACCCAGAAATTGGAATAAAAGAAGTCATTGCAGAGTTTGCTTATTTCTTATATTTTTGTTTTACTCGAGAATGCCTGCCAGATACAAACACAGGGTAGCCCTGTTTCTCAAATGACTTAGCAGGCAGCTTTCAAAACTGAACCAGCCAATGATAAATTATTTTGAGACAGAAAATATGCAGAATTAGAAATACATTGTATTAGAACAAGCTATACGGCTGTATTAATAACAGAGTATCATGTTAGTACTATTCATGTGCAGAGCAGAGAGAATGTTAAGGTGAGTATGTATCTGATAACAACTATCAGCAATACAGACAAGATAAAACTTAAGCACTAAGGCACACATAAGCATTATCTACTGGCATGCTGCTCCTTTGATTTGTTTTAGGATGTGCTTAACAGTTTCATAGTTGTATCAAGGTGAGGAAGGGAGCAGTTGCAAAGGTTCAGAAACTCTTTCCTTCCTTACCTGCCACTGAGCAGGAAGCCGATCATCACTGCCAACAAGATGACTCCCACTGTCACTGACACTGCAATGATGGGAATCTGGCTTTGATCATTAGATGCTGCAACTGCTGATAGGAGACAGAGAGAAAGGAACTTGTAGTTAAAGGGACCACAAGCATTCAAAATGTGAGCTGCTTCACAGTAGGTAATTGATTTGTGGTTTAAACAATTCACACAAACCCAGCTAAGGCTCCCTTGCAATATTTGTTCTCAAAGGGCATCTGAAGGAGGAAATATTTACTCACCAAATATAAATCACGAGCATCACTAGACACTGATTATTTCTGCCTATCATAAAAATAGAGTGCAGATTTCACAGTACCAGGGTCCTACGTTTTACAAGGTAAGGGGGAATATTGTCCGTGACTTCAAACACAGCCATGTATATAAGAAAGTGTTGAGCATTCAGATTTGACATTTTTAGAGATTACAACTGCTGTCCTCTAGCAAAAAATATGTTAGTTCAGGAGTTCTTTCTTGTAGACAAAATGCCTAAAACAATGGGGCTTTGACTTTGCTGAAATAAAAATATTCTAAAGATAACTTAACAGTGAAACTCCATGTAGAATATAATGAGTTATTTTATATGTATTTATTTTATATTGTATTTTATATGGAAGATCACTGAAAATTATCAAAGTACAAGTTTAAAGCTTTATGAATAGATTAGACACATTTTCAATGCTTGTTTTATTATACATTTTATACATATGGATATAGAGCTTTCTAATTTCACCGATACAATTCTTACAATATAAATTTAAAATGTTTAGGGAGTTGTATATAAATAAGTATGGTAATTTCTCTTTTGTGTTGATAACTCTTTATATATAAGGAACATATGCAGCAAATCTAATTTTCTTTGGGTTTTCACGCCCTCTGAAGAGGGTACCTCATGTGTGTTTTGTTAGTGACAGAATCAGTTTTGATGTTTCAGAGAAGTGCTTGTACAACTTCACAATGCCAAGTACATAGACTTCAAAGGCTAATACCATGTAATTTTTCTGTATGATTTTTATCACCTCTTTGCCAGATCTTCGTCTACGTAATTTGTAACTTCACATCTCTCTTATAAGCCTGTACTGTTTCTGTCCAAGGTGAGTTCATTTTATAACAAACTCCTTGTCTTGACTTACATATCATCCCAGTCAGAATACTCTATAGACTCAGAAACTTTCATCATCTTATGTAAGTAAAATTCTGTTAATAGGCTACAAAGAATATAAGTAAGCTTATCTGTGGTATAAAAGTCTATCTTCTTACTTTCCCTTTTCTTGTCCTTTATAAAATACACTTGTTTTGATTTTATGTTCATGGGTGCTCTACCTGCACAGGTGTCAGTGCAGACCATCTGAACCCTTTACCCTCAGAGGCCAAAAGAGGCCATTGGATCTCCCAGAGTTACATTACAGATGGTTGTGAGCCTTCTTGAAGATGGATGAGTTTGAGTGGAAAAAGTCAGAAATGGATTTGCTAAAAAGACATTGTACACCTGTATAAAATTTTCAAACAATAAGAAAAATATTTTTAAAATCTTGGCTCAGCCTTGAACAGTTTCTATATTATTTCAAGTAGGAAACAACCCCAACTTGCTTCATTTATTTGAAACAAAATTATCCCTATAATGAGTCTTGGTCACAGATTCTGGGCATTGAGCATCACTTTTTACATTTTAGAAATGTCAAGCCTTCTAGCAAAGCTAGACTAGTCAAGGTAGACCCTGTGGTTCAGCATTAAGTACAGTCTCTCCTTTTTGTTTTTTTAATCTCATGTCATTGTAAAAACCATTCCTTTTCCATAACGATTTTGCTCCTTCCAAAACCTTAGTGCAATATCTTAACTAGTAACCTGCTTAGGTAAGTATGCTTGGTTTTTTTGGTTCCTATTTATTTTCCTCTGTTTTATTTACCTTCTTATCCCTATTTGCTGGCATCCTGAGTGAGTTCTATGGACAGAGTCTCATCTACTGAAAGTCTGCAATTCTCTCTCTTTCTGAAAATTTTCTTCTGCCTCTGAGCCTATGTATGATGTTTGTGAATTTACATATTTGCACCATAATAAATAATTTCTGCATTTAGAACATGTAGCGCAGAATTTAAACTATGTCTTGCTGTGGCTTGGGTAACCAAAATGGATCTTTTCTGATATTTCCAGAGTTCTGTGTTATCATGCTATGTTCTCTCCACAAATATTTTTGGGTTCAAACTTGATGAATTCAATGTCCCCTTCCTCCTCCTTCTTTTTTCTTCATTTCTCTGCCTCCCTTTTCTTTTTTCTATTGTCTTCACTTGCCCTTCAATAGATAAAGATATGCTTATAACATCAGTTTAAAATTATCAATCATAAGGCCAAACTTTTGTTTCCAATAATCACATCTTTCCAAAGATTAAGTCAGATTTTTGTTCAACAAATATTTCCTTTTATATGGATTATATTTTCACAAAAAATGAATATCTTTAAATTGGATTCCTACTTAAAATTTCTACCTGCATAGTTTAAGAAAAGGCACAAACATGCCATAAATCAAAACATTGAGCTAACTTGTTTCTATCATCCTAGTTTCTACTCACTATTACTTAATATTTCTCAAGAACTATTTGTCTATGAGGTAATAAATATATTTATGAATTTTGTACTACTTTCATCATATATTTATATCCAGTTACTATTTTGACTCAAACTAGCATGATAGGAATATTTGACTGTTTCCAAAGCATTGAGAACTGATTAGCTTTTTTTGTATTCTCATTAAACATAAAAATATTACTTTAAAAACATTTCCTTCATCAAAAATACACCATATAGCCAAATTTCTAGTCCACCATTTAAAGTCCTTGCCATCTGACTCTGTAAATATTTCTGGTATAAATAGGCCAATTCAGTTAACTCTCAATTATGAGAATTTAAAGAAAAGAAGTTGTTTGTAATCAGAAATGAAAATACATTGATTTTGTCCAAACACAATAGTGTGTGCCTATAAATAAGCAAGGAAGTTAGAAAGAAACAGAACAAGAGGATAGCTGTGGTGGTTTGAATGAGAATGGCTCTTTTAAACCTATATGTTTGATTGCTTGGTTACCAGTTGGTGAAACTGTAGAGGACTTTTTGGGGGCTGCTTCAAGATGCTTGGCTGGAATTTGATTTCAGGCCAAGACAAAGAAGTAAGCTCAAGGCTGGAATATAACTTTGGCCTAGGATTCAGGAAATAGGCTCAGATTAACAACATTTACATTTGAGTTAATGCAAAGCTCAGAGCATGCTCAGCTAAGTCAAATTGCTCATTACATGGCTATTTGTACCAATTTTATATCTATATCTGCTAACTCCTTCTCCTTCCCCCCACTTCTCTCTCTCTCTCCTCTCTCTTTCTCTCTGGCTTAGTAAAAATTAAAACATAGAAAAAAATGAAAAATAATTATGAAGTATATGAAAACTATAATATGGCTCCTCCCAAAGTTTGACCTGAAGAAACATTGGAAAGTGAGGATACACACTGTGGGTTAAATGAGAATATCCCCAGTAGACTTGGATATTTGAACACGTAGTCCACAATTGGTAGAGCTATTTGTGGGGACTTAGGAGATGCAGCTTTCTTAGGAGGTTTGTCATTAGGAGTAGGTTTGAGCGTTGAAACCTTGTATCACTTCTAGTTTGTTATTTCATGCTTGAAGTTCGGTGTGCCCAAACTTCCACTATCATTGTGTCTTATTTCATGGCTCTCTGCAATGGTGGACTATTACCCTCTGAGTTCAAATAAATGCTTTCTTCTCTAGATTGCTTGGGTCACGGTATTTTATCACAACAACAGAAAAATAACTACAGCAAAATATTAATGGATTTCAATTATCACTAACACACGAAGAGTTGTTCCTTAATTTGGGGGTTTAGTCAGGAAGGGAAACAAAGGGATCATCATGATGGTGCATTTTTTATCAGCTTGGAAGATCTATGAATCTTGAGAAAGGATGAAATTATAAATTATATGCAACTTCTAAACACTTCTTTACAGAGGAGTTAAAAATATAAAATCAAAATCTCTGGAATTTTTTTATTAATACCTGGCTCTTGTACTTTAGTTTTCTAAAATGCCATCCCCTAGAGAACCTAAGTACATTGCTTCTCATACATCCTTAAGGAACTGTATCCAAAAACTGACTTTACATGAATCTTTAAAGATAATATATAATCCACAGTATGTATACATACTTGCAAATATGTACATACATATTCAAATAAAATGATTTCTAATTATAGCTAATAAGCATCAGAGAGTACAGCCTAATAACAATCAAAGAATAAGAGGCCATCAACTGGACAATAAAGGAGGGACACATGAGATGTATTCAAAGGACAGTAGCTGAAAGGGGATACCGAAGAAATACCATTTAATAAATGTAAAGAATGAAGTATTGAATTCCTAAATGAAAAAGAATGCTTGAACATGTGTCAATCAAAATCATAGTTGACATTTTTAATCTCTGTGATTTTACATCATCTAATCCTACTTTGATTATATATGTATAATATATACATATATATGTATTTGTATAATATATATACATATATATAATATTTTATAAACTTTGTTCCTAGAGTTTTAGGTTATTTCAATATTCAACACTAATAAAATATATGTAAAACTAAGACTATTATAATCAGCCATTTTCATAGCTTGTCTTTTACAAAAATTCAATTTTGAGATTAAATAATTTTTTCATATTCCATAAAATTTTCTCTGTAATATATACTATTAAATGTATTTAATAGTTTATATGAAAATTAAGCATTTTAATCCAGTTTCTCTAGTTTTAATTAAATTCAAGCACACAATTTTCTTTATATAGAAAAGAAATAAATAATGTCTACCAATAAGATCTTTTACTTTATAATATCTAGTGGCATAGCATTAGGAAACCCATTCATCACTTAATAAAAATTATTTGTAAATCAAATACGAAGGCTTTAAACAGAAGCAAATTTTGTTTCTTCCAGGGCAATATCATATGAAAACTAAAACTGTTTTTCAATAATATTTCCAGTATTTATAACATTTTTTCAGTAACTACACTCTCATTTTCTTCTTTTAACTGTGTTTTTTTTTTTCATTGAAAATTATGGAGCTGGGCAAAGCATACACATAGACATATTCAGACAAGTACACATGAATGCATGTATGCACACACGTACAGACAGCACTAACACATACCCACACAGATAACATTTTAGAATCTTCATGTGTGTTTCTTCCTTAACAGAAAACCTATAGTAACAGCTCATTTGTGCATACACAAAGCACAGTTTTGTTCTCATATTTAGCATTAAGGGTTTTCTTTAGGACAAGTGATCTAAAATCTTTTGTTGAAGCCTGAGGTTATGTTTTATGAGATTATACAAGAAGTGGGCACCAAAGAGCATTTCAGAACCATTTCCAGATTCACCATTCCAAGATTCTGACACAGATTTAATTTTTAATTTAGGAAATCAGATTGGATCCTGAAAGCACCATTTTCTTGTCAAATTCAATGCTAAGAAAAGCTCCCTGTAGAATTTTCCTAGAAAGACTAAAGTAGCATAGTTCAATAAAACAAGTAAAAAGTAAATGGCAATAATTCAATAAAGCATGGCACCTGGGGGAATGGAGTCTTTAAAAGCACGGTTTAAACATTTCTTAAGATGCTTGATGTAGCAGCTCCCGGTGGACCAAAGCAAGAAGGCGAGACACAGAGTGTTAACCTACAGACCCACCATTATAGCATGGCAGAGGCCTCCTACCTGAAGGGGTCAGGACTGGAGAGAGAGAAAGGATGGAACTGACAGAGAGCCCCGGGAGTCTATCGATCCACGGACTCTCTTCTGGTAACCATTACAGAGACAAGAGCGGACAGTAATTAAAATGACTTACACACTGGTGTGGTTTCAAACTCAAATCTTCGACTGAAGACTCCGTAGCCCGCTGCTGTACGTGCTCGAATTTGGAAGACATACACTGACGCAGGCTTCAGGCCCTCTGCTGTAATAGTGGTCTCTTTAGACTTGATAATTGTGTAGCTGGTCTCTTGGTCCTTGAATTGTACATGTAACATGGGAAATAAAAAGTCAGTCCTCAACACATGAAATATCGACAGCAAAACAGAAAACTCATAAAATAGACCAGCAATCAAAGACATTATATGATACAGGCATTGAAAACAAAACCAAAGATCTTGAAGCAGCTGTGTTGCTTGCAAATATTTCCAGAAATTAAAAGTGTTGATGATATTGTATTTCCTGATTTATCATATGTGTCTTTGCAATAATAAATTTATAACATTTAATAATATTAAAAGTGTGTCTGGGAAATGGTTCAGCTGTTAAGGGCATTTCTGGCCCTCAGAAGACTCAGTGTTCATTTGACATATAACCACCTGTAACTCTGATGCCCTTGTGTTAAGTCTTGAGGCTCCTGCAGTCCCATGACACACATGTGAATATACCCAAACACACACTCAGACACACCGCACACTCACACACATACAAATAAATGAATCTTTAAAAACATTGCAGAAGACCTTTGCTGAGCAGACTGCATTTTTCTAAGACTGTGTGCTTGTTCCTGTAAGAATGCCTGATTGCAATACGCCTATCACATTTGTTCATTTTACATAATGTTGGAATTATCTCCTGTACATTAATGTTAGATTTAAGCTTTAAACCTACAAATTAGATTTTTTAATTATATTTCAGGCTTGTGAGATGAAATAAGTACTTTCAACACACTTGAATCTTGACTGATTTAATCTAAGCAGGAAGAAGTAAAGAAAATCTCAAGAATGCAGCACCTTTTTTTTCCATTTTATAAAATGTCCTGTTGTAGGAAAATCTAGTAACTGAGTGGTTAGAAATAGAACAATAAAAAAATCTGAAGTTAAATAAAGAAAATATGCTTTTATTGGAGAGACAACAGAAGTCCTCACCAACCTTGTGGCCTCTCTGTGTCTTAGGATGCCCTGCAGCAGTAACCATGACACAGATCACAAGCTGACGTACTGCTATGGTAGGGTCACTTTTACTTTGAAATAAGACCTGTTGCCTGAGTGTGTTCATCAGAATGTGGTAATAATGAAACAAGCAGAGAGCATGAAGACAGATTACGGATTAGTACACATGATCCAATGGATACTCAACTCATTCACCTGTTTCAATAATCAATACTACATAAAACATAAACCTGTAAGCACACTTCCCTTAAAGCCGCTAATCCGTCCTCATTCATATACCTCATCCTATCAAATTATCATGGACCTAGCTATATCCAAATTCACATCTAAATAGGGATGGTCTGGTTTCTAATAGGAATAGGTTTTCTGATTCTTTCTGGATGGGTGTTCATCTTTTGTTTTGAATGCACAGATCAAGTGCTTACTCTGTAAAATATTGAGAAAGTCCAGGTAGTATTTTTATAAAGGAGCTAAAATGCATAATTAAATGCCATAAATTGAGCCTTAAACACCAATTTCTTTTATGCACGAGCCCTTCTTCTGCTACTATCTATTGTGAAGGCACTAGGAGAACAACAGTGAAAACCTGTCATTGCTTGAGGTGTCTTAAACATTGTAAACGGCGCTTTGTAATCTATTGTAGTTACTGAGAGTTCACAGGATGCGCAAGTTTAGGCCTGAGTAAACCCAATTATAATAGTCACTATTTTCAATTTTGAGCCTAAATACCATAAGTTCTCAGTAACAAACTTTCCAGTTTGGCTATAACCACAGCAATAACTTTGAGTAGAAAATGATTCAATATCTGCTTGCTAATATTATTTTCATCTCTTTGAAGGAAGTTTAACTTTGTGAAGAGAAATCTAGCAAAAAGCTACTGTTTACCTTACTATGTATTTCGTATGACTTTGAGATTCTTTACTTATAAACATGAAACAATAAAGATTTTGATATAAAATAAGAATAATGGTTTTTAACAGAACAGGAATGTTGACATTTGAATTTCAAATATATGAATACCTTGCATTTATAAAACTCCAGACTTTAGAGTGTTCTTATTTAAAGTGGACAGAAAGTCTATCAATAGAGAGGAAAATCACAACACAATAAATAAATAACTTTGATTACTCAAAAACTTTTTATGGTTGAAATTAATATAGAACAACAATAAAATGCATCATGTAAATATACTGCACTTTTTTCTTGCAAAATAAAGTCATTACACAAAAACTCAAGGGGTATTTGAAATAATGTGTGATCCAACACCAATTCCACAAAAGACAACATTGTTTGATTTTATGATGAACAAATCTTAGTTGTTCTAAAAGCCAATTGCCTTCTGTCTTGATGATTTAACTCAATACTATACTTAAAAACATAACTTAGTAATGACTTTATAGTATGAAAACCTATTATTATACACTGGCAATAATCTCGGTATTATAGAAAATTTATTTATTTTTACTTCACTCCCTAAATCACTGTAGAAGGCTAATTTTCATCTTATCAGAAACTATATATACCTCTTCAGCAACCACAGGCACCTGGCAGCCAAATTGTTGGTCAGGGTGGGTGTGTTCACTGCATTGGTGTCCCAGCTGAGCAAATGAGCTACATCACCCAGCTGCTACATGAACACTGTTCACATGGAGTGAGAGAGGGCCCAGCAAAAGAAGCCAGCTGGCAAGCAGCCTGTCAAGGGGCAGCTTCCCCTTTTCTTCTGCCTTTAATTAAGAGATGGCAAAAGGCCCATCACCAGGCCAGAGCAGAGGAGTCCAATGACCTCTATTAAAGCAGGGCAATGGTGGAGAGAAGTGCCAGCTGGCAAGTATATGTGCCCTAGATGGCTATGCCACCTGTGGCTGGCCAAAAGCCATCCAATAAAAGAGTGGTGTCACTCTGAAGTTCCCAAAGGAGTTCTGGAAATCGGCCAAAACCCCCACTTCGACATGGTATAAAGGCTCATTATCTCTTCCATTCTTGAAGTGTTAGGAAAATCTTTATGTGTATATGAGAATATTAAATAATTGGATTTGATAAAAGTTTAGGGAACTAATAACATTAACAAATGGAATTTATAACTTACTATATGTATTGTTGATTTTAAGAGTATACAAAGACAATTTATTATTAGTAGTGTATTTTATCCTTATCAAATAGAAAGCATTTTCCCGAATCATATATATATATATATATACATATATATATATATATGTGTGTGTGTGTGTGTGTGTGTGTGTGTGTGTGTGTGTGTGTGCGTGCATGTATCTATGCACATGTCTATGCTAATATATGTGCACATGTATACACAGGTTCACATTTGCACTTGTGCATATATGTTTGAAGACCAGAAGGCAATCTTTCAGTGGCATCTTCTAAAATGTTGTCTACTTCTACTGAGACAGCCTCTCATTTAATTAAAGCTCAAAATAAGTTAATCAAGATTGTCAACCAGAAAGTTCCAGAGGTCTTTGTGGATCAAGCACCAGAGTACTTGAATTATAATCATACATCATCACTTCTGGAATTGTTTCATAGAATCTAGGTATCAAAATCATTTTTTATTTTGATACCTAGAATACCTATACACATTTCCAGCAAGTGTTTTTCCAACTGAGATTTCCCCAGGCTTCAAATAATTTTTTTTACTCGCAATTATAGAAGTAATAAAACATATAAATATACCACTATATGAAAATTATTAAATAACAGATCATGTTGAAAGACAGATAACTAAAAAGAAATTTTATTATGAGGAAAATTATTCCAGAACATGTATGATGTTTACCAGGAAAAGCAAGAGAAAGAAACTTTCCCAAGACACATTTAATATCTGTCTTCTAACAAAAGTAGCATCTTAAAGAGTGAAAG
>JANHMN010000007.1:21985413-21996803 GCA_030674055.1 Rhabdomys pumilio
AGACAGATATTAAATCATGCACATAAGCAGGAAACACATAGATAACGACACAGTCATTAACCAGGGAGACAGGGAAGTAATTCTAGGCACTAAAGCATGAATAGCAACAATATCAACCAACCAGAATCCCCAGAGTTCCCAGAGGCTAAACCACCAACCAAAGAGCACACACGGAGAGACCCATGGCTCCAGCTTCATATGCAGCAGAGGATGCCCTTGTTGGACAACAATAGGAGGAGAGGCCCTTGGTCTTGTGAAGGCTCAATGTCCCAGTTTAGGGGAATGCCAGGGTGGGGGGACAGGAGTGGGTGGGTGGTTGGAGGAACACCCTCATAGTAGCAGAGGGAGGAGTATGGAATAGGGGGTTTTCTGTGGTGAAAACCAGGAAAGGGGATAACATTTGAAATGTAGATAAAGAAAATACCAAATAAAAAAGAAAAAAAAAGTATAGCAGAAAAGTAAAGCATAATGTTAATTGGTCTACATCATTGGTTGAAAGGAAGAAAAACCATGTAAACACCCAAGCACATATTACAAGTTTAGTGTTATGCTAATAAACTGTATTTCAGTTAAGATAATGACCTATAATCATTTACATAGTTTTTGGTGTAAGGATATCATTGGTTTCCACTGCATATTATTAACATGTTAAAATGAATTAAAATAAAAATAACATTTGGATAAATGAAATGTTTATCATGAAAGGTAACATACATTTCCTTATATGCAGTCTATTTTACTTTGCATTTTGTAGATCAGTGATGGTTACAGAAACAAATATGAAATGTATTCTTAATTTAGAAATCATTACAAATGCAGTGTGTTTATATTTCAGATATGTGGGATTAAAATGCAATAACTCAGAAAATGGGAATTAGTAAGACTACAATATTTCAGCACATCAACTCACATTTGTTGACAAACAACTCTATCAGCTATACTGCAAAATCATTTTATCTCCATGGTTCTCTCTTTAAGTATTTTAGTGCATTCAAAGCTATGTTTTTTGGTGTGGGTTACAAGGCACCCATGCAGACAGTGGGAGAGGAGAAAAATAAGAATAAATTATAATGAAACATGAATGGAGTTGACTTTCCAATTCCCCTTTGGAACTAGATTGGCAACTATCTAACTTCTTGTACTATTTATTGGAGCTCAAGTTATTCTAAAGATATCCTATTGGGTCTAAGCCACACAGAATCACATTTAGATAGTGACTTCATTATTTCAGCTACATATGCCAGTCTATCTATAGAAATTACAAACTTACTATGAGCTGCCAGCAATTTGATTCTACTTTCAATAGCGTATATAGAGTGAAAACAAAGTACGAGGATACTAACAAGTGTGTGTGTGTGTGTGTGTGTGTGTGTGTGTGTTTAATATTTAGGTATAATCTTAAGATACAAATTTTTCAAGGAAGCATAAGAAATGAAAATGGAGAATGTAAAAAAAAAGATTTCCAGTATATTTTCCTCAAAATTTAACATTAAACTTATATAGGGTGTTAGACTGTGTGTGTGTATGTGTGTGTGTGTGTGTGTGTGTGTGTGTGTGTGTGTGTGGGTGTGCATGCACATGCATGTACCTGTATGAATTTCTCATACTTTAACAGAACCAATACCGTGGTGAGTTATTGGCCATAAGTACAAATACAAATAGTTTTCCTTGTATACTACTGTATTCATTACTGAAAATCAACAAGGTAAATGTCCAACACACTTTCAAAATGTCTTATGATTTGTGTGTGTGTGTGTATATACATATATATATATGTGTGTGTGTGTCTGTGTGTGTATATATATATATATATATATATATATATATATATGTGTGTGTGTGTGTGTGTGTATGTGTGTCTGTGTGTGTGTGACACACATGTTCTATTTTCTGTGTTGGCTGTACATGTGTACATATGTGGAGAATGTGCACACATGTATATGTATGTGGAGGTCAGAGTTTGAGGTAGAGAGTCATCCTGATCTTTCATCCACCTACTCGGTGCGGTAGTCTCACCAACATCACTAGGGTTGCTTAGCAGCTTTATAAGGGACCCTCCCCTTACTGTGCTTTCTGATGCTGAAGATTCAGGTGGCCTCCACACCTACTTGACATTTATATAGAATCTGGGAATCAAAACTCAGTTTTGTACACTTAAGGTGAAAGGTTATTTAGCCAATGAGAAATCTCTCCAGCCCCCAACTTTTTCTTTTACTGGGAAATCAGTTCAGCTGACTATAAGGTTTATGCACATTCAGCTGCCACAGAATGTGACAAGAAGTGCTCACTGGAGGCACCAGAAGTGCAACTGAAAAACAGGCTTGTATTGATTTACACATAAAAATACAACCTCCTTTTCTACTAGTCTAGAAGTGAAGTTGTTAAAGTGGAAAGAAAAGAAAAAGATGTTTTCTTTTCCTAGTCTCACCTTTTCAAAGTACTTGATTTCATACTCCAAGATGATTCCATTGGGGCGATCTGGCTCTTGCCAAGACAAAGAAATGCTGTTCTTTGCAATCTTCCCCTTTTTCACGTTGGTGACTGGAGAAGGAGCTGTAAGATAGCACAAATAAATAATAACATGGTTAATAGAGC
This sequence comes from Rhabdomys pumilio, assembly GCA_030674055.1. Taxonomy (NCBI): domain Eukaryota; kingdom Metazoa; phylum Chordata; class Mammalia; order Rodentia; family Muridae; genus Rhabdomys; species Rhabdomys pumilio. The sequence continues at coordinate 21,988,009 of JANHMN010000007.1, forward strand.
CCAGAAATTACAACCTACTCTGTGTAATGATTGGTGTGTTATGGTGTATTATTATTACATTGTTACATTTTCAATTATACTGCAAAAGTTATTTTTCTGATGAAAGCTGTTAAAGAATATTAATATTTAAGCTGTGGAAAATTAGCTAACACTCCTGATAAACATGTAATACAACTGTAGTTAGCCTAGGGTCTTATTTCCACAATCTCCTCAAATGTAGAAAAATAATTTTACTTTACTCTTTATAGAATATAGTTTCTGAATGATCACCTTTTTTTAGAAAAGGTATTTAATAAAGTCTAGTATGTATTCAATATACCATGTTTCCAAATTGTACAAATTCTCTATCCTGGGTTACTCTTATAGAAATATTATTTTCTAGATAAAATTTTTTGTTTTGCTATGTTATGTTTTCAAAAATTACTGATCTTTAATATGTGTTATTTTTTATATTAGATGTTAGAAATAAATTATATAAGACATATTTAAGGTATTCTATAAAGCAAATTATATCTCAAAGTTTAAAAAAATAGTAGATTGATTTCTATTTTCCCCATTTATTTCATTACAAATCATTCGTATGGTGTTATTTAAATCTACTAGAATAATTATTAGATAACTACTTCTAGTGAAAATGAAAAAAAAATCAGTGTGCTTTATCATATATATCTTAATCTATGAGCTCACAAAGCATTTAAAGCTTAGCCAAAACCCCATATTTATCATGTGTTGAGATTCTTTTCAGGATTTTAGGATATGATGAAATAAGAAGTTAATATTTTTTCCCTAACATAAGCAACAATATTGTTGCTGAGAGAATTTATGGAAGTAAATGAAAAATCACAATGGGCTAATGGAATAGTGTGCATCTATGTCCTGATATTCTAGCGAATTGATTTTGAGACTTGAAGATTAAAAAAGTTAGTGCATGTTTCTTTTTTTAGTATAAATGGTGTACTACAGTCATGTCCCAACTATAACCATATTTTGACTAATGATAAAACAAATATGATGCTCTTATAATGAATAAATAAATAGATAGATAAATACCTAAATATATAAGCACATAATAAAATTCTAGTTCTTTTTTGAAAATAACTGATTCAGGGACTGAAATAGTTTGAACTAGGAGCCTCAGGTTCTCTAGAGTGAGAAGACATTAAAGTACTATAAAAATTGTAATCTCAATGAAATAAAATTTTCTTCCAGATTTTTTAATGTTGAAACAAAGTTTAAACCACCAGGCTCCAAACTACAATTAAGGCAATGGAGTAAGGACTGGCTTTACGCCATTTGGTAAGCAGCTGTTTCTGGATGATGTCAGCGATTAAGTTCTGAATCTACTTTTTAGTTTTTGTAGTAGGCAGCTAAAAATGCAATTTTGTTTTCTGAGTTATCAATTTAAACAGAGAGTAATGATATTGTTTGCAGCAATATGACATATAAAATATATAAGTATTTAGATATTTGATTAATGAATTTTTCCTGATTCTTTAATCTCTTCATCCTTCATCAAAATTATTTTTGGTATTTTCTCAGTATGATAATTAAAATAAAAGAATTTTGTTTTGTTTTGTTTTGTTTTGTAACATGGTTTCTTAACTCTACATTAAGGGTAACAGGCAAAGTTATCCACATTGTTAATGAACGAAGAGCCCTGGACTACTAAGTGTTAAAGGACCTTAGCTTTATTTAGTAAAAAAACAGAATAATGCCTTGTTTGTTTCTTAAAACAGCGTGAACATGGTGGAAGTATGAGTTTTAATTGTGTTGAATAGAATAAAAAACAGCATTCTTCATATCCTGTAGCTAGGTCATACTGATTATACAGACAAAACTAATTGTAAAAAGCCCTAGACATTGCTTACTAGTTACACACACACACACACACACACACACACACACACACACACACACAAGGTTAATGATGCCAGAAAAATTAATGTAGTCGTAGTTTGTGACTATCCATGGTGCTGAATATATTGCCTTTATTTATTTAACTCTTCTCCAAAAGTTCCTTTTTTAGGTTGGAGAGTTGCCGTAGTTGTTCAGAACACTCATTGCTCTGGAGAAGACCTGACTTCATTCCCAGGACCTGGATGGAAATTTAGTGAGCTATTTGAGAGTAAATTGATTTCTTAATTCTTCTTTATGGTCTCTAAGTACTCGCATAAAATGAGAGTTGTTCAAAATATTTGAACCATAAACCTATATGAAAATATGTGCTGTAATTTTATATCTATATGGAAATATGTGAAATTATATCTTTTTAAAGATGGAAAACATGGGTTTTGGATACATTGCCTTGATTATCCTCATCATAAATCTTTCTGTCCTTTTACATACTGAGAAGGAAGTAAGAAGAGGAATCAAGCAGATAAGCATTAAAAAAACATTAAACTAGCATATAGATATCAAGATTCAAATTATTACATTAGAGAAAATTTAGAATCCTAATCTAAGCCATTTAATTTTATTTACTTATCTTTAAATATGTATTTTATGTTATGGGTGCCTTGCTAGCGTACATGTCTTTTGACTAAATATGTACCTCATGAACACATAGGTCAGAGGAGCTGGAGATTAAGATGGGTATGAGGCACTATGTACATGCTGGAAATCGAACCCTGGTATTTATAACTGCTGAACATCATTTTCTCCATTTGACTTTAACTTGTGTTTACTAAGATAAAATAGCCCCGACTTAAACATTTTGTAAATGTATGCTTCCTTTTCTACTTGACCTAAATTAAATATCATTTCAGTCATTGCATACGTGCATTCAGATTCTCTTTAACTCAAGTTACATTCAGATCAGCCATTAAGAAACTGTAAATATCATAAAATTATATTCATTCTGTAACTCTGACCTACTGAACAGGTTATCTAGCCAACACTGGCCATTGCATGGCAGTGGTTTTCATCCACGGTACCATCCAATTGGTAGTTATGGTTCATTCCACTGCTGGATCTCTTGAGCCTGAGTGTGTATAAACTCTTAGCTTTGCTGAAGATTAAAATTACAATGTAAACTATGGTTTCTGCTGAGTGCTGATAATCTTTTCACTGTTATGGTAAAAATAAATTAAAGCAATGAAAGCCACGGAACACACAGTCATATGCTCCATGCTTTATAAATAGTTTAATTATAGTATGTATAATTATTACTCTGGTATGTTTGTTTTAGAATATGCCATCATTTCAGGTAAAGAAAATAGTAAATATGCCCTAATATATGAGAAATACAGATAATGAATTATAAAAACATCGAAGAGTGTTAATATAGAAAAGCAACTTAGATATACAGATATATAATGAATTTAGACGATACAATATATGTCATATTGAATGCACACATTTTAATTACATATTTCATATATTTAATGAATCATTTCTGTATTATAACTAAATATTATTATACTAAGAAAAATAATCATACTCCATTCTAAATCCACTTTATATATGTGATCTCTGATAAGAAAAAAGGAGACTTTAAAGGCTTCTTTTGAAATTCAAATTTAATCTGCTTATTCAGATATAAGCCTACAATCACTTCATCTTAAAAGCGTGCAAGTAGATCTTTTGATATATGATCCCAGTGAAATTTCAAATGACACATTCACAAAACCTGGCATTAAATTTCACTAGTTCTAGACAAGTCATTCTTTTTAATCAAAAGAAACTAAGAGCTGAAATATATTATTAGTTATTACTCATTTTCTCAAAGTTAACAACCATAAAAATAAGAAAATTAAATATTAGTAAAAAGTAATTGGCAAAAATTAATATTTGACATGATTAAAATTAAGGCACATGCTTGAATTACTGTACTGAATCTAGGTTCACATTGATATGAATTAGGATAAAAAGGAAATAATAAGATAGAGAATTGTGTCACTGACATTCACAGCCAACATTACTCAAAAGAATCATGCAAATTACACAACAAATATTAAATATAATAAGATACAAAGTGACAACCTGCCTCTTTTTAAATAACAAGATTAACTCCTCATCAGATAAATTATCATAGAATTTGTTTTCCATTAAATGCTTGTTGTTACTTAATCATAGAATTTTCAATACACAAAACAACCTCGCTGTCAGTGGCTATTTAACTTAATTTCCACACTATGTATATTATGAGAAACAGAATATCTTTAGAGTAGTCCTTTAAGATAAAATGAGGCTACATCTAGCTAATAATATGGCCAGTTATAAAACAGGTTTGCAAAAAAATGCAGTTCCAAGTGTAATTTTAGGATTGCTTTGTTAAAATTAAACATTAATTATGGGAAATCCCAACACATTGGTGGAAAGTCAGCAATCATTTCAAAAATCAATAGAGTCAGAGCCTATGATCTTTAAAAAAATTTAGGAAGATCAATCTCTAAATTTCTATTATCTAACAATTTATTAACTACAGAACAAGCCAATAACAGTAAAAGAAGCCATACCTACAAGTTCTACTTAAGTTCTAATTTATTACAATATTTCTATACTATAAAGCAATGTAATATAACATTTAAAAAAAATAAATGCTCCATATATATGTGGTCAATCTTTTTTATTTTCTTTCTCAATTTTCTTTGATCTGAAATATATATATCACCACAACAAGCACACAAAGAATTGTGAAAATAAATCATTTAATTAATTAATTAGTTTGTTTATCTATTAATTCTTAAAAGAGCCATGTTTAGTTTCTATTGTAAGTATAATGTCCTATATTAGAGCTTTTTCTAAATGTGCCCTCTTGAGGTCTTCTGCTAAAGAATTTAAATCATAGCAGAAAACACACAAAATTTAGACTTTCTGTTTATGTAATGACAAGGGAAACATGAATAGTATTTAACAGCAGTGCACATAAACCGCCCAAACTACCAAACTATGTATTTCAGTGGGAAAATTTCTATCCAGAACTGGGAACTAGAGGAACATAAGATAAATGACTACAGCTGGCCAACCTATTAAAGCCCAGAAGAAAGCCAAATCACAACATTCTGTTCCAAATTAGTAATGTTATCAGATGTTTAATTCCTCTACGTTTACCATGGGACTAATTTCACTGAACCATGCCACACATTTTCTAAGTGGTGGAAAATCTCACCTAACACTCATATTCATGTTAGCTTCTTATTTTTCTCTTTAACTTACATTACACAGAAGGTTTTATTTTTAATTTATTTGTATTTATTTAATTTTTACTTATTCACTCTCTATCCTGTTCACCTCTCTCATCCTGGTAACCCTCTCCCATAATCCTTTCCTCCTGCTTCCCCTCTGAGCAGTTGTGCCCCCCTTGACATCCCCAACCCTGGCCCTCCAAGTTATATAGAGCATTTTTGTTTGTGGTATGGTGGCCTCCTTGAGTTATATTACTTAAAGGAGTGATTCACATCATTTCCTCTATTGAAATAAGATACTGCAGCATTAAATTGCTTAACTTGCCAGGTATCTATCATTACTTTTCCCCAAACCCAAGGCATTTTGTAGATTACTGCAAAGACTACAGAAAGAGAACACTATCAACCACAGCAGCAAGGTAGCTGCAAGATATACTGGTACAATATTAACACAAATGTTATAGAATTGATCAACCAGTTTTTGATTGGAGTTGAAGATCCATCCCAATTAGGTAAGACCCAAAGTTTTAATGAGTCCAAGACCCTAAATTAGATAAGCCAAGGAACCAGGGGGAAAACATAATATTATTATGATAAAGAGATATAATAATGAAATTAGTACTAGTGGCATAACTCTATGCCCATAGATTAGTGCTTCACCCAACCCTCATTGAACAAGCTTCTTTCTGCACTACATGGCAGTTGGAATAGAAACCCAAAGTGCAAAATAAGAGCATAAGTAGTCAGTGAGAGACCCTGAAACACTCAGTTCTAAGTGGGATCATTTATTTATTTGTTTGTTTGTTTATTAATGTTTATCAAATCTCTCTCTCTTCAAGGCTCAGGGATCTATGATGAAGGAGAGGCAGAAGCAGCTTCTTCGCAACATGACAGCTTTAATGCACATACAAACTCTCAGAGACTGTGCCAGCATGTACAAGACATGCTCAAGATCAAGCCAGACAAGAGGCTCAACCATGAGAAGGGGATATGGTATGGTATAAGGTCCCAACCAATATTAAGAACCCATTTGTATATGGTAAGTGCTAGTTGAGTGAAAATCAATTTCCTCCAATGAAATGTTACGATTTTATCAACCAAACTCCAGAGCCTCATACTCTGAAATAGCTGAAAAACACAAAATTAAATTCATGTTTTATTGGATGCTTTAAAAAAAATACTTTGTTCATTTTGGTTTTTTTGTTTTGTTTTCTTGAGGTTCTTTTTGTTTTGTTTTGTTTTGTTTTGTTTTGTTTTGTTTTGTTTTATGTTTTAGGGAGAAAAAAGAACATGACTTGGGTATGCAGTGAGGTGAAAGGACCTGAGAGGACTTGCAGGAGGAGAAAGAATATGATCAAAATATATCATATAAAAATTAAAAAATAATAAAAAATAAAAATATGAATATGTCCCATGAGACTCTGTTATGTGCCTCTTATAGTATAGCTCACTAGCACAGAAGGTGATCACACCGACGTTAGTGCGCTCCAACTGTAGATAAAGAACATGAACACGTTTCTAATGAGAATGATCTAATCACCAGATCAGGAATCATCACATTGTTAAAATCACAATAAAATTTTGGAATTTCACAATCTCTGAGCACTTTATACAAGTGTCAGATCACTTTAACAGGGGTGTTAGATTGTTTTTTTTTTTTTTTAAAGGTACTTCAAACTAAGGAAATTAAAAGCATTGATAGTTTTGTTTGTGTTTTCAGAATTTCAGAAGTGACCACTTTATGTAATTTCTGCCCCTCCTTCTACACCGTCAACTCCTTCTATATCTCATAATTTGTTTCTCCAACTTATGATCACTTTGATTGTAACTGTATTATGCATATGTAAACTATAAGTAAAACTGTATTTATAAATAACATTAAAATTATTTCAATAATATTCAATTGATTACTAAACATTTTTCTTTATTAATGAAAATAGAATCAAAGTATGCCCTAAGTCAAATTTATGAAAGTGAGATATATATCACAAACCAGCATAGTTAGTTACTTTCAAAGAGGGTTGTCAGTGCTCAGTGCAAGGCTCCTTTCCATTCATGGAGTGCTGGCCTTCACCACACATTCTGAGCCTGTAGAAATAATCCTATCACCTCTTTTTCAAAACAATGTTTATGAACACATGAGGCTCACACTAATAGTATAGAGTATCACAACATCAAAAGTCCTATTTTAAAAATGTGAGTAAAATCCATTCATTTTATTGTGGAAGTAGCATCTTCAGTTTCCAGACATTAGAAATGTTTTTTTTTTTTTTTTTTTTTGAAGTTGCACATCACTCCAGATACCATAATAATATATGTTTTGATATCTTTCTAGTTTTTTGTTTCTAACTTGCAGCACTGTGCCAACTTTGCCTTCTATCATGATATTCTACCGGTATTTCACTTATGTCATTGTCATTGTGCAATTGTTTCCAGCGTCTATCCAATGATGCCTTATCTGTATATTTCTAAATGCCCTCTATAGGACTGTTCATAGTTTGTGCATTAATAGTTCATGAGTATTTACTCAGTTATTAAAATATATTCATATAAACATTACACACTGAAAGATTGTGTTTATGTTTCTATGAATATGCACCAATAGAGAGTATAAATTTGAATAAGAAGAAGTAGGGATCGAAGGGAGGACTTGGAGAAAAGAAAAGAAGGTGAAAATTATTCCCAAAAATAAAATAATTCAAGAGAAATTCTTCTTATGCAGTATCTGTAATTTTGTGAATCAACAAAATAAAATTTCAAATGCACCCTTGAAATAAGCAGGAATCTCTTGTCTGAATCATGTTTACTCTTCCATAGTCTCCTATTGAACAAATGAACAGTCAAATAAACCAAATGATTAGAATGATCTGTCAATACTTCACCCAATCACAGCCATAATCTGCTATAATTCATTAACTTCAAACCGATTCCAAACATTTAAGCATACTAAAATATAGTGTTTTATTAAACATAGAGACTTTAAGTTTAAAACTTAGGCAGCAACATTTTTATGCCTTTCTTCTTTTTTCCTCTGCTCAAACTGGGGCACATGTAAATATAAAAAAATACAAAAAATTACCATTATCAAAATTATTTATAGAAAGCACATAAATGAATGAGAAAAACATACACATCTTCAAATCCTACACTCATAAATAGACTATACATACACGCAGGGAAATTTCATGAATGTTTTATTATCACACATCATGTGACAACAGACTATTATTGATAATTTTGAATTTGCATAATTGTGACTGATATCAGTGCATGATTTGCAATGAAGGTTACAAGTTTCTCAGCAAGGTATAGCAGTAACTTCAATGATTAGGCCACATATATAAGCAAGGGCAAATATTTGTAGCACTTAGAAGATGTATGCTTTAAGAGATAATAAATCGTTAGAATAATATTCTTATGATGCCTAGCTTCTTCAAAGACATGTGTAGAAATTGAAAGAAAATATATAGGTCATGATTCTCATTTTCATGATTGTACAGAAAAGAATGAGAGAGCTAATTCAATTCATAGATATTAGAAAGACATTAAAAAATTAGGAGTTTCCGGATATATGTGTATTAATGTGTGTGTGTGTGTGTGTGTGTGTGTGTGTGTGTGTGTGAGAGAGAGAGAGAGAGAGAGAGAGAGAGAGAGAGAGAGAGAGAGAGA
>JANHMN010000007.1:21996813-22161715 GCA_030674055.1 Rhabdomys pumilio
AGAGAGAGAGAGAGAGAGAGAGAGAGAGAGAGAGAGAGAGAGAGAGAACTTGCTGGAAATCTCAGAAGTACATAGAATTTAGAATTCACATTCAGATTTACATTCAGATTCAGACAATAACAAATTTCATACAAGAAGAGGCTATCCTCAGTGTTCTTTATGAACCCTAAAAACTGTTAAGAAAACAAGATTTAAAGAATGGTACACTGAAATCTTCAATTCTCTCAATTGTTAAATATACAAGATGTGCTGATGGATATGGATATTATAATAGTAGAATCCCCTTAATGGCTCCTCTGTGACAGCAGTCACTATGATAATCTTGATGAAGAATGGTAGCAATACTTATTACCTGATGTAGAAGACCATATATGTATACATATACACATACACATACACATACACACACACACACACACACACACACACACACACACACACACACACACACATATATATATATATATATATCTTGAAGAAGAAGCCATAACTGAGTAGTTTCATGCTAGTGACAACACCAGGCTGCCCTTTATATGTGTATATATATATATATATGTATGTATATATACATACACACAAAATGTTGACTAAGATAACAGTGATGATGAATATTTGATTTATTGATAAAATTTATGAAAGATATTTTATGATCTAAAATATGAATCATTAGAGGAAACGTCTGTAAATAACAACATTGACTAAATTACATTTTTCTGAACAAACCTAATATTTTGATTAGTATGATTTATATCCCACTCTCAGAATCTTCTAAGTGTGATAATCAAATACATAGAAACATAATATTCTGAATAGTTAATGTTCATATTTTCTTGGAACTTTCCATGTAAAGTTCAGATCCTACCTTAAAAGTAAATCAATCATGCTAAAACAATGTGATGAAAATACTGAGGATATTATTAGGATATGTGAAATATCCCAAGTCTTTTATGACTGAGTTTTCATCGCAAACTCATCATGATACACAACACTTCATGTGCATTCTCTGGTTAATTAAGTGGTTGGTTTCCTAACAGTAGGCTTTGGAAAGTCACCAGTTTCTGGTTGCAGCTTGTCTTCTCCTTCCTAGTCCAGCCACAGTATTAGAAAGGGCAGCCTGGTGTTGTCACCAGCATGAAAACTGCTCATTTATGGCTTCTTCTGCACTATATACTCTTCTTACTAAAAATGTGAAACAGTGTGACTACTTCTTCATGTAAGTTTTTTCTCTCAGCTCTTTTTCCACACCTTTGAGACAAGTCACCAACAAAATGAACCTTCTGAAAAATTGGTCACACAAAGATAATTCATACTGAATATATATCAAAAGTGAAGCAATTATTTTTCATTTATAAGGAAATTCTAAGTTCACTAAAACAGATTTTATAACACAGAAGATGTTTTTGATTTATGTATGTTAAAAATTAAGCCTTTATGAGGTCATGTACACATAATAATAAATCCCAGCTATTACTAACCTCACTACATATACATATATGAGAATATTTGTTTATGAATAACTTATAAATTTGGTTATGGAAAGCTTCAGGACTCTGATTAATTACATAATGCCATATATTATTTTTGTATAATGAAGTACTCAATGCTTTTTTATCTGCTCATAAAAAGTGGCAAGAATTTTTGAGATCTGAACTTCTATCACATTAACAAATAAGGAGAAAAAGATCTTCCTTTATGGAGATCTCTGCCAAGAATTGGAGAATAGTATGCTAATTTTTGTAAATGTGTCTAGAGAAATTGAAGTGGATAGTTCATGAATATGTAAAAGGAATAGAGGCATCTTTAAAATCTAATTGGTAAAAGAGTGTGACAATTATTATAATTCACTTTTACTTTCCCTCTGTATACTAGTGTCCAAAAGGCTCTTTTGAAAATTCATACCAGTATCTCAGTTTACAATTGTCCTATTCAGCTGGCATACAACCTGTAAGCATGAGAATGATGGCCTGTGATCCGAGTTTCAGGGAGGCAGTGGAAGAGGACTGTCATGAGTTTGAAGCCACTATGAGCCATAGTATGACTAAGTCTCATCAAAAACACGATAAAGTAAAACAACATGCTACTTCTCCAGGTCCGAGTAAAAGCAAAGAGGGATGAATAAAGATCCTCAAATTTCAAAACTGAAAGCAGTATTTATAACTTAATATAATTTAAATATAGAATCATTCTTTTCCTTAACTAATATTTACAGACAGCATACTGTAGTTGCAGCATACTGCAACTGTTCTAAATACTAAATAAAAAGGCAGTAGTATAAGAACCATACTTTGCTAAAGTCTGTGGTCAAAATGTTAATGATTCCTTTATGAACCATGTCTTGCATTAATGTAATTTCCAAAACCACAATGTTACAACAAAATTGTGCATATATCACTGATCATTGTGATAATTTCTTATACTCATGTTATTGGTAAAGTGACAGACAGGTTGATCAATGGAATAGAATTGGAGACCCAGAAATAAACACACACACACCTTTGGTCTCTTTATCTTTGATAAAGAAGCCAAACAATACAGTGGAAAAAAGAAAGCATTTTCAACAAATGGTGCTAATCTAACTGGCAGTCTGCATGGAGAAGAATGCAAATTGAACCATTTTTATCTCCTTATACAAATCTCAAGTCCAAGTGGATTAAGAACCACCATATTAAATCAGATTTACTGAATCTAATAGAAGAGAAAGTGGGAAAGAGCCTTGAACACATGGGCTCAGGGGAAAATTTCCTGAACAGAACACCAATGGCTAAGGCTGTAAGGTCAACAATTGACAAGTGGAACCTCATAAAACTGAAAAGCTTCTGTAAGGCAAAAGACAATGTCAGTAGGACAAAATGGTAACCTACAGATCGGGAGAAGATATTTACCAAGCCTATATATGATAGAAGACTAACATCCAAAATACACAAAAAACTCATGAAGTTAGACTCCAGAAAGCTAAATAACCCAATTAAAATGGTGTACAGAGCTGAACAAAGAATTCTCAGTGAGGAATCCTAAATGTCCAAGAAGCACCTAAAGATATGTTCAATATCCTTAGTTATCAAGGAAATGCAAATCAAAACAACTCTGTGATTCCACATCACACCTGTCAGAGTGACTAAGATCAAAAACTCAAGTGACAGCAGATGCTGGCAAGGATGTGGAGAAAGAGAAATACTCCTCCATTGTTGGTGGAATTGCAAGCTGGTACAACTACTTTGGAAAAACATCTGGCAGTTCTTCAGAAAATTGGAAATATTTCTACCTGAAGACCCAGCTCTACCACTAATGGGCATATACCCAAAAGATGCTCCAACAGATTAAAAGGACATGTTCTCCATTATGTTTATAGCAGCCTTATTTATAATAGCCAGAAGTGCAATAGAATACTGTTCAGCTATTAAAAATGACAACCTCGTGAATTTTGCAGGCAAATAGATGAAACTAGAAAATAACATCCTGAGTCAATTAACCCAGACCCAGAATGACATATGTGTTATGTATTCATCAATAAGTGGATAATAGCCCAAAAGCTCAGAATACCCATGATACAACTCACAAACTATATGAAGCTTAACAAGAAGGAAGGCCAAAGTGGATGCTTCAGTTCCACTTAGAAGGGGGAACAAAATAATCACTGGAGGCAGAGGGTATGACACATCTGGGTGAGAGAGGACAGGGGGAAGGAAAAGGGATGGCAGGGTCAGTTATGTGAAGAGACAGGAGAGATGTTCAGAGGGCCAGGAGAACGAATAGTAATATGTAGCAGTGGGGGTGTGAAATGGAGGGCTCACTAGAAAATACCAGATGCCAGGGCTGTGAGATGCTCACAGGACCCATTGGGGATGGCATTAGCCTAAAGACACAACAACAGTGAGATAGAACCTGAAGAGACCACCTCTAGTACATAGACATGATCCCTGAATGAGGCACAGAGACACCAACCCTTCTCAAAATTTTAACCCAGAATTGCACCTGTCTAAAGGAAATACAGGGAGAAAGAGTGGAGCAGAGACTGAAGAAAAGGTCATCCAGAGACTGCCCCAACTTGAGATCTATCCCATCTGCAGACACCAAATCCAAACACTACTGCTGATGCCATGAAGTGCTTGGTGACAGGAGCATGATTTAGCTGTCCTCTGAAAGACTCTGCCAGCATCTGACTAAGACAGATGGCAATCAACTGACTGAGCCCAGGAACTCCAATGAAAGAGTTAGACAAAGGACTGAAGGTGCTGAAGGGAATTGTAAGTAACCCAATTGGAAAAACAACAGTATCAACTAACAGGGCTGGTCCACGCTCTCGCTACAAGGTAGAAGAGGATTGTCTTATTTGGCATCTGTGGTGGGGAGGTACTTGTTCTTGTGGACGCTTGTGGCCCCAGCAAAGGGGAATGTTAGAGGGGTTAACAAGGAGTGGATGAATGGGTTGAGGTGAGCGGTTGCAGAGGAGAGACTGGGAAGGGTACAACATTTGAAATGTAAATAAATAAAATAATTAATAAAAAATCTACACATACAATCAGTTATGCCTATAGAATTTGACAAAATTAAACAGGAAGAGTAAGATTGTAGAAAATACTATATTCTCTGATTTGTCTCAAACATCAGAAAACACCGAAATTTATTTCTATTCTATCATATTATGATATAGTTGCTTATTATAGAGTAATAAGCATTCGAATTAAATATACTTTTGTGACATCTTTTCATATGTTAGCAGCATTCATGTTAATTCCTGCCCTTAGCTATGTGTATTGATCTCCTTTAAAGGCATTTGATATTATCTTACAAAATGGTAATAGCAAAGATAGAGAAGTCTCTGGAAACTCAACTGTAAAAATGTGTACTGTTTGGCAGTCTGGAAAGAGGAAAGTAACAGGTTGTGTAAGGGAAACCTTAGACACAAAACCCATTTCCTATGACCCATCATCCTCTAGGTGTGCTGGTGAGGTAGTAGGGGAAGGAAACTGGGAGGAAATGGTGGCGGTGCTTCTTTGTTGCATGTCAGGCTTAGTATACACTGGGGTGGCTGATCCTTCTCTGTAGATGGCTCTTTATCTACACCTGTGTTTCAGCCAAATGTCATGTGACCATGGAACACTTGTTTCTAAATGTATCGATCAGAAAAATAAAACTCAAGAAATAAATTTACTATGCAATAAAAAAGAATTATCAATTTAAAAATGGATAATGCTTTTTGGTATACATTATTTCTGTGATAGATAGGTAGATGTTCATGTGGGTATATTCACAAACATACCAATGTATAAAATTTGCCATGACTGAGGAGGCCAGAGGTTGTTTTTTTTAATTGCTTTCTATTTTTTGTTTGCTTTGTTTTTTTGAAACACTGTTGTTTGTTTGTTTGTTTGTTTGTTTCAACTAAACCCAGACCTAGCCAGTCAGCTCTAAGAATCCATCTCTTCCTGCCATAGCAACACTGGGGTTACAGGTGGACCCCACTAAATCAAGCCCTTATGCATAGATACTTGTCACCCAAACCCAGATTCTCATGATTGCATAGCTGGGCAATTTCCAAAGCCATCCAGTAATTCTCCAATAACTCATGTTACAGTATTATTTCTTTCAAGACACTTTAATATCTTAATCCTAAAATTGATGAGAAAGAACAATTAAAATAGAATAAAATCACAGATGTCTCATAAATACAAATCAATTTTTCTTGCTAATATAATTAAACACATTTTCTTACGGACTTGAGATAATAAGCATTTCCATATACTATTTGTAAAATCCAAGTTTTTGAAATACATCACTGTATGTAATTGTGTTTGGTGATGAGGCCATAGAGGGATAAGATGGATTAACTGAAATCCTTAAGGTATGACTCTCATGATGAGATTAGTGACCTTACAGAAGCAGAGGAACAAAGAATGATTTATTTTCCTCTGTCTGCATGAATAAACCAAAATGCACTCAGTAAAGATCCAGACAAGAGAAGTTCTCTGTAAACCTAAAATAAAATCTAAAATCAAGTTAGTCTTGGATGATCAGGCCACAGAACTATGAAAAAATGCATTTTTGTTGTTTATGCTTCCAAAGATCTATTATTTATTACAGGAGATGGGAGACTGTAAGATACTGTCTGGCTTCAAAGACGTACTAATTACCTTAATGTTATATGGATTGTACAAATGTTTGCAAAAGCAATGATGTGTGTACCTGTGAAAGTGTTAGCATCAGATATGTATGAACCAGGAAGATTACATACACATTCAGACATTCAAACATGCTTAGTATCAATACACCATATGTTGCACTTTTAAGTATTGAATTTTGAAAATAAGTATGATAATATTTAATTTGTTTAGTACAACCTCTCCTTTTTGATATTACAACAATAAATCTTTAATGAATTTGTTTTACCATGGTATGGAATGTCTGCCATGAGTCAGAAATATCCTGTCGTGTGAGAAGAAATTGAAATGCACAGAAGGGTAAGTGACTTGCTGGTACTCACACAGTCACTGCTTGACACTGGGAATGACAACTGTCAAGTCTCAGATCTCTATTAAGTTCACCAGATCACGATCATTTACACAGTGGACTTCACAAGTCAAAAGTCCTTTAAAGTTCCTGTTTGAACAAATGGTATTCTTCAACAGTTCCTTTCAAAGAATAATGTTGGAAACCTCAAATACCTCAGAGACTTGCTTTTAAGAAGAACAAATCAGAAACATTGGGTATAGAGGATGAGCAGATATTGCTGCAGTGTCCTGGGGTTTGGCCTAGTTATTTACAACTTGTCTAGACTGAAACATACACTTCATAGACGTGCCTGTGATTCATTATTTTTTAAAAGCCCATTCGCACATGGCAGTTTTTTAACCTGAATTGTATTAAGCAAGTTGTTGCAATCTTTCTAAAATGTAGATAGTTTTTATATGTACAAAATCTATGATTTTTCCCAGCAATTATTCTAGATTTACCACAAGGTTATTTAGAATTGATGTTACAATATCAAATTACACTATTAGTATGTATTACTTTATTCCAATGGACATAACTGTAATGAATGGTTATCATTTGTAGATCAAAGATCAGGAAGAATGGGATGCTATCACAACCAAGAAGTCTGGTTGCAATTATTATTTCAAGAGCCTGAGGAGGGTCTCTGAAGGCAAACAATGAAGATGCTTATTGGAATGAATAAGAAGATGGAGGTTGAATGAATTACTACTGTGCTGGCAAAGAAAAACTGTTTGGGGAGAAACATCTGCAACAGCAGCAAATAGGAGGACCAATTTTCCCTCTACCTGCTCTTTCTTCCACTTCATTGATTCCGTTGGTGAACTCTAAGGGAAGACACAGGGCAAAGAGGACACATTGTTGGAACCCAGATCTGGAAATAGACAAGTACAATATATCCCTTCTTAACACGTTTCTGTTGTTTCCAGGTTGTTGGTTTGTGTATTTAGGAAGAGGAGAGATAACTAGGTACCAGAATGGCTTTTATTCAGTCTTACTTTGTTCTCTAACAGTAAATAATGAAATCATGATCCTCCTGCAGACTGTACATCTTACAGTCTGTTGTTATGTGAAAATATTTAATAAAAACACAATACAACAAAACAAACAAATAGAATCTAGCAACTATTGGGAAGGGAGTCTTGGCTAGAGCATGAAATGTTTAATTGGTAATACTTTATATAGAAACATTAATTTATCTAATGTTACAACCAGTGATGAAGCTATTTATTTTAAGGAAAGAGTTATAGAATAGTCCATAGATGAATGCAAGTCAAATTCTGTTACACCCTAGTTGAGTAAGTTCTATACTACTTTGCACTTTAAGTTGCTAAAATGGTGGCAGGTGCCATACTTGTAAAATCTATCCTGTACCTATTATGTACACACTGTTGCATTACAAGATATTACTCCTGAAGATAAACATATCGATTTCTATAAACTTACATAATTATCATAAAGTTTGAGTAGAAAACAGTATATCAAAGCTCATTTTCTCCCAACCTCTTTATTTACATTGTAATCATCTGAGGATCTATGTAAATCTGACTGCTTTACATACACACATACATATACATATACATATACATATACATATACATATACATATACATATACATATACATATACATATACATATACATATACATATACATATATTTTATTTCCAAATGAGATTTATATACATATACCCACACACATATACATATTCTTATTTTTATTTCCAAATGAGAAAACTTAAATTTAGATAGGGAAGTGATTGGCTCTGCTCTCATAGACACCATATCAATGGGAGAAGCTTTTATTATAGCTATTGAAAGTATTACTTATTTTAAAATATTTCTGTCATTCTCACAACTGTGGTAATTGAATATCATTTTAGTTCATCCAAGTAGCAATAGACAATCTTTATTCTCTTTCAATTTTATTTTTTGCTTATTTTTGAGATTATAATATAACTCATCATTTCTGCCTTTCTGTTTCTTCCTCCCATGACTCTCATATGTCTACCATATTTTTCTTGCAAATTTGTGGACTTTTTGAAAAATTATTGTCACACACATATGTATATATATTCATAATTATATCCTGCATAGTTTGAATCATATTGTGTATTCATTTTCAGTGTTGATCATTTGATTTGGACATTTGTATTCTTCTATGAGGGCTATGATATAGCACATTGTATCTGTTTAGAAAAACACTCACTGATTTGCTTTTTTTGATTATTTCATACATTTTTTCCTAAAAATTCAGCATTTGTATTTAGACATTTATTACACATATGAACTGCATAAATATTTTTTCAGTAGAGTTAGATACATAAGTCATTGATGCCAGCTGGTCTATGTAATCTGATGAGGAATCAGTAAATAAGTCACAGGTTTACAAAAGGTATATACAGCAACTTTTGTATATATTAATTTACCTTATTACTTACAGGAAAATTATATTTGAAACCTTTCTAATTACTTTGCACTTGATTATATTATTTATTGGATATTATATTTACATTTCAGATTTTATCCCCTTACACCATTCCCCCCACCCAGGAACCCCCCCATTACATCTACCCTACTCCTGCTTCTATCAGGATGTGCCCCCACATGCCCCCACACTCTCACCTCCCCACCCTTGAATTTTCCCCCACTCAGTGTCCAACCTTCCTGGGACCAAGGATCTCCTCTCCCACCTATGCCCTACAAAACTATCCTCCCCTATATGTACAGCTGGAGTGATGGGTCCCTCCCAATCTGCTCCCACACTGGTGGTTTAGACCCTGGGGAGCTCTAGTTGGTTGGTATTTTTGCTCTCCTCATGGGGGCACAAACCCTTGCAGCTCCTTCAGTCTTCTCTCTAACTCCTCCATTGGGAACCCTTGAACAGATCAATGGCTAGCTGTGAGCATCCACCTATGAATATATGAGACTCTGGCAGACCTCTAAAAAGACAGCTATATCAGGATCTTGACAGCATGCACTTCCTGACATCCACATCAGTCTACTGCACATAGAATGGATACAAAGGTGGAGCAGTATCCAAACGGCCCCTCCTTCAGTTTCTGTCCCACACTTTGTCTCCATATTTGCTCCCTTGACTATTTTGTTACTCCTTCTAAGTAGGACTGAGGCACCCAAACTTGGTCTTCCTTCTTTATGAGCTTCATGCAGTCTGTGAGCTGAATCTTGGCTATTTCAAGCTTTTGGGCTAATATCCACTCATCAGTGACTAAATACCATTTGTGATCTTTTGTGACTGGGTTACTTCACTCAGGATGATGATATTTTCTAGTTCCATCCATTTACCTAAGAATCTCTCGAATTCATTATTTTTAATAGCTAAGTAATGTTCCATTGTATAAATGTACAACATTTTCTGTATCAATTCTTCTGTTTAAAGACATATAGGTTCTTGCCAGCTTCTGGGTATTATAAATAAGGCTGCTATGAACATAGTGGAACATATGTCCTTGTTATATATTGGAGCATCTTCTGGGTATATTGCCAGGAATGGTATAGCTGGATCCTCAGGTAATGCTATGTCCAGTTTTCTGAGGAACTGCCAGACTGATTTTCAGAGTGGTTGTACTAGCTTGCAATCCCACCAACAATGGAGGAGTGTTCCTCTTTCTCCACATCCTCTCCAGCATCTACTATCACTTGAGTTTTAGATCTTAGCCATTCTGACTGGTGTGAGGTGGTATCTCAGGGTTGTTTTGATTTGCATTTCCCTGATGACTAAGGAGCATTTCTTATGGTGCTTCTCAGACATTCAAGTTTCCTCTGTTGAGAATTCTTTGTTTAGCTCTGTACCCCATTTTTTAATAGGGTTATTTGGTGGTCTGGAGTACACTTTCATGAGTTCTTTGTATATCTTGGATATTAGCCCTCTATCAGACATAGGATTGGTTAAGATTTTTTCCCATTCTGTTGGTTGCCGTTTTGTCTTATTGACAATGTCCTTTGCCTTACAGAAGCTTTGCAATTTTATGAGGTCCCATTTGTCAATTCTTGATCTTAGAGCATATGCCATTGGTGTTCTGTTCAGGAACTTATCCCCTGTGCCTAGTTATTCGAGGGTCTTCCCCTCCTTCTAAGTAGGACCGAGGCACTCACACTTGGTCTTCCTTCTTTATGAACTTCATGCGGTCTGTGAGTTGAATCTTGGCTATTTCAAGCTTTTGGGCTAATATCCACTCATCAGTGACTAAATACCATTTGTGTTCTTTTGTGACTTTGTTACTTCACTCAGGATGATGATATTTTCTAGTTCCATCCATTTACCTAAGAAACTCTCAAATTCATTATTTTTAATAGCTAAGTAATATTCCATTGTATAAATGTACCACATTTTCTGTATCAATTCTTGTTTAAAGACATCGAGGTTCTTGCCAGCTTCTGGCTATTATAAATAAGGCTGCTATGAATATAGTGGAGCATATGTCCTTCTTATATGTTGGAGCATCTTCTGGGTATATGTTCAGGACTGGTATAGCTGGGTCCTCAGGTAATGCTATGTCCAATTTTCTGAGGAACCACCAGACTGATTTTCAGAGTGGTTGAACCAGCTTGCAATCCCACCAACAATGTAAGAGTTTTCCTCTTTCTCCACATCCTCTCCAGCATCTACTATCAACTGGGTTTTCAATCTTAGCCATTCTGACTGGTGTGAGGTGATATCTCAGAGTTGTTTTGATTTGCATTTTCCTGATGACTAAGGATGTTGAGCATTTCTTAAGGTGCTTCTTGGCCATTCAAATTACCTCAGTTGAGAATTTCTTGTTTAGCTCAGTACCCCATTTTTAATAGGGTTATTTGTTTGTCTGGATCTAATTTCTTGAGTTCTTAATATTGAATATTAGCCCTCTATCAGATGTAGGATTAGTAATGATCTTTTCCCAATCTGTTGCTTGCCCTTTTGTCCCATTGACATGGTCTTTTGCCTTACAGAAACTTTGCAATTTTATGAGGTCCCAATTGTCAATTCTTGATCATAGAGCATAAGCCATTGGTGTTCTATTCAGGAACTTTTTTCCTGTGCCTAGGTATTCGAGGGTCTTCCTTACCTTCTCTTCTATTAATTTCATTGTATCTGGTTTTATGTGAAGGTCCTTTGTCCACTTGGACTTGAGCTTTGTACAAGGAGATAAGGATGGATTGATTTGCATTCTTCTACATGCTGACCTCCAGTTGAACCAGTACCATTTGTTGAAAATGCTGTCTTTTTTCCACTGAATGGTTTTAGTTCCTTTGTCAAAGATCAAGTGACCATAGGTGTGTGGGTTCATTTCTGGATCTTCAATTCTATTCCATTGATCGTTCTGCCTGTCTCTGTAACAATACCATGCAGTTTTTATCACTATTGTTCTGTAGTACAATTTGAGATCAAGGATGGTGACTCCACAGAAGTTCTTTTATTGTTGAGAATAGTTCTTGCTATCCTGGTTTTTTTTTTTTATTCCAAATGAATTTGAGAATTTCTCTTTCTATCTCTATGAAGAATTGATTAGAATTTTGATGGGAATTGCGTTGAATCTGTAGATTGCTTTTGGCAAGATGGCCATTTTTACTAAATTAATCCTGCCTAGACACGAGCATGGGAGATCTTTCCGTCTTCTGAGATCTTCTGTTTCTTTCTTCAGAGTCTTGAAGTTCTTGTCATATAGATCTTTCACTTACATGGTTAGATTCACTCCAATATATTTTATATTGTTTGTAACTATTGTGAAGGGTGTCATTTCCCTAATTTCTTTCTCAGCCTCTTTATCCTTTGAGTAGAGAAAGGCTACTGATTTGTTTGACTTGATTTTATAACCAGTCACTTTGCTGAAGTTGTTTATCAGGTTTAGGAGTTCTCTTGTGGATGTTTTAGGGCCACTTACGTATACTACAATATCTTCTGCAAGTAGTAAAATTTTGACATCTTTCTTTTCTATTTGTATCCCTTTGACTTCCTTTTGTTGTCTAATTGTTTTGGCTAAGGCTTCCAATACCACATTGAATAGGTAGGGTGAGAGTGGGCAGCCTTGTCTAGTCCCTGATCTTAGTGGGATTGCTTTAATTTTCTCTCCATTTAGTTTGATGTTGGCTACTCACTTGATGTATATTGCTTTTTCTATCTTTAGGTATGGGTCTTGATTTACTGATCTTTCCAAGACTTTTAACATGAAGGGATGTTGAATGTTGTCAAATGCTTTCTCAGCATCTAGGGAGATGACCATGTGTTTTTTTTTCTTTGTGTTTATTTATGTAGTGGATTACATTGATGGATTTTCGAATATTGAACCATCCCTGCATTCTTGGGATAAAGTCTACTTGATGATGATGGACAACTGTTTTGATGTGTTCTTGGATTCAGTTTGTGAGAATTTTATTAAGTATTTTTACATCAATATTTATATGATATATTTATATGATATATTTATATATATTTAGTGTCTGTCTGTTTCACAAAGGTGCATTTCCTGTATGCAGTAAAATTCTGGATGTTGTTTATGTATCCAGTTTGATAGTCTGTCTTTTTATTGGAGAATTGAGTCCATTGATATTCAGAGATATTAAGGAAAAATGATTGTTGCTTCCTGTTATTTTTGTTATTAGAGGTGGAATTATGTTTGTGTAACTATCTTCTTTTGGTGTTGTTGGAAGATTACTTCCTTGCTTTTTCTAGGTTGTAGTTTCCCTCCTTGTGTTGGAGTTTTCCATCAATTATCCTTTGAAGTGCTGGATTTGTGGGAAGATATTGTATAAATTTGGTTTTGTCTTGTAATATCTTGGTTTCTCTATCAATTGTAATTGAGAATTTTGCTGAGTATAGTAGTCTTGGCTGGCATTTTTATTCTCTTATGGTCTGTCTGATATCAGTTTAGGATCTTCTAGATTTTATAGTCTCTGGTGAAAAGTCTGGTGCAATTCTTATAGGTCTGCCTTTATATGTTACTTTATCTTTTTCCCTTACTGCTTTTAGTATTTTTTTCTTTGTTTTGTACATTTGATGTTTTGATTATTATGCGATGGTGGTCTTTTCTTTTCTGGTCTAGTCTATTTGGATTTCTGTACTCT
Organism: Rhabdomys pumilio; assembly: GCA_030674055.1. Classification (NCBI taxonomy): domain Eukaryota; kingdom Metazoa; phylum Chordata; class Mammalia; order Rodentia; family Muridae; genus Rhabdomys; species Rhabdomys pumilio. The sequence continues at coordinate 22,010,364 of JANHMN010000007.1, forward strand.
TCTTCTATATTCATGGACATATCTTTCTTTAGGTTGGGGAAGTTTTCCTCTATAATTTTGTTGAAGATATTTACTGGTCCTTTAAGTTGGGAATCTTCACCCTCATCTATACTTATTATCCTTAGTTTTGGCCTTCTCATTGTGTCCTGGATTTCCTGGATGTTTTGGGTTAGGAGCATTTTGCATTTTCATTTTCGTTGACAGTTGTGTCAATGTTTTCAATGGTATCTTCTGCACATGAGATTCTCTCTTCTATCTCTTGTATTCTGTTGGTGATACTTGCATCTATGACTCGTGATCTTTTTTCTAGGTTTTCTATCTCCAGGATACTCTTCCTTTGAAATTTCTTTGTTGTTTCTACTTTCATTTTTAGATCCTGGATGGTTTTGTTTAATTCCTTCACCTGTTTGGTTGTGCTTTCTTGCAATTCTTTAAGGGATTTTTGCATTTTCTTTTAAGGGCTTCTACTAGTTTACCTGTGTTCTCTTGTACTTCTTTTAAGAAGTTATTTATGTCCTTCTTAGGGTCCTCTATCATCACCATGAGAAGTGATTTTAATTCTGAATCCTGCTTTTCTGGTGTGATGGGGTGTCCAGGGCTTGCTGTGTTGGGAGAACTGGGTTCTGATGATGCCAAGTAACTTTGGTTTCTGTTGCTTATGTTCTTGTTCTTGCCTTTCACCATCTGGTTAACTCTAGTGCTACCTGCACTCACTGTCTCTGATTGGAGCCTGTCTTTCCAGTTATCTTGCTTGTGTCAGAACCCCTCCAGCTCCAGATGTCTCTATGAATCTGTGATCCTGAGCTCCAGCTGCTTTGAGTGCAGTGGCTCCTCTAGGATGTCTCAGGATATTTTGCACCTGATCATTTTCACCATACTTTCATGTCTACAATGCACACTTTAGATTTATTTAGTGCTTTAATTCATGATTTATATTGTGCCAAACCTGCATATTGAAATTATGTGAAAATTATTCAAATTCAATAGATTTGCATCTTTATATATGTTTATATAGTTTATGACTATATAAAACAAAATTCTAATATTTAAAGTTACAAAAAAGCCACATGAAAAAAATTTTCCTCTTAACAGACAGAAGTTAGTTTAACATAAATATGAGTTAGAAACCTTCAGATACTGCAACTTTGTGGGAAAATTTAATTGATCACATGGCTGTCTGTGTAGTGAAGATAACAGCAAAATTGTCAAATCTAAAGGTAATTTGCCATCATGGAAGATAGCTATATTTGAAATTGCTACCTTGCAGACTGAATTTTTTACTAGTTTTTTTTTTACAGCATTAACCATAATAGTAAACCATTAATACTTGACAAATGTGTACCCCCTCATCTTTTATTATATAGATTTCATTTTGCCACATGTGTCAAAGAATATGTGTGTTCTCCAGCTTCCACTTAAGGACTTAGAAGAAGCAAGTCCCCTTTGTAAATCTGAGTATGTTTTTTTTTTCTTCGAGTTAGGGAGTTATGCAGTGACTCAATGACTTCTCCTTAACAGATTATATTCTTGACACCTATCATTCAAATTAACATACTAATTAATTTTCTTTTACAGAAATATTAATTTGGGTTGAAATGTCTCTGCTTCAAATCAGCCACTGCAAATTAAGATCAATACAACCTTAAGATTAAGGCCACAAATTTCCTTTTTAATTTTTCTAACAGTGAAGGAATAGAAATTCTGCCTCAATTATGGATATGTTAGTCTTTATTGTACTAAATACTAAACTTACTCTCAATTTAATATTAAAAATATGACATCTTTTTTGCACAAATTTATGCAGATAATTACTGTGTCCTTTGGAATCAGCAGTAGTGTCTTACCTAGCATTGCTTTGTTCACTTGGGAGTCATAATTATTACCAATGTTAATATCAAAGTAAATGTTGTCAAACAAAATTTAAATCACGCTACAATTGTGCTTCTTACTGTTGTGGCTAATATTAATTATCAATTCGAGAAGATCTACAATGTTCTAAGAGTGTGTTCAATGTACGTATCTGTGAGGGATCATACATGTTAAACATTGTGAATGACACCATTTCCTGACTAGGATCTTAGGTGATGTCACTGGAGAAATCAAACTAAGCAGCATCATATATTTATTATTCTCTTATTCTTATTGGGTATGCAATAGAATAGCTACTTCAAGAGTATCTTGTCTTGTGTGTATGTGTGCATGTGTGTGTATATGTGTATGTTTGTGTGTGTGCGTGCGTGTGTGTGTGCGTGCGTGTGTGTGTGCGTGCGTGTGTGTGTGTGTGTATTGTGGACAAACATGTCATTGATGGCAGAAACAATAATAACACATGTGTGAATGTGTGTCTGTGTGTGTGCTTGTTTTAATGGATTATACAATATTTGTAATCTATAATGATTTTCAATGTCTCTACAAATTATAAAATAGGAGAATGATACATAATACTAATGAGGGAAATAAAAGACAATTGCATCTATATAACCATTCACATTGATAATTTAAATTATCTAAGACTACCTGGTACATTCCATACTTGAAATTTAAGAGTGTGACAATAAATTATATATTTTCCATGTATCACTTGGCTTATATTTGAAACAACGTTTTGGGCAGTAAATCTATTAAAGGACAGTTAATTCAAAATAATAATTTATAAACAGTTATTAATGTTTAGGTGGATAAAAAGATACTAAAATAATATATTTAAAATAATTTAAAATATATTTAAAATAATAGATTAATTAATGATACAGTATCATTAATAGATTAATGATACTGTAAGACTATGTTTGATATCAATAAAAAATAATTTACTACTTTACTCCTTTCTGATAAAATATATTGTATAAGGTTTTATATAAAATCTGAATTAAAATACATATGTGAATTTTGAAGGCTATATTTAAGATTGATAAAAATTTCATTGGTTCCACTTCACCATCAAATTTGAAAGCAGGTATAATACCTCAGAAGAACATAAAAGTTTTGCTTAAGTATATTAGGCATCTGTTGCTCTGACAAAACAAACAAATTATGCAAACCCTTATATACAGTGAGTATGAAAAAGAGAATAAAATATCAAATAAAATCAAATATCAAAGGGAGATATTATGTCTAAAAATTTACAAAGGTTGAAATTCATAAGTAATTATGATGAATGATTATGCACAAAATAATTTAATTACATAATAATGAATAAATAGATGGATACATAGTTTCCCAAGATTGAATCATAAAGAAATAGATAATTGGAATTTATAATATTATATAATTAAACTGAATCAGTAGTAAATGTAATTCAAGGGCCCCAAAACAGAAGGCTACACTGGTAAATTCTATTAATCATTTGAATAAGTAATAATTGTAGCTGTTACTAATTTACTAGAAAATGTATCAGAAAAACCTTCTTGAATCAATAATTATCACAATAAAAATAGCCAGGGGCAGTTGTGACATACAGAAAATAGCTATAGTTCAATATCCTTGATTAAAATATATGCAAAATTTCTCAGTAAATTTATCAAACTGATCCTACAGAACATTAAAAAAATCAGTTGCCAAAATCACTTAGAATTCATCCTAGGCATTCATGGTGTCTCATCATATACAAAGTATTGACCATTATGAACCATTTCAAACAAAAATGAAAACTCCATTAGAAGCTCAAAAAAAAAAAAGCTAATATTGGAGTCTTCAGAGAATACAGAATCTAGATTTAAGGCCAAAAACATGAGTGACTTATACATCTGAGAAATTTTTATTACAAGCTGAAAAGAAATGATAATTTAACTTACATAATTGAGGAAGTTCAGAAAGCAATTTATTTATGTTAGTGTGGTCTACATATTTTAATAAAAATAATTATAGTATTATGTAAGTTTCCAAATATGAATTTTTGATTATATAACAATGTATTTGCATCATACTCTAAGAAAGTACTTTTTGAAATATTGGCGATTTCTGCCTTAAATGCTGACAGAAAAAGTACAGTGCTGGGATAACCTACCCCCTCAGATATATTATCGACTGGCTATGACAGTGTGTTCCTGTATTCTCTGTATTCTCAGTTATTTGCTGTGGAACACCTCCAGGTTTTGGCAGGATATATAAATATTTGTTCTTTCCTCACCTGCCTGAGGCATTCTTTGATTGGCTTTAATAACCATTTGAATGGCAATAGGTTGGCAGGAAACAAAGGGCAGAACCTTTGGCTAGAGAAAGGGTCTCTCAGAGAAGAAATCAGGCATGGAAGGTGTAGCCAGTGGAGGCAGAGGTGGACAGATGGTTAAGAGTGAGCAAAGAGGTAAACCTTTGTTAGCCGCTGTGGCAGAACCCAGGCTAGAATTAGTCAGGTTAAGAAGGTGAGCTACACATGCAGCTGGAGGATTGCCTTATCTGGCATCCTGTGGAGGCTTGATGACCCTGGATAGGAGAGAGCTAGGTGGTTGAGCAGGAGCAGGTAGACAGGTGGGGGAGGGAGGAGGGGATAGGGGGCATGTTGAGAGAAAAATGGGAAAGGGGATAACATTTGAATTGTAAATAAATAAAATAACCAATAAAAATTATGAGAGGGGAAAAAAAGGTGAGCTAATTAGGAGATAGCTCGAGCTAAAGGCATCAACTTTCCCCTTCTTTTTATTGGCTATTTATTGGATAGTACAGGACTTGGAGAATAGAGTGTTAACTTCAAACACATTACAGTGTGAAATAATAATATGTGAAAAAATTAGTAAAATATTTGGATTGCTTAAATTTTACTCGCATACATAAAATAAATCTCATTTTAAAAGTTAATAAAATTACTATGACATGAAAGCAAAGAAAAGGGGGTGATTTTGTTTTAGGTATTGTTTTAAGGGGCTGGGGGGAAGAACACTAGATACTCTTTCGGTGACTCTTTGTTCATTTCTCAGCACTCATGTGGATACTCACAACCATTTCTAACTCTAGTTCCTGGAGCTCTGAAACACTGTTTTTGCCTCTGCTGTCACCAGGTAGGTACATTGTATAAATACATGTGTACAATCAAATATAAAAAGAAAAAATTTAAAAAATTAATTACCAAGGAATATGTGGAATAAATTTAAAGGCACAAAACTGTGAAAATGTTGAAAATAATTTTTTAAGAAACAGGGAGTTGTCATTAAGATAGGATATCTTAAGTTATGAACAGTCTGTAGAACTTCGATAAAAAAGCCTTTACCCTGATTTATAATTGTGTAAAGTTCATTTAAGTGTTGACAGGAAGTTTTGTTACGGTGGTGTTAGTGTTGATGGTAGAAATGATTGTGATTGTGGTTGTGGTTGTTTTGCTTTGTTTTGTTACAAAAGAAGTTTCAGTCTCTGCCCCTTGCCTAAACGAAAGTGTAGGTCAAAATGAGGCATTGATATGAACAAAATTGCAATGAAAATATATTCCAGGTCTGGAGAGATGGCTTAGAGATTAAGAGCACTGCCTGCTGGTCCAAGGGATGGGGTTGAATTCACAGCATCTCCTTCGGATCTATCATATACAACCATGAGTAACTCTGGTTCCAAGGAATCTAATGTCTCTTATACACTGCGGGAACTGCATGTAGGCTGTGTATGGATCCTCATGTAAGCAAAATACACATACATATCATTTTAAAAAAAAAAAAAGATAAAAATATTTGTTGGAAACATAAAGGTTTTTTTTTTTACAGAAAGTATGAAAAATGGTAGATTCATGTGGCAGTTATGAAGGGGAAAGGTGCATATTATTATTAGTTGAATATGATGTGCTAACCCTCAATTCCTACAACTGTTATCTTTCTGTAAATAGAATCTTTGCACATTAAGAGATTACAAAATTGTATCCAAGTCCAGAATGGATGTCTTTGCATAAAGATACACAAGGGCAAATGACTTTGGAAGACAGGATTTATTTTGACTCAAGTCAAGAACTACCTGAAGCTGGGAGGGAAGGAAGGAGTTAAAATGGCTCTGTCATTATCTTCACTGTGGAGTCATTGTATTTCTTAAGTACTCCAAAGTACTTAATTTTGCTTATTTAACTTATTAATTTTATCAGCTTTAACACCATAAAATAGAAATCAACAGATATATATGTTAAAAAACATTTTAGAACAGTATAGAGAGAAGTCATAACATATACAGTTTTTAATTGGATATTTTATGTATTTACAATTCAGATGTTATCCCCTTTCTTTAAAATGTATTTCTATAAATGCCTGAATTTATAGTAAAACTGTATTAACACAGATTCAAGCAGCAATTCTTCCACTGGAAGAAGATGGATGCTACTGTAGAAATTGTGAGGGATGTAATTTGAATCACAACTCAACTCTATAAATGTAAAGTTTATCTTCAGAGTGAAAAAAGATATGAACTCCAGAGGAGTTATTTCTACGTCCCATCTTACTGGTATTAGCAATGCTTTATTACATATATATTTTTTGTAATTAGATTATTTTTATATTACACTATTATTGTCAGAAGTGAAACCATGTTAATTTAGATCATGATACATTTAATGTCTGATTTTCAAACTATGTAGCACGTTAAGCCAGCGAAGACCATTAAATGGAAGAACAGGCCCAATAATTACATAAAAGTCACTAATTTTACTTTCACCGTGACTATAACATAGTCTATTGTGTAATTAAGTGAAATATTAAAAGCCTCTTTTCTCCATGTGTATTAACCGTAGAACATTTCATTTGGTAAAACTGAATAGTAAAGTAATTCTACTAAACACTTTAAGTGACTGAGTAGCTAATCAATTGATTTAAAAAATAAGGCCAATTTCATATTTGTTTGTTCATTTAATATTTCAAATAATTTATTGGATTTAGGTAAAGAGAAAAATGTAAAATCCAAAATGAAACTCAAAATAATTATATGAAAACTACTTTACTCTTTTCTGTCTTTAAGTTGAGAGCTGAATAGTGTTTTTCCTCTTTAAATACATCTTTGTATGACCTTAGAAGTGCATTCATGCGTGAGAGCTAAGCTCTTCCTATTTTGACTAACGTCTGGAGAAGGAACAATGAAACCTTATTCTTTCTGGCAAACTGTCCAATGAAACAGAACAACGCAAAGGTGTTTAGGGTGCCCCTTTTCACATGATGTAACAGATCAGTTGGCTTCCTTAATTTTAGAAGTTTCTGCTTTCTGGGATCTATTTTCAACACATAAACTGAACAAAGGGACATACTAACTTTTATCTTTTAGTTAATGAAAGTAAAAAAGAAAAAAGAAATAAGAGAAGTTGTTGATTTCCACCTTTCTAAAAAATCTTTCATTGTTTTATCTATTAAAAGTAATCTTAAATAATTCTGAACAAAATTCTATGAGCACCAATAGATTATATTATAACTACACTGTTTCAAACTCAGATGTATATGAAGTTAAACACAATCTGCTTTTTTGTCATTGCTAATACAATGCACTGACTGGATAGTTTAAAATATTACTGTTGCAAGCTCTTTGTTCACACACTGAATCCCAGGATTGTGTGGTTTACCAGAAAAAAAAAACCTGTTTCTAGTTGTGGTGTTGCTCACCCTTAGCATGTGCCTTTAATCCTCTGCCTGTTATAGAGACACAGTCTCAGTGTACATTTTCATCCCAAAGATAAAGTTAGTTTGTAAAAGAAAGCAGCCATGTTTGAAAGTGATGTCTAACTGAATGTCAAAGTATCAAATTGGAGAAATATTTCACAAAATAGGATATGCCCAACTCTCATGAGAAGAGAGAGGAAAGAGAAGCTACTTAAGAGGGCCAGTGCAGAAGAAAAGAAGAGGAGGCAGTTTAACCAGAAAAGGTTTACAGAGACTGGTTGAAGAGAGAACAAGCTAGACACAGGTGAAGATAGAGAGCCAGAGAATGAGAAGGGGCCAGAAGAATAGAACAAATTGCGAGAATTAGTTTGAGGCTAAGAGAAAAAGTCAGAGGCTAAGAGAAGTCAGATTGAATCAGTCAGCTTGGAGAGAAGTTTGAGCAAGAACAGCTGAGTTGAACCAGTCAAGCAGGATTCAGAAAAACCTAGGAAGAAGTGATCTTCTTAAGCAGCAAGTCTCAGAGGCTGAAAAGAACCTAGGACAAGGTTATATTATATGGAGGGCAGAAGCTTCCAAGACTAGGCCTAGGCTATCAGAAGAAGGTATTAAGCCTCCAAAATTGACAATAACAACAGGAGAATAAAAGTTACAGTGTGTACTATATAGGAGTATTATTTAAAAATGTATTACTTAAAATTACAGAGAAAACACAAGACAGAAAATAGAGTGTTAACCTCAAACATGTTACAATATGAAATAATAATAAAGGGATTAGTAAAATATTTGGATTGCATAAAATCAATAAAAAGAAATTTAAAACATTATAAAAATAAAAATGATGATTTTGTTTTAGGAATTGCTTTAATGGGCTAGAGATATGGCTAGGGGTTAAGAGCACTGGGTGCTCTTTCAGGGGCCCTTGGTTCATTTCTCAGCACTCACAAGGCTGCTCACAGCCGGTTTTAACTTCAGTTCCTGGGACTTTGATACCTTTTATTGGCATCCGCTGTCACCAGACAGACACATTGTATAGATCCATGTGTGCAATCAAACACACTCAGAAAAGAATAAAGATCTTACTTTAAAATTACCATGAAATATGTGAAATAAAATTAATGCATAAAACTGTGAAACCGTTGAAAATGATTTTGTAATTACATAAAAATACAAAAAGTATTATGTAAAAAAGTTACATAAAAAGCCTGCTGTTCTCTAAATAGAATATTCAGTACATTGCACTCTACATCGCTAACTAAAGAATTCACAGGTAAACAAAAAGGAAGACAAGAGATACATATGTTCTCTACACAATGATTTTGTGCAAGATTAACATAGTAGAATTTTTCTTAATTACAATTAAATGTCCTGAACCTAAGATTTAAAAACTAACTGTCATAGCAAGGATACACTAAGTGTCCTATAACTTTAGTCAGGAGTTTGTACAAATATTAGTAAGCCATGTCAAATGCTTCAGGTGACATAATTCACTGCCAATTAAGGAGGATTAACTCAGCCGAGAATGGCGGGAAGTCTGAAAATGTTCAGTAAGAATCGACTCTCGTATCTCCCAGGGACTAAGTCACCAAACACAGAGGATATGTGGGCTGGTCCGTGGTCTGCTATGTATTTAGCAGAGGACTAACTTGTCAAACTTCAGTGGGAGAGGATGTGCTTGGTCCTGTGAAGGCTTGATACCCCTCCCCATTTCATCTAATTAATTCTAGTTTATCCTTCAACCATCTAATAAACATGTTCCTTTGTTACCTGAAACATGGTTCACCCCTTTGAATTATCTTTGGAGTGACAGCGGAGTAATATATCAGCGTAGTATTTTAGAGTCCTAAAAGAATGAACTATCGTACTAAATGATGTCAATTGCTCTCTACAGTTTTATGAACTTTTAGCTTTTGTGCAGAATGCTATTATTGTGGATGGCAGCATATCTTTCAGTTATTACAGTTCTTAACCAGTTTAGTGACTCTGTGTCGGGGAATAGGAGCTAACTGAATAGTCAGTTTTAGTACATTTTTCTTTTTTTACTTTTTTATTGGTTATTTTATTTATTTACATTTCAAATGATATATCCCTTCCCAGTTTCCCCTCCACAAGCCCCCTACCCTCTTACCCCTCCCTTTGCCTCTATGAAGGTGCTCTCCCACTTACTCCTGCCTCAGCACCTAGCATTCCCCTACCCTGCATCATTGAATCGCCACAGGACCTAAGGGCTCCCCTCCCAGTGATGCCCGCTAAGGCAATCCTCTGCTACTTACTCAACTGGAGCCATGGGTCCCTCCATGTGTACTCTTTGGTTTGTGAGTTAGTCGCTGAAAGCTTTAGGGGGTCTGGTTGGTTGATATTGTTGTTCTTCCTATGAGGTCGCAAAACCCTTCAGTTCCTTCAGTCCTTGCCCTAACTTCTCCATTGGCGTTCAGTCCTATGTTTGGCTGTGGTGATGATACAGCCCTACTCAGAAGGTAGGAGAAAATAATCTCTGGGAAGTAGAGGAAGAGGGCTCTGGGAGGAATAGAGGATGGGGGAGGGAAAATGGAGAGACAGTTCAGATATGGAAGAAGATGGAGAAGTACAGAGGGTCGGGAATTTGAAAGTAGGTATGTAGCAGTTGGGGAGGGGGAACTGGGGTAGCCACTAGAAAGTCCAAGATGCCAGGGACTCAAGAAGTTTCCAGGATCAAACAGGAAGGACATTAGCCAAAATACCCCACAAAGGGGAGAGAGAACCTGTAGAGACCATATCCAGTGGATAGGCCCCCGGTTGAGGAATGGGGCTACCCACCTACCTCAAAAATATTAATCCAGAATTCCTCCTGTCAAAAGGAAATGCAGGGACAAAGCGTGGAACAGAGACTGAAGGAAAGGCCATCTAGAGACTGCCCCACCTAGGGATCCATCCCATCTGCAGATACCAAACCCAGACACTAATGCTGATCCCAAGAAGCTCTTACTGACAGGAGTCTGGTATGGATATCCTATGAGAGGCTCTGCCAGAAAATGACCAAGACAGATGCAGATATACACACCCAAACATAAGACTTAGTACATTTCTTTTAAATATTGTAAGTCCTCATTTTATCTGAGAAGTTTTTGCTTTTATAGTAATTGATTAGGTTCGTGTACCTGTTCTTAAAATTAGAAGGCATTTAATATAAAAAATACTGTCTTCAGACTTATTTTTATTTATTTATTTTATTCATGTACATGTGTGAGTATCATTGTGTGCTTATGCAAGGCATGTGGTTGTGTCCATAGAGGACAGAATACAGTGTCAAATGTCTTAGAATGGAGTCCTGGGCCCCTATGAGCTATCAGATGTGAATGCTAAACCCAAACTCAGAGTCTCTGGAAGAGTAACAAGAATACATAACCCCTAAACCATCTCACCTGCTCCAGCAAACCCAACTATATTTCAAATGTTAAAATATATGACATATTTTCAACGGACTGGAACTAAAGTTTCCTGGTGAGGGTTTTATTTTTAAGTATATTCTATGAAGTTTTTGAAATTTTGCACCTAGTGTTTTGTTCAAATCACACCTTGGTGAAACTTTTCCCAGATCCATGCCTCCATTAGTACCCACCCAAATGTGTGTTTGCTTTCTTCATTCCTCAACTTCAATTTCTGTCTTCCATATATTCTTGGTTATGGGGCCTTCCCCTGGTTCATCGTACTTTTCCCTAAGGTTCTTGAGATTATTCATCACAAACACTGACAATTCAATAGTGTCTACTAGAAGTTAGAAGCAAGAGAGATGGCTCTCATAACAAAATCACTAAGAGTCTCAAACAACCACCTATGAACGGTTTACTTGACTTCCATTTTTAAGTAAAAATAGTCTGAATACAAATCTTGGGATTTTTTTTTTATACTCCCAGAACTTACTCTGATTTTTAAAGAAAGTGCAATTAAATAGAACTAAAACATCATTTTAAAAACCCTTATTTATAAACATGTTTTACTAAATACATATCTTTACTTTTATATCTTTATTAAGTCAGTTTGAAAGAGTTGCCTGGTCTAGCCTTGATATGAGGGCTTTCACTTTGTCTTATTGTATTTTTGTTGTTGTTATTGTTGCATTTGTTTGTTTTCTGTTGGAGGTCTGCTTCATTCTGAAGGAAATGGATGGGAGGGGATCCCAGGGAAGTGAAGAGGAGTGAAGGGAGGAAAGACTGTGGTAAGGATATATTGTATGAATCTATTTTCAGGAGAAAGAGAGAGAGAGAGAAAGAGAGAGAGAGAGTCAGAGAGAGAGAGAGAGTCAGAGAGAGAGAGAGTCAGAGAGAGAAGAAGGAGACACAGAGACAGACAGAGACAAGCAGAGACAGAGATAGAGGGGGGGAAAGAGGGAAAGAGGGATGGGGAGAGAGACAGAGATAGACAGAGGAAGGGAGGAAGAGAGAAGAGGAAGAGAGAGGGGGAAGTAGAGAAGAATGGAAGGAAGAAAGAAAGGAAAAGTTTTTCTTCTAATTTTAAAATAAAAATCAGTTTCAAAACCATGGACAAAGGATTTTATTCTCTGCATTTACTGGACAGTAGAGGCTGGCAAGAGGAAAGTGGTGAGCACAAACAAATGTGTTAAAGAGACGGTTGAATAAATATGAACACTTCTATGCAAGCTGACTTAAAAACGGAGGTAATCTAAGTAAATTCTAGCAGTGATTTGGCAGAATGGCTTGAGAAAAAGACAATGGCAACCTCTATGATGTCACCAATGGGAAATTCTTCCATAGGCATATCTCGACCACCTTGGCTCTCCACAGCATCAGTGTCTGTGGTTTATTTCTGAACCTTTTCTCACTCTATTCTTATGTTTTCCTTCCTTCCTTGGAGGTGAACCGTAACGTAGAGTAAAAATATCATTTAAAAATGTTCCATCGTTTATGTGTGCAAATGTGTCTGTGTCTGTACATACACAAGGTTCATTCAGATGTCAAATGATAACTTGGAGTCCTTTCCCTCTATCCCTCTATGTGACTCTGTGTGTGTGTGTGTGTGTGTGTGTGTGTGTGTGTGTGTGTGTGTGCATGTGTGCGCGTGTGCATGTGTGCGTGTGTGCGTGTGTGCATGTGTGCGTGTATGTGCTTTATTTTGTTTTAGACCAGGTCTCACTATGTAGGCCTACTTGTTAGCTTAGAGCTCTTTATACATATGAGTTTCATGCACAGGACCTCATAAGATTTGCCTGTCCCTGTTTTTTAATTGCTAGGCTTCAGGGACGTCACCACCACATGTTTCACGCCTTCATGTAACTGGTCCTTTCAATGCTTTGGCCCTCCTGGGAATAGATTAAGCTAGGTGGTAGCCAGGCCCCCAAATATACATGTTTTCTTCCCCTGCTCTGGGGTTACAAGGGTGTGTCCTGCTGTATAGCTTATTTTATGTGAATTCTGAGGTTAAGCTGAGTTCCTCCTGTTTGTGCAGCAAGCCCTTTATAGACTGAGCAGCCTCCTCAGCCCAACTGCACATATTTCTAAGTATGACATGTAAATGGCCCTATGTTGCCCAATTTGCCGACACCCAATAAACATGAAAGGTGTGTATTTCATTTATAATGGTTGAGAAAATGTTAATGTGATTAGTGTGTCACAAGATTGTCATACATTAATGAATCTCATATGCTGTTTAACTTAGGAAAGCTTGAAGGAAGCCAATTAATTAATGCACTTAGAAATGTTTAATTAAACTTTTAATCAGAATAAAAGGAGCATGAAAATATTATTTTAGTCAAACTGATTGAATAAAGTGTAAGAGCCATAGGTGGAGAAGCCATAGGAAAGCACGCACACGCACTGCTAGGAGTTCATCTATATGTCACCTCCCCACATTCCCATAGTTGACTATTAATGTGTGAATATCTTATTTCCCCTTCAAGCCAAGAAAGCAAGTTGATATACATGAAGTCATTACTTTCTTCCTTTCTATCTGATTAAATTGCACAGTACCCGAAAATGTATAACCCCAGGAGCTCATTTACTGTCTCATTGTGGCGGTAAATATCACATGTATTATAAATATTATTGTTTCATCAGATTGCAATGAAAGTCAGTACTGCCAATAAAAGGACAGAGAGAAATGCTGACCCAAGCCAACCTTTCAAATAGACTAAAATTGGTTTTGCAGAAGAAAAAAAAATGGACATTTCAATAAGATATTTGTACTTTCTTTTCAGTCTAAAAATAGACATGGCACATTTACTTTTTCCAGTAAAAGCGAATGGGAAAGGGGTCATTTAACTTTACACAAAGTTTCATAAGATTTGTGTAGTTTAAGGTGATCCAGTATGCTTGTCTTAGTTCTGTGCCAGATCCAACTGGAAGCTTAAGATATCTTGGAGCTGCAGTCAGAGGCAATTATGAGCCAAGTAGTTTATATATTTTGGTATATAATTTACAATGTACAATTCTTTCATCACTGGGAGGGGCACACCTTGGTACTGTAGAGGTTTGATTACCCAGGATAGGGGACCGCTAGGCCACTGAGGCAGGAGTGGTTGGTTAGTGGGTAGGGGAGCACCCTCATAGAGGCAGGCTGAGGGAGAAGAGAATAAGGGGCTTGTGGCTGGAAAACTGGGAAGGGAAAATAACACTTGCAATGTAAATAAACAAAATAACCTATAAAATGAAAAAAAATTGATGTAGTTATTGTTAAATTTGTTAGTATATCTGGTTTGTCAGTTTTACGTTGAACATATAAACTACTGCCTGGATATCATTATATCATTACTAATAAAGATATCAGGTTAAGGATCTGTACTTTTTATCCTTCCAAACAGATTTAAATAGAGAAGTTAATATCAAATCACAGACTCTTCTATTTTCAAGCGATTACAGGAAGAAGTACATTGTACTAGAATTCATGTTGTTTATAATGGCTATATTACATTATTTTACAAGCACAGAACAAACTTCTAAACAGGCATGCATGACAGTACATTTCAGTTCTGCTTCGGTTAGAAGGAGAATGAAAATCAAATCTTCATTAACCTTTCTTTATATACACAAAATAAATACTGGATGGAGACTCAATGTTTTATAACTAAAATCTGAGACAGACAATATTTCAAACTCAGCAAAGTAAGGGAAAAATAAATGGAGAAATGATAGATTTGTTTATTCTAAAATACTCAGTCACTCAAACCTGCATCATGTACTGGCTAGTATACTAAAGTCTAGAAGAAGGTTAGACAGAGCTCTGTATAAACAGAACTAATATCTTACACTGAGAAGCACTCAAATCATGTTTTAAAATAAACTCTACCCTACATAAAATTGTCTTTGAATCTCATCATAATGTATCTTTGACCTGTATTTCCAGTTGATTTGTATAGGACAGCCTTAAAAATAAATCACCAAAATTTATTCTTAAAGTATGCATTTGTAAATGTATATTCTGCTTTTAAAAGTTTATTTAGGAATGCTATGTATGTGAAATTAAGAAATTTGTTAAGCTAACAAGAATTTATTACTATGTGATATCAAATGGATATTTATACTAAATTTCTATTTCTAAAGATGTATTTGACTATGTAGAACTTTCTAAGTATTACCTGACTTTCAATTTTACCAAAACTAAAATATTTTAAAACTATTTGATTTTTTTCTGCATCCTAATCTAAGGTTTAAATGAATATTTTAATACTCAGGAACCAGAAATCATACAATAAATTACTTACAATAACTAAGAACTACTATGAAATTATGTTGTAAACAATGACTTTCAGGGTGTCCAACCAAAAAGAATAGAGACAAAATGAAAATATATTTAAATAATTTACATAATCAGCAAGTACATTTCATACATTATTATATTTTGCATTCATAATCAAATTGATAATTAATAATGAGCAACCTATGTTCATAACACTCCTTAAAATATTTGTAATTATTTGGAATTTTTTAGCATAACTGGATGAATGTTTTCTTTTACAAAATGTAATAGAAGATGATAGTTGACTGTAAAAATACATGCCAGTAAAAGTTAGTGCTTGCCTGTTCATGTGTGTATACTTGAGGCTGAAGATGAGAGACTGGGGACTCGACATTAAATTTTAAGATAAGAATTACTTTTGTATATCTTTTCCTTTTGTATTTCCTAATGAATCGCTTCATAAAAACTCATGAATCTGACAAGACTGTTATTAAGAAGACACCTCTAAACACTGGACATGAACTCAAAGATCATGAATATTTACATGGCTAGTAATCAGTCAATGTTCAGCATGAGAGATGCAGGAAGAATCTCTCACAGAAGTCTAAAGGCAGGATTGCTTGTGAAGAGAGCTGAGGTAGTGCCACCCAGCTGCACCATTTGTGATTTAATATTACATTTCTATTTATCTGTACAATTCACCTGTCCTTTCCGAATGTGGTTGTTTATAGATATGTCACTATATTATTAAAACATAGCAAATTTATTACTGCAAATGTCAATTTATAGGTCTTTGAGAAGACTTTCAAGATATTTGATAAGCCTGTTTACTGAATGTTTAACAGAAATCTTTTTAAAGTCATTTGTTTGGGAAATCTTGTGTTATTTTTAAAATAACTTTTTGTTGTTGTTTGCTAATTAGCGTCCACTATACAACCATAGAACCATATCACCAAAGAGCAGGTTAGTAAAGACAAGAAAATAAAAATATTATGAATTAAAGTTTCTACACTTTAAAGCAATGCCACAATTTTTGTTAAATATATAAATAAAATTTAAGCATCAGACACAGTGTGATGCATTTTGTCAGCAAAGCAAAGCTGTAGGAGGCCACAGCAATGAGGCATGAGTGATTCATCCCACCAACTCAGTCTTTAAAATATTTACACCAGTATGGGTGAAATGCAAAAGTAAACAAAACTAGAATAACTGTAATATGAAAATGCCATTAAATGTAAAGTGGACAGATCCTCTGACTGGATACAGCTGATAATTGAGTAATTGTGCAGTCGCCCGTGCAGAGCATGGCACACATAGATTGTTGCCATAATCATATGCACACAGATGGGATAGGAAGAAGACAGTTCGAAGGGCAGGTAGAACAGTAGATAAGCGCAGGTATATGTATTCACGCACAAACAAGGCTGCTGAAGAAATCTTATTTTCACATAGAAATAAATAATTTTTTTACTTTTCTTTGGAATAAGTGTAGTTCGGGTAGTGAAAGTGATACAGCTCAAGCAAAATTCATGGGTTCAAATTCTGAATTACCTAATTGCATTCTATGTCATTTTAATTAATTAATTTTTGTTATCTTGCTGTAATGTTGTCTGTATTTATCTTCCATTTAGTTAGTGAATTATCTGAGGCATGGTCTTCGTGTGTTTGTAGGTTGTGCTCAAATGAATAATCCTCAACTAGCAGCCCCTCCCAGTGCTGGAATTATAATTGCCACGCATGCAAATTAAAATCATTACATGAGTCATAAACGTAGGGAAATCAAACAAGTGCTGCCTTGAAAGCTTCATTCTTACTGTTTACTTCTTTTTATAATGCTCAAAGTTTCTACCACTCTACCAGTAATCTTCGATCTCACTTTGTCATGACCCCGTGAGCTATAATAATAAATTGTCTGATAGGATATTGCCCCTGGGATAATGGTAGTATTAGTGTTACAGAGATAAACAACAACTTTCCAATCTATGAGTCCCAATTCTCAAACTAGAACTCGTATCTGGCACAGTTCACAAAGCCAAGAAACTATGACTCAACAAGACATAGGGAAAAATTCCATCTTTATTCTGCTAAATAGAGCCAGTATTAAAATGATGTTTTTTTGTTTGTTTGTTTGGTTTTTTTTTATAGTTAACCAATCAGATTTATAAGACATATTGCTACATCTTTAGGTCAGAACATCTCTCAAGCCTTATCAGAGAAGCTTGTTCTTTCCATAGTTGTTGTTAACACAGAGAACCATAATTAACAAATGTGTAGTGCATAAGACATTTTAGAGCACTCCTCTTTAAATGGAATATCTATGTCACAGTGCTCCCCTCAAGATCCAGGGGTCTCTGGCAAATGCAGGCAGGAACATTGAAAGCATCAAAGATGCTTCAGGGAAAGAGGAATTCAAGGAAAATCTTTTCTGAATTTACAAGCATAGTGTCAGTAAAGCCAAAACCTATGAAAGATCAAGCCAAGCCAAGTTCAGAAATAAAGGAGGGGGAGTGAGCTTGAAGTGTTACTCACAGCTGAGGAGCTGTGGAATTTCTTAGCTGCTGGGAGTGGAAGAGTCAGTTTTCTTTATTTGTGTGACTTCTGGTATATTCACCACACACCTTGGTGGACAAGACACCTAGGCGTCTAGCTAACACAAGTATTATCAGTGAGTTTAGAAGGAGAAAGATATGAAGAGAGAGCCAAAATTTGCATAGAGGAGATTGGAGTAAATGTGGGAGGAGTTGGGGAGAGGGCTGAATATCATCAAAACATATTTTATAAATTATCAAAATATTTAAAAACACTATTTTAAATATTCATGTGTAACTTACCCTTAGTATATGAAATTATATAAATAATGACATATTCAGAGAATTGATTATTTTATAGCATGTGACAAAGTCAGCTTCTTATTAATGAGCAGCTGTTTTAAAAGGTACAGTCTCTAGTGTCACAAAATAACCTTGGATTATGATATCTTCTTAGTATTGACTGAGTGGCTTTTATGGTGGCCAGGGTGGGTTTAACTGGCAGGGTTGCACTCTTCAGAAAAAATAATAGCCCAGGCACAACATTTTACAAAAAACTAAACTCACGCAATTTTGCCTGGCGCTATGGAAGGCTTGTGCTATGAAATTCTCCTGGTACCCTCCAGTCTTCTTGGAGTAGACATGAGGCCTTTTAGTGCCTGGAGGTCCTCCAAGGAGAAGGAGAAGAATTTTTAGATGCTTAGTTACTTTGATAAAAAATTTATACAACTTTTCTGCACCATTTTATGAGTCAAATCAAAGCCAAAATTCTGTCCAGATTCAAAGATAAAAGAATTAAAGGTAAAAATCAAACAAACAACTGATCGTGGATCAGAAGATGTGGCTCAGATACGTAAGCATGGGACTTGAGTTCAGATTTTCAGAAACACATGAAAACATGAGGTCAATGTGTGGTAGTCATCATAGAATAAGGACAGTCTGATCAGGTGAACTCACCAGCTTTGGTTGCTGTGAGAAACCACATATCAAAAAGAAATTAAAGTGGGCTGCAGAGATAGATGGCTCAGTGTTTAAACAAAAGGACTGATACTCCAGAGGTTCTGAGTTCAACTCCCAGCAAGACATGGTGGCTCATAACCATCTGTAATGAGATCTGATGCCCTCTTCTGGTGTGTCTGAAGACAACAAGAGCATACTTACATAAAACATACATAATACATAGATCTTAAAAAAAGAAAGAAAAAGAAAGAAAGAAAAAAGGGAAGAAAAAGAAAGAAGAAAACAATCAAAGAAACAAAGAAACAAAGAATTTAAGGCTAAGAGTGATAAAGTAAGACACCTATGATGAACTCTGACTTCTATATCTCAATGCACTACCACTATAGAAACACAAACACAATAATACATACAAGCACACATGCAAACACATGTGCACAAAATTTTAATAAAACAAATAGCATTTAATTTTCTACCATTTAGTATTTATCTTCATATATATACATACATATGTATATATATATGAAGATTGTATGTATATGTAATATGTAAATGTATTGAGTACGCACACACACAGAAACAATTAACACTGTTGGGCATTTAAAGAAATTTGTGATTGGTAAATGCACTTTTGAGAATATAAAATGATGCTGAACAGCTATGAGAAAATATTTTAAAACATTTCCCAATTGTCAGTTTATGGTACTCAGTAGTGCCATATTACACTACATTAGCAAGAGTAACATTTCTTCAAGTGAGAATGAGGCAACCTCTAACACTTATTTGCTCATATGATCCCAGTGTGTCCACTCTTTGTCACTGGTGGTTTTACAGATGGACAGCTGTCTGCACAGTTGACTTTCACTTTATCATTTAATAGTCTCATTCATGAAGTACAATCAGTGACATATACAAAAGAAATTATTTTTCCTAAATTGAATTTTAGTTACATAAAATGTCACAATCATGTGGTGGTGCTGAAAGTGTTTCCAAAAAATTTCTAAGGAATGAATTGCTATCTTGCACATCTTTTCAAAATAATAGGAAAATTTTTATATTAGTATACAACTATAAAAATTGGTTTGCAAAGAAATAAACAAGATGAAAAGCAAAACAAAAAGGCTAGGATTTCTTAAATGCTGTAACACGTGCTCTTACCACTGTGTACTTTAAAAATACTTCGACTTTAGCCAGGTTTATGTAAATGTATCCATTCTTATTACCTATGAAGTACATCATACAGAAATATTTATGAAACTGTTTCTCTTCTGCCTATTTTTCGCAAACATACTCTTCTTACAAAAAGGTAGAGAACATTGGGATACAATATTTTCTTTTATGGTCATAGGTCTCAAGATAAAGAAAAAGCGTTGAGAAATGCCATCATCATAATCATTTAATTCATATATCAAGAAATTTAGCAAATTACTTCAAATTAGTCCTGATTTTAGTTTATATTCCTACCTTTGAATTTTTCTTCAAATGTTATCTTTAAATAATTTATTTGTTATTCTATTTGATTTCTTTTCACCATAAAACATACTGAATGAAGAATATAAAATTATAATACTTTCTTCCCTGCTGGCTGACTTTCATAGTACTAGAAGGTGCCTGAATAGATATGTTCATGAGTATGATCAGGTCACCAATCTTATGAAGGTAATAACTGCTTTTCATTAGGTTTAATTGTTGCTCTACAGAAGAAACTCATGTTTGATAGTGTAAATTTTTTCTATGTCATGGGAGCACATAGACCCCAAGGATGAGCCTCCTATTACTAATTTTCTAAATGGACACAGTTTTAAACTGTTCTGTAATTTTGCAACACTCTGTCCTTAGATGACTGTAGCTCTCAGATCTTGTCTCAGAAGCTTCTATGAGCAGTAGGTAGGATTCAAGCAGAAACTCATAGGTGGTCAAAGTGTCAACAGAAATGACTACAGACTGACCAGCCACAAATAGGATGTCAATATATAAATCCTTCACCAAGTCTCATGAACCATTTTGGAAGAAAGGACAGAAAGATCATGAGTCAAAGTTTGGGAGAACCTATGTAAAACAGTCTTTTTATATTACAAGATCATCTCACTCATGAACTCAGAACAGCTATGGTTGTTTATACAAAACCTGCACAAGAACAAGCCGGTAGTCATTTCAGAAAGAATGGAAAGGGGCTCACCAGTACCCACACTCTAAGGAGGACTCAACGACAGCAGATTGATTCCAAGGGAAGCTCACTTCTTTTTAGTGATGTAGTTCCACGTAGACCCATAGATTATTCTCTAATAGATAGCTTTACACTCATGGGAAGCACAATTTGGGCTCAGTGAGTTATAAAGAAATTAAAACAAAGCAATAACAAAGAAGACAATAATTTAGGAGTTGGGAAGTGGATCTGTAAGAAGTTAGTGAGAGGAGTTGAGAGGTAAATATGATCAAACTCATTGTATGTATGTGTGATATTCTTCAAAATATAAATAATATGTTGAAAAGAAATATTGATTAAAAAGTTAATAAAAGTAGCTAAGAGTATCAGAATAGGTGAAAGAATTTCAGGAATATAGTAAAATAAAATTTAACATATATCATAAATGTATGTTTGTATATATATATATACATATATGTGTGTGTGTGTGTGTGTGTGTGTGTTTGTATGTGTGTGAGAGATGTTAGAAAAGGGGTCCTGATGGGGCTAGATTTTATTTGTATTACCTAGTAAATTTTTAAGCTAATCATCTTTCCAATATGCAGATAATTTTCTACATTATTTTCTTATTCAGAACCAATTTAAAATGAGTGGCATGGTAAGAAATTAAGAAAGAAGAAAGTGGAAGGAATATGAAATCTGCCTCAAGGTACTGATAATACAACACAAAGGCTGTTCGGCCACTTTCATTTTAAGGCACTCAATTAACCTAATCTAAAAAAGATAATAACTTACGTAATTTTACAAAAAAAGCAAAAAGATAGAAGCTTTGATAGTCGTACCTAAAATTGATTTTCTGTAATAACTCAAGAATTAATTTAATAGCGAGTTTGGAAAAAAGTACACAGGATGAAATACATTTTATGAATTTAAAAAAGAAATTAAACAAGATCACTAAAAATCTAGATGTCGTAAGCAAAAGGAAATATAGAGAAAACTAGGATAATTCTAAATAGAAAACAAAGTTTCATTTAGATGAGATAAGAGTTTGGGAGAATTCATATTAAAGGGTATAAGTTTTCAATGAGGTAATACCATTTTAGAATTTCATGATTAGATTACATTCTGTCTTTTTCATGAATTTGAAATTACTACAATTTTAATGCATTACCAATTACCTACTGGTTATGGCTTGGACGTGAAATGTCCCTGCAGTCTCATGTGTCTGACCATTTGGTCTCAAACTGTACCAATTTGAGCAGTTATGGAACCTTAATGGGAACGGCCTGGTGGCAGAGATGCACACATGATAGTAGCCTCAGAGAGCAAGGGCCAAACCTGCTTCCATCCATCTTGTCTCTGTTCCCTCACCGTGTGAGGAACCCAGAAAACCCAGCCCAACTGACAAGTCATTTCACCATTTTCTCCCCAGTGATGCAGACTCTCTTCTGAAACCTTGAACCCAAATCAATCAACCCTCCCTCAACAGTGTGGATTAGCACTTTAAAACTGAGATGACAAAAAACAAGTCATACACTATCACACAATAAACTTACTATCCATTGAGGACTCGATCTTTGGTAGCATAAGTATCATCTTCCAAATGAACTTATATCACAGTGCGAGAGATAAGATGATAACATCTTCCTATAAGGGTTAACTATAGAACATATGCATATAAGAAAAAAATCTACTTAAGCTTCAGTCTCAGATTCTATAATTTAACACAGCGTTCTTTAGGAAATTGTGTTAATTTTCTTGGTGGTAAAAAGCAAATGAAAGCTAATCTTATGGCAACTGAGAATGATATGATAAAGGTGAGTGTGCCTCATGTTTCAGAAGATGTGATAATAACATCCAAGGAAAGAGCAGTAAGTAATTGAAAATGAGGGAAAGGCGTACACATGTAAATATCCAGCCACCTACACAGGGTGTTTGAAAATGAAAGAAAGGTGTACACATGTAAATATACAGCCACCTACACAGGGTGTTTAGGAAACAAGTTTGAAAATACATTTGAGCGAAATGTTGCAGTGATCCAAACTTAGTGAGATATATGGGTATTTGTAGGGAAAACAGGTCTGAACAGACATAAATCCTAATGTGAATATCCTGACACAGGAACAACCATGACAAACAAGACAAATAGTAAACTACAAGTACATCTTAAAGTCAGTAACTGGAAGCTAAAGCCATCATGAGCTAAACATTCAGGTACAACATGATATGTCTTTTTTTTTTCTTCATTTAAATGTACTTTTTTGTTTTTAAATATCTTATTTCTTTTTATTAATTATTTTCATTTGATACTTTATTTAAATTTCAAATGTTATCCCCTTTCCTTGTTCCTCTGAAACCCACTATCTCATCCCCCTTCCCCTGTATCTATGAGGGTCTTCCCCCACCCACCCACACACTCTCTCCTGCCCAATCTTGAATTCCCCTACACTGGGGTATCAAGCCTTCACAAGATCAAGAGACTTTCCTGCCATTGAAGCCCAACAAGGCCATCCTCTGCTACACATGCAGCTGCAGCCATTGGTCCCTCCATGTGTACTCCTTGGTTGGTGGTTCAGTTCCTGGGAGCTCTTGTGGGTAGAGGGTATCTGGTTTGTATTATTGTTCTTCCTATGGGGTTGCAAACATCTTCAGCTCCTTCAGTCCTTTCTGTAACTCATCCATTGGGGATCCCATTGGGGACTCCGTGCTCAGTCCAGAGGATGACTGCCAGCATCCACCTCTGTATTTGTCAGAGACTCTGGCAGAGCCTCTCAGGAGACAGCTATATCAGGCTCCTGTCAGCATGCACTTCTTGGCATCCATAACAGTGTCTGGGTTTGGTGACTGTATTTAAGATGCAGAGTCCGTGGACACTACTGAACATGGAAGTAATGCCCTATGATGTATTTTGGAGTCTCTTTGGCAGCTATGCTTAAAATAAAGCTCATCACTCTAAAATATATATTTGGGGAGTTAGTTAGGGAGGGAGGAACCCAACATTACTTGTTAGAGAATTAAACTTAAAACTATATTTGAATCAGGAAAATTTGACATGTGCTTAGTTGCTGAGAACAAGCATCAGTTTTGATGTCAGGTTCACATAAGAGCTCTGGAGGATCTTTTTGCAAAGAGAGCCAGATTCAGGGATGGTAGACAGACTCTGTATCTCTGTATAACATTGCATAAAATAGTTTAGAAAACTTGCTAAAAGTTTACTTATGATATCTCTAGAAACCTCAGAGCTTGACACATAGTGATATATTATTTGTGTCTTAATCACCAGTATTGTTGGCATCATCTTTAAAGTGATTTTCAACACTACATATAATCAGTTATTTTAAGGTAAATTCTGATTAGATGTGAAAAACACTACTCACTTTGTAAAACAAACGCAAGGAAATCAACAAGGAGCAGACTGCTGCTAAACCATATTCTATTTGCAAATAGATGCAAATTTCCTGCAACATATATAGCATTTACATTTAAAGTATACATGGTTAGTCATTATAAAAGTGTACATTATTTTGAGCCCAAGACTGTCATGCAGAAGTTGCTGCAAACCGATGAGTTACTTGCTAAATATAGTAGGGTGTTTTGTTTTCTTTTGTTTCTCCATTAATGAGTATATGAAAAAGGATATGGCATTTCGCCTTCTTGATTTTAAGTCAGTGCAATGGGACATAGTGTTGATTTGTTCTCAGTAGATTAGGAATAATGGCAGAACCTCAAAAAACACAACAGTAAATAAGGCTAATTGAAAAGAATCTTTTAAATTATGTAACATGTGTGATGGCACAGTTTTAAAGTACAAAGTACTTCATTTCTAGTCCTCGATAAACAAAAGGTAAAGGATATAAGTCACACAGTTTTGTTTCTATCTGAAGAGAACCAATGCCAGTATTTTGTCAGGAAATGATATTAATTTAGTTTTGTTTTAATTTTCATAAGCATCATTTGTTTCTATATGATTGAAAACAAGACAACCAAACAACCCTTTACCATTAATCTGCCAATAGTATTTTAAAATCCTACCGGTTTGCTCTTTCAAAGTATTCATTCTGAAACATAAATGAATTGTGTTAACGTATCAAGTAGTGCATGGAAACCTGTAAACACAAGCACTTTAACCTAGATAAAACATTGATGGGAAAAAACAATCTAAAGACACATGATTAAGAATGTATTTATCTTCAAGTGTCAAGACCATTTTAGTAGAAAATAAAAGAATTTAAGAACTGACACCAATTTTTCTTTGTATAACATTCACTATGAACTATAACTAAGGTAGAGTGGTAATAAATCTGTGTTTGTATTTAACTGATTCCATATGTCTAAATGAAGTCATTGTTTAAATTGTGATTTAAGCATCATCTTACAGTATGGGTCATATGTATAGGCATATAGGTGTCAATATTCAATAAACTTTCCTATCTACTCTTATTAATAAAGCAAAGGTAGAGAAAAAAACTAGCTAGCACTGAAAGCATATTGTTTTTAATATAAATCATTTCATGTCAGTAAAATAAAAATAAAATAGCTTATGAGGTGATTTTCTTTCTTTTGAGACTGATTCTCTCTATGTAGACCAGGGTGGCCTTGAACTCACAGACTGTTGCTACTGCCTGTCACTGATTCAAAAATGTTGATTTTAAAGACATAAATCACTTGCTCTTGTAAAACTATTGGTATTTTTAAATCAGACTTTAAAGTAGTGAAGCGACTTATACTGTATTATGACAATGTTTCACAAGGATGGCCAGTAATACGATCTATGATATCAAAGTGATTAAAAATGTTCCATTAACCAAGTAGTTTTATGATATATCTTTTATAACTTATTTTTTTAAAATAGCAAATCATTCAACACAGAGGCCATCAAAAATAGATATCTCCAAACAAGGAAAAATTTGAAGAGAAAACAACAAAACTGTCAAAACTCTTAAAAGTGTGCATTCTCTCTCTCTCTCTCTCTCTCTCTCTCTCTCTCTCTCTCTCTCTCTCTCTCTTTCTCTCTCTCTCAATCTCTCTCTCTCTCTCTTTCTCTCTTTCTCTTCTTCTCCCTTCATTTCCCTCCCCCTCCTGTTTCCTCTCCCTCTTCTTCTGTTTGTCTGTCTCTCTCAATATAGTAGACTGAACCATGGGCATTTTGGACATGCTATCCAAAGGCTTTGCCTTACAGTTTTTAAAAGTTGAATATTATGACTAAATTAATTCTGTGAAAATCTACCACAGAATCATATCTGTGATAGAAGTCAGAGAAAGTACATGGAATCAACAAGTCAGTTCATCCTTTCCCTAAATGATTACACACTTGATACAATCAGGATCAATTTACTACCCAATATTTAATTTTATATTTCAGTTGTATTTCACATGTGTTATTTTTGCCGTGATGTTTCTGTGAATTATATGCATTCCTGGTTGCGATAAGAGGTCAGAAGAGATCATTGAATTCATAGGCACCAATGAATGGTTGCCATCACATGTATGCTGTAAACTGAACCTGAGTGCTTTGTAAGAGCAAACGTAGTTTTAATGGCTGATTCATTTTCCCAGACCCTCGGTGCCTAATTTTTATTAGGCTTTATTTTTCAATTCTTCCACAGGAAATTAAAATCCTCTAAAATTTGAACATGCCCTTGACTACTTTACTGTTTTGCAGAGTGTTCAGAAGAATATGTAAGTCAGTACACTCAGTAGTGTTTAATGAAGGGAGAATGGGCTTAGTCAATAGTTGATATTTGTATGAATACTGACCAATTCAGAAGAAACACCAAAATAACACTTTTAAAATATAGTTAGCAAAAAAAAATGTATTTTTTATCCTGAAGCAGCTTCATTTAGTAACTCACAAAGGACTCCTTCAAGTGCTTGATAGAACCATGATTTTACAAGTATGAGCTCACTGTAATACTACATGTAAATAGCACACTAAACATTTACATGGTATTTGAACACCGTGAGGCTCTAAATACTATGGTCTTGTAAACTAATAACAAAAGGCAGTGACATTTCAAAGTGAAATTATACACAAATTTTCTACACTTACCAATCTTAAGTATAAAATATGCATCTTTATGCAAATAAGTTCATATAGTGCATGTCAATAAGATAACGATTGAATATTTTAATAGCCTAAACTCTCTGACTCTGAACTTATTTAGACTTTGATGACTTGCAGAGGACATAACAAATTCATTTGGAATGACAGTAAGTTATCAACCAGAATTCACATAAGACCAAATTTGAAACTTATATCCAGATAATTATTAAGCAGATTATACTACTCAGATGTTAATTTAAAAAGGATTACCAGACTAATTTGTCTGTGTCTATTTGTTTGTGTATATCCTTATATAAAGTCTATGACTAGACTAGGCAGAATTTTATTTCCTTTCTTGTGTAAGTTGAATCAGAAAATCAGGGTGTGGAGTCCATAAAGATGCACTTTAGCAAAGAATTGTGGGTAATAATTAAATCCAATAATGATAAAAATGTCATATATTGTAGGTAGTGAACCTGTCAAAATACCATGCATTACCAGGTTGGGTTTCCCTCTGGTACTACCAGAAATAGTAGAACTTAAAAGAAGTGAGGTCTGCTAGGAAATCCTTGCATAATTAGGGCCATAGCCTGTGAGCCCTGGGCTCCCTACCATATACTCTTTAAACCCTGAGTAATGAGAAAGGTATACTCCACTTTATTCTCCACATGAGATGTCAACAGAGGTCCCACCTCTGTCCATCCAGACACAGGATGAGATTTGTAACATGGTGAGACAAAATTATCTTTATTACACATAAATTAATTTTCTTGGGTATTTTGCTTTAGCAGTAGAGAATTGAGTGAAAGGATGTATAATAGTATATGAATCACTGTTCTTAACTCTGCTGTAGAGCTGTCCTCCAATATCTTGCCAAAATTATAATATTTAAAGAAGACATATTAAGAAGTTGGTTATACCTCAAGTAGCACCTTATGTCACACTTCAATAAAAGTAAGCATAAGAGTTCTTCATTAGGGCTTGTATCCTTAATGAAAGAAAGGAAGAAAGGGAAGAAGTATGCAATGACAGATGCAGGTGGTCATACAAAGTATTAAGTACGGAATTATTCAAAAAATTCTAAAACAGTGTCTAAAATATTACATGCACAACACACACACAAACCTACTCACAGAGAGCATACATGATCCTTTAACATTTATATATATATATATATATATATATATCTATATATATCTATATATATATATATATGGTTAGAGTTTAGGTTATGGATGCCCTATAATACATATTAATCAGGGTTTAATTTGAAGAAAATAAAAAGAAAAAAAGAAATGCTATACAAAATACTTAATTTCACCGTCACAGCTCATACCTGGAATTACGCTTCTTATTTTAGAAATGAAGAAACTAAAAATTTTTTTTTAAAGTTTTCTTAACACAGAGAAATGCTGGAGATGCCCTGGTTGCCTCTCTCTCCCTTAATTATCTAGAAATATTGATGGTAACAAAGTGTTGTAATACCTTTTTTTTTTTTCAAAGCTATGCTCAGGAAACAGTATCCCAGGACAGGACAGAGAAAGGTTTTCACAGAAAGGAGCAGTCTAAAGTGATCTGTGTTATCTAGAGTACAAACAGACGAGAAAATAACTCCTGGTAGGAGGAACCATATCCACACCTATACACCCACATAGCACATCCAAACACATGTAGGATTCAGAGCTCAAGGGCCATAGAGCTAGAATTCTTGGATTCAAATTCCTAGTTCTTATGTAAATTTCTGACCTTGGGGAAATAATTTTATATCTTATGCTTCTGTTTTCTTTTCTTTTCTAAATACCATAGTAAAAATAAAACACCATTAAGATATTACTAGGATCACATGAGAAAAGGTAGATAGACTTGTAGGCACATGAATGAACTCACAGATGACTAAACTTTCTAGAGACAGTTATCTTCAGCATTGCAAAATATTGAGGGAACATACCAAGGAAATGTACAGCTTGATAATGTCTGTTAACAAATGAGGTGAGCCTACATCAAAATTTTAGCTTAATAACTAAAAATCAATATTGAAATTTCCCAAAACTACCCTACACCACCTGCTAAATCACAATCAAGCAAACCAGAACAGAATTATAGAAATACTCATTGTTTTAGAATCTTGTTTCAAGTATTCAAACATAGGAGATATGCAAGGTAGTGAACTTAGGGCAAGTACCGTTGCAGACAAATTACAGTACATTGTTGATTTGGTTCATAAATATTCTCAGTTGCCATTGCTTTGTATCTACTAAATCTCATGCAAATTAATAACTATTGCATAGAGATTGACTCATTTAGTTCTTGTAACTCTCCTATATCATAAAATGTTATTTTTTTCTGCCATCAACAGAATAAAACCTGAGACAGTAGTGCATTTCATATGACGCAAATAAAAACGTTGGAGAAAGGCATAAAATAAATAAAATATAGGAATCGTTAATAGATTGCCAGTGATTTGCAGTTCTGAAGAGATAAAGGTAAAAACATAAATTCTCCCATGTACATATTATTTCAATGAGAGTAAAACTACTGAATACAAGGTAATAAGAAGTAGCAAAATTTGAAAACATAACCTACAGTTTCATTTTGTTTGTTTGTTTTTTTAGGCAAGAACTCCAAAATCCTACTGCCTAGTTAGAGATATTTTCTGTGGTGCTGGTTAGAGAAGCTCTGGAAACCCCACCCCCAAATGCAGATCTTTACCATTCTTGGTCATCCACAAGACTGGATGGTCAGTTTCTATTGCTAAAGACAGCATCCACCTTATTTATGTCATATATAGAAGTCAAGCTGGAATTGACTTAGAATATTCCATTCTGCTGGCTATCATTCTATGTAAGCTAGTAGGTGAGAAATGATATCAACAGTCTTATGTAAATATGAACTTCAATTGAGCAGAGATAACCAGCGACGTGACAGAATTTAGATTAGACTAAATTTGTTAGATCAGATTATGTTATGAACTAGTTTGGGAACTAGTTATATGCCCTAGGAATTTCTAATAAATTTGAGTCTCAGAGTCTTCATGGGGAAACTGGCATGGGTGGAATAACACCCAACTACAGATGGTGTCCATCTATAGACACAGAATCCAAGATTAGGACACTAGATTTAGGCTTTAACCAAAAGTTTAGGACATGGGAGGTGGACAGAAACATCAGGCATCAACATGCTACCCAAATGGGGGACTTTAAGACAGAGCGGATGGAGCTTCAGTGCCCAGTCTCTGGAGTCTCTCCCAGGTGCTCTGGCATTCAGGAACACACACAAAGCTGAACTAACAGAGTTTCTGATTCAGGTCTAGACATTTGCAATTTGGGATGAAACTGCAGTCTCTTGGGTAGACTCAGCTATCCCAGCAGCTAGCAGCTGAGAACAGCACACTGGCAAAAGGTGAGGGAACAGAGCATGCAGGCATCCTACAGGAATGCACCCTGCAGCAGGGGCTCACACAACTTCACTGAGATGCTGATGCTTGACATAAGACTTTTCTGTCAGCAGCTACAAAGCAGTGCTGGTCACAGCAGAGAAAAAGAAAATGAATGTCTATGCATACCCAATAAATCTTGTTAGCTACAGAATCCTCATGACTTATTATATGCCATCCTTTCATAGAAAATTAAATTAGAGTTGGTTATACAGTCCAAATTAATTTATATATAAAAAAGGATGCCTTACTTGAACAGAGAGAATCATCTTTAATTGATTGTTAGCACTGCACATTCCATACACACATTATTGAATAAATGTATAAAATCTATAAATTATATACATTTATATACAATGAGAGTTATATGTTTGTAAAGTCCAATGAAGTTAATGCAGCCCTAAGAAGATTCAGCCTAGGGGGTGCTGAGATGTGGAGGCATATTTATTTCATCATCTTGCTAGATTCAGCCTCATTGACTATCTTGATAGCTGTTTCCCCAAGAATATACATATGGGACAATTTCAAAGGGGCTATCTATATTTTCCAACATTACAGATTCTTCTAGTTGGAACTTCAATTAAGCCCTGCATTTTCATACCATATAGAGACTGAGTAGCCTATATTATAGCTAGCTTTATTAAAGACTTGACCATATTCCTACTTTTCTTTGGTCCCAAAAATACGGCCCAAAATCAGCAGAAAGCAATTATACCTTAAAGGTGGGCTGGATGGGTTTTGCTTATTCACTGATGATAGATGTTTGTCTTCATTTAAAGGGAGAGAGTACAAATTGTAATGATCTTGGTCAGAAAGGAAAAAATGAGAGAGGTTGTATTTAGTAATTTTTTTTTCTGCTTTTTTTTCCTTCTATCATTCTTTCTCTTTTATCTAGTATTAGCGGAAAAAGCAGAGAGATGGGATTAAAAACAGGGGGACGTAGAAATTATCCAAGAAGGATAAGTGTAAAGTGTAAATTCTTGAATTAACTCTTAAACCAAACAGCATTAATAAGCCAAAAATCTTACATTGATATAGATCTTTGTATATTAATACAAGGTTAGGGTTTTATTTGTTTACATTGGCATATGTCTTTGTATATTAATACTGACTTAAGGTAAAATTTATTTACATTGGTGTATGTATTTGTATATTCACGCAAAACAGGTTATACTTTACTATTATTTACTATGTATATTATGTTCTCAATTTTTATTTAAATATACTGTCACTATACAATTCTTCAAAATATAAAGTTAAGTTCTAGTCGTTTTGAAAGCCTATAGTTTAGGATAATTAAGAAATGCAATTTGATAGTTAACCAATCAAACTAATGATCATGTTAAATACTAGTCTAAATTACAAAAATAGTGTTTCTACTAGGTTGAACAGATAATAAATAGCTTGTAAAAAGCAATATTTGTCAGTTCAGATTTACTAGATAGACGGTCTCCAAAATCCTCAGAGATCTGAGGATTTTAAGAAGTTTTATTAATTAAAGACTTTTTAACAAGCAGAGATCTCTGATCAAACCCCATTCTGCTGCAAAGATTATGAACATCAAACAACCTCCATATGGATTTTGCTTCAATCATGGCAAGTTAGCTCCTGATCAAGACTGTTCTTAATACAACTGCAGAAAAAGTGCTGTCCAAAACTGACAAAAATGAACACTGAGAAGCTGACTGCTGAGATTTGTGAAGGCAAGAGAAGCAGTCCTTCATAATTTCTGCTTCATAAAAATGTCTGTCAGGTATTCTGGGATAGAAGGCTGGAGAAGATGCACCAATGACACGTGCACAATTCTGGGGGAACTGTCCAGACTGTTGTTTCTGTAGTTTTGGGGTAACTGTCCAGACTATCATTTCTGTAGTTTTGAAAACTCTTGCCTCCACTTTGTACACACTCAGGTAATACTATTTTTTTCCACATCTCAGATGGGGTTAAAAACTAGATAGTTATAATCTCACAATTAAGTTTGACTTTTTCAGAATCTAAGAAAATGTTTTAGAACTCTAAAGATGTCTTTAGATTGATTATGAAAGTTATGATAGAAAATGATTTAGGTACAGAGCATTAAACACTAAGATAGTTTACAAAATAGAATGTTTTCTCTAATGTTGCCAAATGCCTATAGACTGGACATTATGAGTGTATATCTTACCTATTAGTTTTCAAAATTATTTCATAATGTTTAGTTGTTTTTAAAGATTTTATTTATTTTATGTATTTGAGTATACCATCACTGTCCTAGAACATACCAGAAAAGAGCATCTGATTCTGTTACAGATGGTTGTGAACCACCATGTAGTTGCTGAGAATTGAACTCAGGACCTCTGGAAGAGCAGTCAGTGTTCTTAACCACTGAACCATCTCTCCAGCCGCATAATGTTTATTATTGTATATAGTTTATTATTATAAGAAAAAGAGACTTGTATTGAACTAAAAGGGAGAATCACAGAGAAAATATTTTGTATAAAGTATGAATGCATCAGCTGTCAATAAAAAAAAAACTGTGGCCTATAGGAAAGGGTAGAAGGTGAGACAGTTGGTCTGCAGAAATAATTCTAAGATTGAGTTAGGCATGAGGGGATTTATCCTGAGATATGTAGGAGGACAGATGCATGAAAGCTGAGAAGAGGTAACCAGGCACATGGCAGAGCTTAGATTAGAATAAATGGAATATTAAGTTATAGTCTAGTCAGAAACAAGCCAAGCTATGTGCCCTAGCTATTTGTAAATATATTTGTGTCTCAGAGTTATTATTTCTGGGAACAGGAAAGTGGATAGAAAAACACTCCACTATACACAACCTAATAGCAAAATGTACACAGTTGAGCATTGTAGCATTACTGTTGGTCTATGTGCTTTATTATTGTATTTGAGATGCCACAGTGAGGAAAAGACATATCCAGAACTGTAAACCAGGTAAAAATCCATTCCAAGGAAAATTATAGGTCTTAAGTGAGTTCTGAATAGTGGTGTCCAGCAAAATTGATACAGCAAAAAATGCCTCCTAAATATGTATGTTTTTGCCCATAGACAAATGCTACTTTCATCTTTAATCAAAAAAGTCTCTGTTTTCACAAATAAGAGTGATAGGGAGGCCCAAAGCCATATAAAGTGACAAGGGAAAGTGCTCATTTCTATATAAACCTTGAAGTATACTATTCCCTCTAAGGTGCTGGAAACATTGTGAAATTGGGGTGGAAAAATAAAGGACCTGGAAGAGAGGGATAGATAATATGAAATACTGATGTCTAGATAAAATACTCTTAGAATTACAAATTCAATGCAGCTTTGATGTCCCTTTCCTGAGTTACACAAGAATGGCTCCATCAAGTCAGGCATGGATCAAAATAGGGTTCACAGGACTCCACTCCTCAATTGATTTTGTTATTTCTACATTTTATTGAGTTTTATAAATTTCAAGATCTTGAAGATCTTAGAAGATCTACTGGTCACATTCAACATTCCATCTTTTTCTCTTTGTTCAGCCTCACCTCCACCACCTGCTATGTACTGAAGGATGAGTAATTCAACAGCGACCGTATCACTAAAGACAATGACTTCCTGTCTCCTCAAAGAATTACCTGACATTAAATCCATACTTTAAAATTAATAATATTTTTGAAAAATGTAAAATCATTGCTTTGAGTATCTGAAAATAGCAAATAATTAAAGTTATACTATAACCATCTTAAAATATAAACATAGATGAGAAAAACTTAATATTTATAGTCACCAAACACCAAATAATAGGGAGGTGGGAAACCCCAATTAGTTATTTCACCAATAAGTAAAATCTCCAGTACCATGAATGAGCTATGTCTAATAGAAATTTAGCCAAATGAGCACCATGGAAATTCCCAAACAATACAAGGTATTTTCAATATTATTGATTATTTTCTTCACAAACTGTTGACAAGGGCCTATTCCTGAAAGCAATGCTTACATGTCTAATTGAACATGGAGAAGTAGAGCTTGCTCCTAACTAGATCTGTCATCCCTACTGACTACTCTTCATAGTACCAGAAGGTACTCTGCACACTGCCAGAGAAGAAAGCAAGCAATAAGTTCTGATATCTACAATGGTGACCTTCCTGGTTAATATGCTGGTATAAAAATGAAACTAATGTAAGAATAACCAATCACTATCTAATTGGATTTAAGACCTACTCTATGAGATGGAACTTATGCCAGACACTGCTTGGGTGGCTAAGAATATGAAACCTGATAGGTTATAGACCTATGAGAAAATAAGACACTAATGTTTTTCTATATGAACACACCAATAACATAACTACTAATGACATTCTGCTGTACCCATATATAAGTGTCTCAATCATACATTATCAGAGACACCTCCTTCTACAGTGCATGAAAAATAATACAGAGACCTGCAACTGGACAATTAGTACAAAATGAGGGGCCTCAGAACATTTAGTCCTAAATGGGATGCTTTCAGCAAAACCCTGCCCCAATACACCTCATGGAATTCTATAGAAGAGAGGCAAAACGACTGTGAGCCTAGGTAGATAGATGATCCCAAGGAAAGAATGCCTTCCACAAAAAACTACATATGTGAACTCAAAGAGACTATTGCAGCATGCACAGGGCCTACACAATTTCAAGCCAGATGGAGTCCCAGCTCTGAGAGGAGAAAGTAGACACATGAGCCTATCCCTAGTCAAGAAGCCATGTTAGGGTGATGACCACTACTTCAGAAAACAAATTCAATTGTATTTTGTAAGTGATTTTTTTGTATGTATGTCTCTCTGTGTACATCTGGTTTCTCAGGCTTTTTGCTTGGTTGTTTTGTTTATTTTATTAACTGACATTTGGGCCTGCTCTACTTACTGCCTTTCTTAAAAAAATTTTTGACTGTTGAACAAGAGAAGAAAAACTGGAATTGGATGAGTGGGAAAGTAGGAAAGGTCAAGGAAGAGCTCAGGGAGGAGAAGCTATGATTAGAAAATACTTCTCAATATTTTCAATTAAAATTGATATTAGGTGCATAAAACATTTATAAACTTGCTGGGTCTTTTTGAAAATAGTGATGTGTCATGATTTGAAACCTGCAAATAATTTAACCAATATATTCTGAGGTTCTAAAAACTTGTAGAAGAATAGAAAGAATAAAGAAGGGAATGGATTGAGATGGGATGTAAATGGGATGTGAGGAATGAAAGAGAAAAATACTCTAATCATCACTTACTTGAAAAGAGGGTTTTCACAAGACAGTATAGATGACTGAATGAAATAAAATTTGCCAAATTCCTCAGAGTGGATTATATGCAATTCATATAGTTATAGACTATAGTATTCTCACCAACCTTTAAAACAAATTAATCATAACTAAAAAAGTGAACACCAAACCAAAGCAGGATAGAAACTTCAATAACTTTTCTAGTGCTTAAGGTATAAGACTTAGGTGTGAGATTAATGTATGTGATTAGAGACATACTAGAGTAATTGATATGATCATGACTTAGGCTACTTAAGTTAGTATGTCTTCATTATAGCTGTAATTTTAGTTTTCTGATCAAGAGGGGATATAAAACAAAAATATTGGGTTGATGCCAAGAACAATGCTCTTCTGTAGTTTAAAGTCTGAGAAAAAAAACAGAAAAAAATAAACAGTTCCAAGAACAACATCAATATATTCCAGTGCCTGGCATCTATTGCTTCACAAGTACATTGAAGATCACTGGAGTTATTAAACGGATGCATGGGAGCTCTATCTCTGGCTCCAGATGCTTAGGCCCTCCTCTTGAGTCTTCCCTTCTCGTTACAACAACTCTGTTCATCTTATTAAATCACATAATACATCACTCTCTGTTTCATATGGTCAGTAACTTTGCTCACAACTACTAAAGAAAAACTAAACACAGAAAGTACTCTCAAAGGTGCAGTTTTGCTAAAAGTAAAGAGAATAAATAAGCAGTAAGAAATTGGCTGTCGTCAAGTGTAGCAAGGGCTTTTATTGTGTTAGAAGATGTCTTCCTGATAGCCATGAAAGCATATGAACTCAGCATATGTTCTTTCCTCAATGAAAACATGTCAGAAAAATCAATATTTTTAGAGATTAAAACTGCATCTTTTTTCATGTTATAAACACATGATAGATGCAAGAATTACATAAATGCCTGGATGTATCTAAATGTTCTTTGGCTTCAAGAAAGTTTAAGTTAGCTTATTACCTTGAAATAATCAAGGAATATCAACAGAGTCATCAAGAATATCATGTTTCACAACTGAAGAGACTAGTATCAGCACATTAGAATCTATGTATTTTTCCATTAAATTCCTGCTTTGTAGGAGCAGTTGAATCTATTTTGTTGTCCTTTGAATGAATGAGAAAAAAAAGTATGTGAGGATTTGTGAAATACGGTGTATTAGAATGATTGGATAAAGGACTCTAAGTGACGAGAAACATCCTGAACTCCTGAACCTTGGAGCTTTTACTGCTACCTCTCTCAAGTACATATGACTACTGAAGTAACAAACTTCTTTATTTGTTTTAAAGCAAATATACACACTTCTGTGGTGAACTAGCAATGGAAAGCAATTCCCTTTTGGTGTAAATATTATTCCACGAATTCAATATTCATACATACTCCTAGGAACCAATTATCTAGTTTGTACTAGGCATAAATATTTCTGGAACATGACTTTTCCATTTTTTTTCTAATTCAGTTTCTAAAATCATGGAGATATAAACATGAGAGTAAATTTTATGTATCCTGGTTTTAAAGAAAGCAGAAAATATTTCTATTCAGCATATTATAAATGTTGTCACATCTATGTAAAGTAAAATTCTGTACTTCTGAACATTAACTAGTGTGATGGCTTGGCTACATCTAGAATTAGCTAAAACTCCAAAACAGAGTGGGCAAACTTGTGAGGGATTTTGCATAATTTGAAAGAAGAAACTACTTCTAGTATGGATCTATGAGGTGGAAAGACACACCTTTGATCCAGATCTCCTGAGGTGGGAAGACATGCCTCTATGCTGGAAGTCTATATAAGAACATGTAAGAAGAAAGTTTGGCTCTTTGCCTGCTTGTTAGCAAATCCATTCCTTCACTATCTTTAGAACCTACTCCTTCAGGATTCTCACCTCATGGACTTACAGCTACTGGATGCGTGGATCTTCCACTCACAGATATCCATTTCTGGATTAGCTGGACCACAGCCTGTAAATCATTCTAATAATTCTTTCTCGTTACATACAGATTTACACTATAGGTTCTGTTATTATGTAGAACCTTAATAAAATGATTAATAATTTTAGATGTTACCTTGAAATAGTTTATTTTTTAGTATAAAATACATACATGTTCATATAGTAGATGTATTAAATCTTACTTCAAATATGGCCGTTGAAAAATCATTTCAAACCAAGTAATTAAATATGTGTGCAAGGCTATCATACAAGTACAATAGGTTCATAGGTTTGTAGGTTGACAATTAAACTTTCAAGTTAACTTAATTCAGTAAAATACTTTTACTTTATAGAATGTGCTTTTAAATACCTGTGTAAATATACATGTTTTAGATTTCTTAAAAGAATAAAACTAAAAAATATTAATGTTGTAAGTAAATCTAAATACGTATTTGATAATAAAATACTATAAAATTTTTAAAAGGGTTATAATTATCTAAACAAGATCTACTAGGAAAGGATGTAAAAAACTATTATTTTAGTTACTTTTCTAATTATGTACATGCCATATCCATTCTTTATTCTCTTTCCAGTTTGGATGAGAGTTTATTATACCTAATTTGTGCAGACTCTATTCTCCTATCATGATTCCTTTCCACAACCTAAATTCATTGCCTCTGTTTTACATCTTCCTTTCCTCACTTTTCTCCTTCTTCTTTCCATGAGTTAATTTTATTGACCAAGAATATCATAAGAAAATTACCAGAATTGTTCCTGTTATCTATAACTATATTAAATGAATATTAATTAGATCAGGATTATTCTACCATTTAATTTTTTCTTAAAACTACGTTTTATTAGTTTAAGTGAGAAAAGTATCGGTTATATTTAAATAAATTCTCAAAGTATCATGTTTTTGAGAATGTTTAAAACTTTGTATAAATGTCCATACATTAATTAGTTATTCATGTTTTTAAAGACAAATTTAGCTAATCAGTTTTTATTACTAGCTTAATGCAAAATTTTCATATTGAATGAATAACAAATTTTCTGCCTATAATTGTTTTCCAAATTTATCCATGGTTTACTAGCACACAAGAAATATCAATAGGAAAATATCAAAACATATGTTGAGGTTAGTAAAATTTGAAACCATGAAATTAATTCCACCCAAAAATAAACAATTTGGAAAACAACCTTTTGAAGAATTTAAATTTTAAATTAAAGTATACTAAAATTATTCTCATTTAAAAATCAAAATCTTCTTTAACCTGGATACTTAAAAACCGGTAAAGGAGATAACATTTGAAATGTAAATAAAGAAAATATCCAATAAAAAAATCATCAAATCTAACTACATTGACATCTGATGATGTTGGAACTTGTTGAAGATTCAGTCATGTTAGATGAATCTAAATAGAAAACTTCTTAGGAGTTTATTGACATTAACATTTTATATGGAATTGAGCCCTATTTGACCTAGAATAGTGATGTTGAGAAAAATATTATTTAATGAATAAGTTGGCAGTGATTTTAAAGTATGACATCCATTCAGAAAGTGAAAACGAATACAATATCTTCACAGTTGGCGAGCATTACAAAGTACAGGTTAGATGTACCATGGCTACTAAATGAAAAGTGACTTTCTTTCTATTTTACATAATAAAGGTCCAAATCATATAGCCTATAATCAGAGGAAGCCAGTAAATCAAAGACAACTACAATATCTTGCTGTTCATTGGTAATGTCTCTAAAAGAAAAGTCATTCTCTCACGTAGCTTATCACTAAGCAGTGTCTTACACAGATGGGAGGATCACGGACACTACTAAATCTTCTCCCAAAGGAAGATACATCCATGTGACCTCTCATTATTTGCAAGATGATAATGTGTAGCTCATTTTAGAGTGAAGTGTGGTTTAAAGAGTTGAAGCTTGAGGCAACAACAATGAAAACTTTATGTTTTACAGATTCTGATGATGGTTCAAATTACTGAACACTTACAATGATTACTGTGACTACTGTTATATACCAGCACAGGGGCAGATTCCTATGCTTTCTTATATTTCTTAGAAAAAGTAATTAAAGGTCAGTAAAATTTGCAAAGAAAATACAGCTGTCAAGCAAAAAACCAAAAAGTAAATAAAGCATGTTATACAAATAAATTAAAAAAAAATTCTCTGGACATTAACAAAGTAACAAAAGGTAGATTTGCAACATAAAACACACACTATGTATATTTATTATGTATTATATATTATATATAACAAATTAAAATTTATATTTAATATATGATAATTGTTATGTATAAATGACTTAGTCCTGAAATGTTATATTTAATGAAATATTTTATTAAAACATACCTCTCCTTTCTTTGGATCATGGAGTTTTGTACTAAGAAAGACTTAACTTCTACTTAAAATTAAAATATACTTTGAGACATAGTTTCTTTTAGGTCTTGACCTTGTTCATGCTGGGGACATTCTCTCATAGGACCTATTAGCTGTGGATTCAATTGGCAGAACAAAGTCTGACATATACAGTTTGGTTGGGCACGACACTTACCTGCTTGATTCGTGGTTACATTTACAGACACATACTGCCGGGTGCCTGGACTCAAGTCGGAAACTCCGTTCACTGCCTCAATTTCAAAGGTATAGTTTGTGTGAGCAAGTAGGTCCACCATCATGACAGAGGTATTTTTCAGGCCGATTTGCTGGGGGAGGTACCTGACATGACCGCCACACTCCTCACACACACCTGCATGGGAGTTGCACTTCTTGCATGCAATATAATATGACACATCTTTCCGTCCACCAGTGTCAGCAGGCGGAATCCACTCCAGAAAGACACTAGTTTCATTAACATTTGAGATGGCATTCCGAGGAGCTGAGGGGGGTCCTGGTTTGCAAAGTAAAGTGAGAAAAACATATTTAAGATGATATTAATTAGTTATTCTTTACCATACTAATCCCTGGACTGAAGTTAAACTAAATTTATAATTAATTTTATGTCATAATTTATAATAATTTAAAAAATAAATTTTTAATGAAACAGTGGTGTTTATGCACCATAAAAGTAAATTTACTTTGGGAGGGCTATAAAACTTATTTAATAGAAACAGGTGTTTTCTTTAATATATATGTACATAGTCATGGAATAAACCTATGTATTGACAGAAACATTGAATAAGCTTTTATGTTTAAAAATATAACACATTCGATTTTTTTGCACATTGGATATATACTTCCTCTCTGGGAGCTAGAAGTGAATCTGAAATTTTTGTTAAACTTCTGGGTAGATCTTGAGACTAGAAAGTAGTCGCATATATAGAGAGTGAACAGAATTGGAACCTCTTCTGAGAGAACACTGCTCAGGGATAAAGATGGATGTCAAGACCAGTATTTCTAAACTTGGTGCTTTTGCTTACTGCAGTTCTATTTCAAAATTGTAACTAAAGGTTGAAGTTCTAGTACAGACGGTATAAGATGAGGACAGAGCTCAGGTTTTCAGGATATTTACTCTCCAGTCGCCTACGTTTCCAATAGGCAAGAAAGTCTTTCAAGTAAAATTGAAAGGCACCTCCTAGACATTTATTATCTTACAATAATACTATAGCAGCTTTTCTACTTTCATGAAATTTTTATTGCACAGTTAATTTTTATATAGATAATTTTGACTGATTAAGAGGTTTTTCAACTAAATGTTAATGACAATCTCAATAGCATTTTAACTGTTTTTAAAACCTAATTACTCACATACTGAGAGGAAATTTAAAAAAGAATTGGTGTAACGTCAAATTTTAGATATTTCAACTTTACATTCCAGTTTTAAATGTTATGCAATTGTGTCTTCTCATGTAAGTTTGTGCTTGTGTTTGTCTTTGTCTTAGTATCAGAATAAGTATCTCTGCCTGTCAAAGATTAATCAGTACTTCTCAAATGGTGATGAGATAAAATCCTATAGTATTTTAATATATGATAAGAA
The DNA here is from genome assembly GCA_030674055.1 of Rhabdomys pumilio. NCBI lineage: Eukaryota > Metazoa > Chordata > Mammalia > Rodentia > Muridae > Rhabdomys > Rhabdomys pumilio. The sequence continues at coordinate 22,051,833 of JANHMN010000007.1, forward strand.
TTAATTAAACTACTTAAAACAATCTGGTTAAATTAGCCTAATAAGTATGTGTGAGCCAAATATAAGGCTAAATGTTTATTTCAACCCAATGTTAATCCATCATCTCTGAGAAATATACTTAAAAAGTAATTTTAAAGGAAACTCTTATTTATGAGATTTTTACAATTTCATTTAGAAGAACAATGCCATATCTAAGGACTTGGGGTGCTTTCCCCAACAACTTTCAAAGGGTGCCTGCCTCTGAGCCCTAGGAAGGCTTGCATGCTTACAGCCTTCTATTGTTCTACTTTATCTGTCACTTTTAACTCTCAGCCATTTCTGAAGAAATGAATACGTTGTCATTATTTAGTACAAGTGAGATTATTTAATAAGAAAATGGAGATACTAAACTTAAGATTAAAAGATATAGTGGCCTTAACATTTAGGAACGAAAAAATACACCAGAACTGTGTCAAATTCCAATATATTGCTACCAGCTGAACTGAATTTTATTCCTTTCTTTGCCTTAAATCAACAGAAGTCTGTCTGGCTTTTTACTTATAACTCTGGTAACAATACATCCACAACTTTAGGTCACAGGTTACCAAGAAAACCATATCAAGTGATATTATTAAGTAGAAAGAAAATTAAAGCTTCTGAATAAGCCTATATCTAAAACATGGCACTGCCCCAATAAGAGATACGATATGTGGACCAATGTATAGGCATGAGAAGAATTTCTGTCTTAAGTATATTCATGAGATTCTGTGTTTTCTTTTTGTTTGATTTGTCCCATAGTTTTATAAAACTCTGTTCCCAGAGTTTATATATTAAAAGAAATCAAAATCATAAATACAAGTAAAAAATGCCAATGGCAGAACAAAGTTCAAGTTGTTCTGAACGTTAGTTAGGCAAGCCATAAGAGGATCATAAGCAGTAGTGATACTCTGAATCAAACTGAAAATAGACATACACTCTCATAGTGGTATTTTGTCAGAAATGAACATGAATTTATGATTCCTTTGAATACAGTAGTAGAATCTCACAGAGCTGAAAGTTGAGAAAATCTGAAGTCTGTGCGATTTAGTTCCAAAGGAATGCGAAGCAGTTCTTACCACCAAATCTTTAGCCTCCCCCTAAGTCCCCAAATAAATACATAAACATAAAAGTTCATTCATATTTATGCTAAAAAGATGTAAATTGTGGCTGGATCAGTTAAAGTCATCTTCTAACACACAACTTTTTAATCATTTACGATGTGATTCGAATTCAGTGCCATATTTTTACTATGCCACTATTTTCTGGCCCAGCTATTTCTCGCTGTTTGATAATTCTTATAGTTTACATTTAAACATTGTTGAATTCCGCTATCACACAGGAGCTGTATCTTTCCATTTTAACTTACTGAGAAGGTAAGGCAAAATCAGTAGTTTTGGATTACAAAGAATATTTCTCAGTTATGCATGAAATTCAGCTACTGAGTTTTTTTTTAAATCAACTTGTGATTACTTTATATAACATCATTTGTACTGTTTTTGACTACATATTAAAGATAACATCTCTAGTCTTGTGAACATCACTGACCGTATACAGTTAACTGGGAAGTAACAAGTAAGTCAAGAGATATCACGAGGGAGATGCTTTGAAGAAAGTTGTATTCACTTTTCTCCTCTTTTTCTTTTTTTTTCATTTACTACAAACATTTACTACAGCAAAAATTATCTGAAAGTACAGTCACCAAGTAAGCAAATGTGTAAATAGCCACACACTAGGTTTCCAAAAATATGATAAAATATGAAAAATACATAGCTTGGCAGGATGCATATCTATTCACAAGAAATACTGAAAGCAATGTTTATTATATTTCTCGACTGATTATTTAATGACAAGTAGATCTTTGATAATGGTTAACAATTCTTTCTAAGAAAGACACATTGCAAATACATGAAAGTCTAAGTAGAAAGCTGGGTTTCTACACTGTTCTAATCTAATTTGCCACCTCATTGTCATGTTCTCCAGACTGTCTCCACATTTTGACAAATGACCTTTTGGGTTGCCCTACAGCTTAATCACATAAGCTATGACTGGTTGAAGTTGCCATTTGTTGCATAATTACTAGTTCAGAAGACTGTCTTACAAAAAGTGTTTACGACAAATCTGATGTGTAAAGGCATGAAGATTTGACGCAGTCAAGAATACAAAATTAAACAGTAAAATAAAAGAATTAGTGTTTAATAGTGCCCTGAAGGTTGAAGGTGAGTTCAGGGGAAAGAATGCTCTAACAGTTAGCAGTAAGAGGATGTTTGCTATTCAATGCTTACTATAGGAATTTGAAAATTGGGGAAAACAACTGTACTGTGAAGGGAAAATATGCCTGTTTTAGAGGAAACTATTAAGAAAACACAACAGGCTCCATCATGCTGTTTTCCAAACTGGTGAAAGGTAGCATCACCCAATTGTCACAGGGTTCCTTACTTGTGCATGCCATTGTGGGCGGATCAGATTCCCTCCTGAAATAATCCTTTTCACAGACACAAGAGGTGGAAGCTTCCTCATGGGTGTAACTGTGAGGTGGACATTTGCTGCAGGTCTGGCTGTGTGGAGAAGCTTTGAAGAACCCAGGTCTGCACACTGTCAAGAGAAATGAGAGACTAAGCTTTTCCTGGGAACAGAGGTAGTGATGGTGTGAATAATGTATTATTTTGACTAGTAGTTACACACGTTAAAGAGAAGACAGTCTTTGCATCAATTTCTTGAATTTTCCTGGTGACTCTTATCAGACCATTCAGACAATCATGATTTCAAATTAACATGTATGGATTGCACATAGTTTAATGGTTTGTAGGAACTGGAGCATGTAAAACATTTTCATAAAAGAAACATAATTAGTGTGTCTACAACTACAATGGGAACAGTCCAATAAGTGTAAAATGTACTCTTCACTATTGAAATTATATTTAAAAAATACGAGTATTATATATAATTATAGACTGTATGGTACATGACAGTTTCCAACCTCTTATTATAAAATTTGTAAATTAAGACATAGAGAACTAGCTCATAAATTATTTTTCATACAAGTATGTAGATTGTAATTGGAGTCCTCAGCAGCCATTAAAATACTTGGTGGGCATGATGCCTTGCCAGTAATCCTAGGGGTTCTGAGGGATGAAAGGGCAATAACTGGGCAAACTGAGTAGCTAAGATTAACTAAACAAAACATGAACCCTGGATCCACCAAGGAGCCTTTTTTTTTAAAACATATAAGCCATAAAGAAAATAAGAAAGATAGCCTACTTCAAACTTGGGCCTCCTCATTGAAGTACATAAATACGAAATGTCTACATATATGCAAACACACCACACCACCGACACACATACTATACAAGTACACAAAATTATTAAAAACATAATTAGCATACATATGCTAAAAGTTTCTCAAGTTCTATTATAAAGCATAATTTTCTGCAATATTATCTATACTATATAGACCTTTCAAGAATATCATACTATGTCACTATATTGCGTTTTAAGGTTGTGTTTTATGTTGCTTACTAACTCAGGATTTATGTATTATATTATAATAAATACCTACACAGTACAAAAACAGTAATAATTCTGAAAATGGAAAGCATGTCTTATTACTGAGTTTTGACTTCAGGAAAATTATTACAGTATTTCATCATGACAAGTGTCAGTAAGTGCAAGGAATACACAGATAAGTTGGTAAAACAGCCTGAAGATTGCTACTGTATCATACAAAATCAAAAAGAAAGTGTTTGCTGTTAGTTGTTTTAACTTTTTAAAAGCCCTGTAATGTAAGGATATTTTACTTCATGAATTCTATCGTAATTCATGTACTCTTTTATGTCTAATGGCTAATAAACTCTAATGTTAATGTGTCAATTACTCTCACTTGGTCAATTTTAGGAAACTATACTGATATTTTAAATAATTGGCTTATTTTATATGAAGCTAATACATTTTATCTAATTTCTTATTTTCAATATATACTGAACTCAATATATATGGAATATATATTTCTATATACATATGTGAAAATAGGAATATATATGCTGAAGAATATTTATTAAAGTAGCAATGGTGAGTTTGCTGAAGCTCAAAAATGTACTTATATTTCAATAGGATAGACATAATGAGGACAGAGTAATTTTCATCTGCTATGAATGACCTCAGGTTTTAGTAATTCAAGCTGAGGCTTTCTGCCATCCGTCTGAATAATCAGGAATTGGCAAAATATGATGAGGTACTTTTTTTTTAGTCCATCTAATTATGGTCCCAGTGAAAGCCTTAATGCTCTTACAAATTCATACCAAATGTGAAGGGATTTGAGAGATAACAGGGTTTTTTTTTTTTTGATAGTATAGGTCATTTTAGTAGTTAAATGATGAGATTTAAATATTATTTTACTCATAATGGGATTGCTGTAGCTGCCAATACTATACTTAGCTGTTAACCAATTTTTCTTCTTTTATCCTTTTAGTACAACAATTCTCACTTCCAACTATTTGACTTCAAAGTCATGAAGTGCCAATCCACACATCTACCATATGTAATTCATGTAAGAAAACTTCATTTAAAAATATTCATTATATTTAGTGTGGCACGTGTGTGTGTGCATGTGTGTGTTTCTGTGTGTGAGTGTGTATGCACAAATGATATGAGTGTGTGACTGCAGGTCAGAAGAAAACCTGCAGGAGTCAGTTATCTTCATCCAGCCTACTGATGCCATCTTACTATCCCAACTTCTGATTCTGATGAATAACCTTTAACATGGAAACTTTATACATTAATTCATATGACAGTGCAGTTAACTCTCTACTATGCATGGAAAGTGTGCATATAGAAAAACTATATGCAAGTAAAATAGGCCTTTATTGTTCATTAGTTTATCAAAATTATTTGAGGACGAATAATGGCTTAATTATTGTACTTGACAGTGAAATATAAAATATTACCAAAGTGCCTTTGCCTCTAGGAGAAATTATTGTGTCAATAGTGAGACATATTACTATGATAGGAATAATGATATGGTAAGATATCAGAAAATATACCACTATTAATAATGTCTCCTATCAGAGTCACTGTGATGACTCAGTGGATTCAAGCTTTGTTTTTCCACTAAGCCTGATAATCTTAGGTTGATTGATGAAAGTTACATAATGATAGGAGGAAATCAACTTCCACAGGTCATCCTCTGACTTACACACACATACACACACACACACACACACACACATACACTCACACATCTATACTCACTCAGACACACAGTAGCAGGCAAGTCCCTGCTACTATTTATTTCAAATAGGGAAGTTCTCCAGTTGGACAAGAATTTAGCAGTGCTTTAGAGGGAGATATTCTCTGATACGACCAAGTGAGATACAGAACATATAAGGTAAGTGTATGAACCAAGAGAATCAATCCAAAAATTTTTTGAAAAACAATTAAGAGCAAAAATTTACAGAGGGAAAAAATTACAGTTCAAAACATCCTATCTTCTTTATTAATTACAGATGAATGTGATCTAAAACAGTTCACCTTTGATATTTTCAACTGTTCAGTAGTGCAAAAATAAGGTGAATTCAATAGAAAAATAAATTTTCAATGTTCAATTTGGGTATTTTCCCAGGATAGCGATATGTGATATTTTCCTCAACCTTGAGAGGAGAGGAGAATGTATCTTCTGTTCTTACTCTGCACACGTATATCATACATAAAACAGGCTTTGTGTCAGATGTTTTCTTAGCTACAAGTTAACATAGATTTTTAAGCACAATGAAGGTGGTCTGTTTTCAGCAATGACCAAAATTAGGCTTTTAAAATACAATTTAAATTTAGTGAATTAATTGTAGCAATAATGGATTTCATTAGGAAGCTTAGTAGATGCTATGTAAGGCACTGATAACCTTTCCACCAGCATCTTAATAACACTTCAAGCCTTCCTCTCCCTGCTTCTATTGAAATTTTGTGATACCATTATTTACTTAATAATGTTTTCAACTCATGATGGGATATTTAGCACAAAGCTTGGTTTAGGGCATATGTGCATGAAACTAGTTTTCTCAAGATGTGTGAAAGTTTTGAATATTCAGAACTGTACATGTTCATACTGAAGGCACAGTTCCAGGCAGTGGAATACGATAGTCTATAAAGTGGAGTTTCAGAGGCATTTCACAGTAGCAGATGGAATCCATGGGGATGCACCAGAGACAGTGAAGAATAAGTTGGACCTTTTGTTATTGTAGTGGTTCAGACAAAGAAGATGTAGGTTCTACTGGGTGAATTCAAGGATTTCATGTCAATCTAATGAATAAAATGAGATGGCAAATATTGACGAAGACTAAACTATTTTCAATAAGTTGTACTAAAAATGTATGAATGTTTTTCTCAGATTGGAGAAAATTTGATATTAAAAGCTTTAAGAAATATATTGAACAATACTTAATGCATCATTTTTTCTGAGGAAGGTAAATTGTAAACCAAAACCTAAAGAAGGAATTATGTGGCTTAGTACTATTCAGAAAACTTATTTCAAGTCACAATTACTCATTTCCTTCCAATCATGACGCTAAAACTCAATACTACACACCATGAGATGACAGTCATGCTGTGGGTGAACCTAGGCCACATGGCACTGGAATCACAATGTTGCCATAGATAATACGTGGTTACTCTTTTTAAACATAAGTGTAATTATTTTGAAACTGCTTAACTTATTTAAAAAAAAATCTGGTAAGCTTCATTTGTGTGTTGCTAGTCATGTAATGTGTCCCTCAAAAATAATTTTTTTTATTCTTATTTCAAGTCACCAAACTTATTCATGGCTATATTCATTCTACAAACCATTCTTCCCACAAAGTAACAAAATCAGTCTTACCTAACAGAAGAGGCCTGTGTTTGTATTTGGAAACTGTTCTCTACTTTATGAGATAAATTTTTCGAGTCTCTACAAACTTTTTAGCACAGTGTTAGCATTTGGTCCAGGCTCCGCCCCACAGTTACCTGGCAACAGGCAGGTGTGCCTGACTCACTATAAAAGGGGCTGCTCTCCCCTTCCTCTTTCTCTTGCTCTCCTGCTCTTACTCCCTCTCCTAAACCCCTCTCTCCCCATTCCCTTCCCTCTTCTCTCTCCATGTGCTCATGGCCAGCCTTTACTCCTCTACTTTCTCTCTCTCCCTCTCTGTGCCTTTCTCTGTCTCTACTCTCTCAACTCCCTTCCCCATGCTATAAGTAAAACCTACTCTATACTATACAGTATGTGGATGGTCCCTCAGGGAGAAGGGATGCCACAGCATGATCCCTCAGAGGCAACCCCTTCCCCTACACCTTACCTCACCTCCACCAAACATTTTCCTGCTCTCTTTATGCTTTTTATGAAACACAACAGCCAGTATCCATGTACATAGCTGCTAAATGATTTTATTCTGACATGAGGATGAAAATTTTTAGAACATTTCTCCATACCCATACCCAACATAGTGAAAAAAAATTCTGTAAATAATTATCTTATACATACAACTCCAGATCTTCACTTTAAATCACAATGAACACACTCCCTACTGAATTAGTTCTTTGAAAAGGCTTTTTATCAAGATTAAATTTTCCACTTTGCCATATGCAGTTCTCAGCAGCTTCTCCTAGAGACTAAGTCAAAATTAAGGAACATCCATGGGCACATGTGTAAGAGAGAACTGCCTTGTATGGCCTCAGTGGGAGAGGATGTGCTCAATCCTGTGGAAACTTGTTGCCCTATGTAAGAGGGATGCTAGTGGGGCTGAGGTGGGGCTAAGGTGGGAGTGAGGTGTGGGTGGGTGGGCAGGTGAAGAACCACCCTCTCAGAGGCAGAGGGAGGTGAGAAGGGGTGAAGCACTCATGAGGAGGGACCTGGAAAAGATGTAACTTTTGGAATACAAGTAAATAAAATAGTTTAATAAAATAAAATGTCAAATGACAAATGATCATCCCTGAAACCATACATACATGTAATATTATACAGACTTAACAGGTAATCTTTATGTATTTAGCAATATTTGATCATGCAAATACATATATGTATGCATGTATGTATGTACAACAATTAATAAAAAGAGAGACTATGCACTTGAAAGAGAGCAGAGGGGCATAAGACAGTGTTTGGATAGGAGAAAGAAAAGGGAGAAATTATGTAATTATGCTACAATATCTTGAAGTAAAGTTAAAAAATGTAATTAAAAAAAACAACAACAAAGCAAAGAAGACCCTGAAAAGCAAAAACTATCAACACAATCATTGAAAACAGCAGAACAAGAAATAACAGAGTTGAATTTCAGTCCAGAACCAACAGAGCTAATGAATAACCATGCATCATTCCACTGCTTACCCACCTGCACATGCACATCCTTCTCATTAGCACATAAAACACTGCTCAAAATAATCTTTTGATACATAATATAAACGTTTACAATCCAAAAATATGAAATAATAAAAAATAATCACAAGGAGAAAAGAAATATCAAGTAATAGGAAAACTCTGAAATCTGTATAAAATTATATGAATTGATAACTTATTGTAAAAAAGTAACTTATTATTAATATCTAGAGCAAAATAAACAAAAAATAGAAGCAAACAGTTGTCATTTCACCTCATGTTTTAGAAAAATAAGAATAAAGAAAATCCAAAATTATCAGAAGTATATATATATATATATATACATACATATATATTATATGTAGTATAACTTCATATATACATGTAGTACACATATACATATATACATATATATATGTGTGTGTGTGTACTACATATATATGAAGTTATGTGATATGAAGTTAGTGAATTTAGAATTCAAAGTCAATTTAATGAAGAATGAATTTCATAAAACTTTAAATAAATTGACCAACACTTTTCTAGACCCAGAAAATCTGGATGAGCAGGCAGAAATAAAATTTTAGAGCTGAAAATTGATAAAATAGATAAATCTTGACTATGAGTCAGTACTTGAATAGGACATTTTTTCATATATCAAATTCCCTTAACTAGTTCAGATTCTAGCTCTTTTTCCTCTTATTATGGTAAATGCAAATCAGTCTAGATTTTAAATTGACACTACAAATTGATAAGGGTACATAAAATTGAGTTTGTATGAAAAACATGTTTTATATGTTACATGTGTCTATATTTGTCAAAAGAGAACCCTACTAAGTAGCTCAATTCCATGTAAGAAAAATAGGTGTTGTGTTGTTAAAATAAACAGGCAGAGCAATTACTTTAATTTGGACACTGCTTGCTTTGCAAGTTAGAGAACTGAATTCTAATGCCAGAGCCCATATTGAAATACTAAAGTAGTGTCGACCTGTATGTTCCTAACAAAAAGTGTGTAAACAGCCAGACTCTGGTTGACTTAAAAGTCATGGCCCCCGTGGAATGACACTTCAGCTTGTTATCCATACGCACCTGTAAACAAGTCCATTCCCACACATCCACACACTGAATAATCTAGAACCCCCACAAAGCTACAAGATTACTTTGGTCACATTAGTATAAACTACTAATGAACTATATATTATATTCTTTTTTATCTGCAACTGTCTATACACAAAAAAAAATGCTTGCTGAATCTACTGGAGTGAAATTTCTATTGAAAAGCAGGACACAAAATTTACAATGAACTAAAACACATTACCTTTTAACTTGATTTTTAAACGTACCTTAAAATGATTCAAATATTAAAGTAAAACTTTGATTAAATGTCTGGATGTCTAAAACATTGAGAAGATATTTCTCTACAATATTTAGAGCTTCTAAAACCTGACCCTATAATTTGCAAGGTCATTCAACATTGCACCATTGTATAAGTGCCTTCAAATCGTATACAGAAAATGAGGCCTTTCAGAGTTAATTTATTATGAAGATTATGAAGGAGATTTTTGTGGATGATTGCTATCTCAATTAGAGTTAAAACAACCATAGTATTCACAATAATTAGTGAAACCTTAGTATACTCTTTAAATTAAAAGTTGTACAAGTACCCACTTGCAGTTTTATTCTCTTACTAAGATATTTTGTTTAGGAGTTGTTTAGAAATTCTCAATACCCAGGTTTTTTTTTTTTCATTTTCTTATTGAATATGATGATATGCAAGTATATATTCATAATACGTTATAAAATAATTCTAGTACACATTATTGATTTTCTCCATAATATAGATGGTTTAATTAGTGTGTTTTAGTGTAAGTAACTCTCAGATTAGCATGCTTGTTTATTGAGCAGCTAGGTGAGATGCATTTTATAATTAATCTGAGTGATTATGTTGTAACTGGAAAAAAACTTAATGGCTTCTGTATGTAAAGAGAGCATCCACTGTTTATATCATGAAGTGGTGAACCCGAGTTTTATTACTCTTCTGCTTTGCCACAAAAACCTGTTGCAAATCAATAAATGAATCGTCCCAACATATATAAATAAAATGTCCATGGAGAGGAATAAACATCTAGTGGATATCTATTTGTTATGTAATGCGATATATAAGCAGGGTCTTGTAATTAAACACTAAAAGGAGAACATCATTTCCTATTTTGAACATTTCTTTTCCTGTACGTTAAATATAGGTTCATCGTCTCAGTGAAAATTTCTGTAGGTATTTCATTAAGATAATTTTTAACAGCAGAATATATAAATAGTTTCAAAACACAGAACAAAATATTGTGCATAGTATGGTACTTTAATGATGAAAATTTCTCCTTAAAAATTGGACAACTCTAAAACAGAGAAAAATTCATATGTAGCAAAGTCATAAAATCATAGTCCTGATTGGTAATATAAGTTCCACTACAATATTGACCATGAACTTTCCAGAAAATAATGCATCCATACAGATAAACAGTGACACTATTATTTTGAAATAAAATGTTAAAAATGTTTTTTACTTGATTAACTGTGAGAAAGTTTACTTTTAATATAGCATATAGTGTATTTATTACTGTGGATATAAACTTTAAAAATTATAGAGACCATAAAGGGTATAGACTAGATGTAAATCACATTTGTTCCAACTATACACTGAGAATTAAAATGAATAAGTCAACTTAAAAACAACATTTCAAACTATGTGTACTATATGTTACTTTTCTGAATAATAAAAATCTATCAGTGTGCACTAGCTAATGTAGCTGATTTGGTAACAGTTGCCATTCATTTGCTCATAATATTAATGTGTAAGTGTATTATTGGGACTCTAATTGAACAGCTACACATTGGTACTCACAATGCTTGTTAGGAACGGTACTTAGACAGTAAACCTGATTTCCAAAAGCTTCTTTCAGAAAGGCTTTAGACTGCATTTCACGGTTTTCTATCTTAATGTATATATGTATCTTTATTTAGTAAACTTATTCAGTTCTGTCTTTAATAAGATCAGTTCTGTAAAACTTTTCAAGTACTCCTCATGTTTATTTTATTTCTTAACTATCAGGGATAAAAATGTTAATTTAAAAACTGCAGTGGGTCTTGTCTTGTTTTCAAAAGTCATAATAGAAGGAAAAGAGGAGTCAGAAAAGTAATAGCTTTAAAGAGCTGCCTTTAGGAATGATTGCAAAACAGGTCCTGATTCTGTGATATGGAAACTTGGATTTATAGTAATAATCTGAACCCAAGTTAGATTATATTTCAAAGCCTGTTTCTCTTCTTTTATCATTTGATGATTAACATTCTGCCACCATTTCTCAATTTACTCAATTCTTTGTGATCACATGACAATGAAAACACATGAATAAAACAGCATTATATTTTTTTTAATTGGTCTTGGCCAGTGAGTGAAAGATTCCACAGAGTAAGATCATTTTATTAGCATATTAATAAAACAAGGTCAATAGTACTCATCCTTCCATTTTATAAGTACAGAGCTAAGCAGCACAGACAAATTTTAAAACCAATATCTTGAGGCTGTCCAAGTTCCAAGCAGGAATATGGTGACACAGCTAAAATTTCTCTACAGTGTTCAGAAGCCAGGGGCTATCCCAGGACTGATAATGATGGGTATGAGTGTTCACAGAAGCTTCAGCTCTCTCTTGACAGGACCTATACTAGCTGCTTTTGCTCATCAGTCTTCTCCAGTGTGTCTGTTACTAACTTTCACAATGAAAATAGGCACACATTATCTTTTATACTACTCAAGAATCACAGAATGTAAAGTCACTTCCTGTAATGATAGCTTCACATTGCCCCTTGTGATGAAATTCATAGTACCTTTTTTAAGACTGATGTGCTTGTGTGCTCACACACACACACACACACACACACACACACACACACACAGAGAGAGAGAGAGGGAAAGATACAGAGGCACATTCACCACATACATAAACACATATACACACACACACACATATATATATTCATATATATATATATATATATATATATGCTATAATATAGTTATATGTGTGCAAGTATGTACTACTGTATATAAGAAAATTCCAGCCAGATATTAAATATTACATAAATAATAATTTTAAAATTAATTACAGTAATTACTATTACTATCCTAGTATAGAGTCTTTTTTTTAACCATCAAGTATTTTTTCTTCTTTTATTGGATATTATATTTATATTTCATATTTTATCCCCTTACCTCATTTCACCCACCACCCAGGAAACCCCTATCCCATCCCCCCTCCTCCAGCTTCTATGAGGATGTACTCTCACCTATCCCCAACTCCTACCTCCCCACCCTCAAATTCCCCCCCATTCTGTGTTCAGCCTTCATGGGACCAAGGTTCTCCTCTCTTCTTCATCAAAGCTGTTTTTGGTCAAGATATTATAATCACAACATCAGAAATGCAAGTAGAACAACCAGAAAGGATGAATTTACTTTATTTTATTCTTTTTATTGGATATTTTATGTACATTTCAGGTGTTATCTCCTTACCCCATTTCCTCCCCACCCAGCAACCCCCTATACCATCTCCCCTCTTCCTGCTTCTATGAGGATGTGCCCCCATCCCCCACTCCCACCTCCCCACCCTCGAATTTCCCCACACTCAGTGTCTAGCCTTCATGGGACCAAGGATCTCCTCTCCCACCTATGCCCGATAAAGCCATCCTCCCCTACATATACAGATGGAGTCATGGGCCCCTCCTTATGTGCTCCCAGGCTGGTGGTTTAAACTCTGGGAGCTCTGGTTGGTTGGTATTGTTGCTCTCCTCATGGGGTCACAAACCCTTTCAGCTCCTTCAGTCTTCTCTCTAACTTCTCCATTGGAAACCCCTTCATCAGATCAATGGTTAGAGGTGAGTATCTGACTCTGAATATGGCAGACTCTGGCAGACCTCTAAGGAGACAGCTATATCAGGCTCTTATCAGCATGCACTTCCTGACATCCACATCAGCGTCTACCTTTGGTGACTGCACATGGGATGGATACCCATTTTAACATTTTCATAATATTTAACATTTTCCCTGCCAAGTTAAAATGGACTTATATTAATAGGATCCTGGAAGTGTAGAATTGGAAATGAACTTGGAGGTAGATGACATATAAACACACAAATAATGCCCAGAAGTAGCTCCTCACATCCTTTACGTGTACCATAGGAAGAAAAATAGTAACTGAAAGTAGAACACAGGCTGAAAAAAAAAAAAGGTATCTTTAGATACGGGTTATCAGAGGAGTTTAGGAACTTTTGTTTAATCAAGATGCAAATTGATGTAATGACATGAGCAATATAGCATACAGCTTCCATCCCCCACTCCTTTATCATGTTCTACACAATGTATTATGAAGCTTTTCTCCTACAAATGATAACTCTGTTTTTAATTTATTTTATTTTTAGCTGTGTGAATACGAATGTATGTCAGTGAGTATGTGTGTGTGAATAGAGACAAGAACATGTCATCAGAACTCCTTGACTTGGAGTTACAGGAGACTGTGTGGCACTCTAATAAGTGCTAGTAACAGTACTTGGGTCCCATGCAAAAACTTTATGAACTGTTGTTAATCACTAACACACATCACCTCTTCCAAAGCCTAATGACCCTTAGTCCCAAGTCACTATAGTGTTTTGAATAAGAACACCCTACATAGGCTTATATATTTGAATGCTTAATCACCAGGGAGTGGCACAACTTGAAAAGGTAACAATGGTTATTCAGTGTGGCCTTGTTGGGGTAGGTATAACCTTGTTGGCAGAAGTGGGTGGTCTGCTTTGCAGTTTTGATAGCTCATATCAGGCTCAATCTTTCAATCTCTCACCCTGGCTCTCAGTTGGTGTCTCTCTTTTTGTCCTTCATTGTTTCTGTCTGTCTGCCTGCCTGTCTGTCTGTCTCTCTGCATTTCTTTTTTTTTTCTGTTTCTATCTCTCTGGATGTATGTCGGTATGTAGCTCTCAGCTACTGTTGCAGTAGCTTGAGGCCATGCTCTGTGACATGGTGATAATGGACTGAGCCTGCAGAACTGTAAGCAAGCCGATAGCTAAATGCTTTCTTTCTTAAGAGTTACTTTGGGCATGTCGTCTCTTCACAGCAATAGAACAGTGAATGTGGCATGTACCTAACAGCATCCTAAGTTAGGTAAAGCACTTTTATCCAGCAATCTTTACTTTTCCACTGTTGCTGCCACTCCAAAATCTGGTAATAAACATATTACTGCATTCTATTTCAAATGCCAGTGTTCACCCACATGAGGGTATGACCAAAATATGAGGGAAGATTCAGTAGAAAAAATTCACAGTTACTAGAATTTAAAAATTGAAGGGACTAAGAATATAAGTTATGATTTTAGTATCTGTAAAGTATTATACAAAGCTAAAGTTTGACATATATTTTCTCTAACATAATTCAAAAGGAATATAGAAGGTACCATTCTGTCATCATTGTGAAGTACAATATTGGATTTTAAGAAAATATTGTATCCTCAAATCTGTTCCAATAATAAAAATATAATAAAAATAGACATTAATCAAAGCAGATGTAAATTATAATACTTCTGGATTCATGTGTGCTTGCACACATGCGTGTGTGTGTGTGTGTGTGTGTGTGTGTGTGTGTGTGTATTTAGGTACTTTCTTATTTCATTGGTTCTTTATTTAGGATGGACATGAAGTTTTGTGTCTTACCAAAATTCAGTTTTCAAACCTGCCCCGCCCCCAGTTAGTTGATATTTGATATGGGTATTAGTTATGGTTAGCTAAGCCTAGTGAGAGAAGAATTTCTTATGATGGAAAGTATGTGAAGATACAGCCACAGGGAAGCTTTCTATTAGAAGGTTTGATTTATGTGTCTATACATGCATTTAACAACAGTTTTTAAAAGGAGATCAAAAATTTGAGAGGAAATGGTACATAGAATGATGGAAGAAAGAAAAGTAAGTGGAGAAATGATATAAAAATATTTTTAATTAAGATATATTCTTAAAATCAAGTTAATCAGCTGTCAAAACTCTGGAATAAAAAAAAGAGAGTGTTCAGCAGTCAGGTATCAATAGCTTATTGAAACTAGAATACTTTATTACCATGATTAAATACAGTATAATGATTTGGCTCTGTGCCTGTAGAACAAGGGGGAATCTCAAGTTTTATGTGGTTAAGCAATTGGAGTAATTTGTGGTTAGAAAATTTGTCATTTGGGAGAACTTATATAGACGATTTATGTCATGTGCGTTAGATGATTTAAGTCATATATGTTTAGTTTACTCCTATATAGTAGCCTGTTGAAAATAATAAGTTACAAATATGGATCTTAAGATACAACTAATTATTTTCATTTTAACTTATGAAAGCACACAAATTACATAGTTTTGCTATAGTTTATTTCTTAGCTGTATTATTGTTTATTGCTATACAAAAAGTAAATCATGTCCTCAGTGAAATGCATTTTGTGGTGTAATATTTTAAAGTATTCTAGGGCCAGTGATGACTCTTCATGAAAGAGTATTTATTTTGGAATGAAAGAGAACAGAGTCCTGTAATTTGTCCTCTGATCTCTACCTACATGTCACCTTGCTACGTACACATATGTATGAATATGTCTCTCTGTGTGTATGTGTGTGTACATACAGATTAATAAAAACAAAAGCTTTCTAGCCACTTTAAAATCTCCCATTTTGTATTTATTTTTATTTAAGTATTATCACATTTTATAATAATTAGAATAATAAATGTTAATATACTTTCTTATATTTTGTCTTTTATTCCTTGAAATACTTCTCTGTACACATTTCTCCATTTTTTAATAAATCTCTTCTACTTAAGTTTCATAATTTCTAAGAGTTTTTTGTTCCTGGTCTGTTTATCTGTTGATTTCTGGTCTTTTGCAATTTCACAGCCAATTGTACTTTATGTTTAATTTTCTTTGTATTTATTTTCCCTGTTGCCATTATAAAGACATGGGTTTTCTATTTAACATAAATTGTCTGAACATCTGTTTCTTTCTCACCTTCATTCTAACAGTGAGCTTCTGCACAATGTATATTTCTTTTATGTTCCTAGCTTTCCAAGACTACCTACATAGCTGTTTTCACATCCCCGTTTCACATCCTCTTTAAACAGTAACATGTTAGCATGTGCATCCTTCTTATCACTAGATGGTAAAGTTCCATCTGTACTTATCTCCAGTGAATCTTGGTGAAGCTGTTAATTATCAGAGAAAAGACAGCAGGTAACATAACTTCTAGGTTAAACATAAAATGTTTCCCCCTAAGGCTTATGAAACCCCCTAATCCAGTTGTCATCTTAAGAAAATCATGAGAAACTCTGTAATTTTATCTTGGTACACATCCCATCTAAGGCTCTAATCAACTTACTAGCCCTACCTCTAGATAGATGAGCTTTGCCATCTCCAGTCTTTAAGATGCCTTGCCTGGAACTCTATATAACAAAATGAGGTGTTTGTGCCACACACTGGTGAAATTGTATATTTATTAGTAAGAAGACTAATCTAAATGTCGCTATTTCCTCAGAATAATCTTAATGTTTATTTCCTCAGATGGAGGGATGAGACAAGAGCCATACCCATGCTGTGAGAGTACACTGCTATAACTGAGTCCAGATCATTTCCTTCTGTTCTCACTAACCCTACACCTACTCCAGGAAGCTTCTAGCTTCTGTATAATATAATCTTCTAAACTGAATGATTCAATCCAGTTTCTCAGCTTCTGACTGAACTGCTCTGTTTGTCCTCATACTAACTTTGGCAATATGTTCTAATCTGGCTCCTGCTCATTCTCTGTCTTGTTCTGTCTTCACCTTTGTCTTGCTTCTCCTCTCTTCATCTTGTCTCTGTAAAATTTTTATGGTAAAAGTGCCAGAACACACACACACACACACACACACACACACACACACACACACACTTTTTTCTCCTTGTGCTGCTCCTAAGTAGGCTTTCCTTTTTGTTCTCATGGGAGTTTGGAAGATCCTATTTCTGACTTATGCTGTGAAATCTTTCTCTGATTAATCACTTTCTACAAACTAACCTTCTCTTCATTGTTAGAGATTAAAGGTATGTACCAAGGGTATGTCTGTATTCTACCTAGATCATACTATAATCCATTCTACATGGATCATATGGACCTAGAAAGGCAGTGGATTGATCTCTTGCCAAAGCAGCCATGTTGCTGGATTAAATTTTCTTTACAGACTAACTGAAGTTTTTGATCAACTAAATTCTAGAAGCCTTGTCATACATCTGTAACAGCAGGCCACTCCAGTTTTCCTCCCTAAAATATTATTCAATCAGTGCCATCAAATCATATGAGCAGTTAGCTTCTTGGAGACGCTCCTTAATCCTTGAAAGATTATAGCATT
Source organism: Rhabdomys pumilio (assembly GCA_030674055.1). Classification (NCBI taxonomy): domain Eukaryota; kingdom Metazoa; phylum Chordata; class Mammalia; order Rodentia; family Muridae; genus Rhabdomys; species Rhabdomys pumilio. Next base: position 22,069,615 of record JANHMN010000007.1, read on the forward strand.
TGGCATATTATGAGGGTTTTTAAAATTGTCCCTTGAAATAAATCCTTGGTAATTAAAATATCCAATACCCCCAATCTCTTGAGCTCTTCCTCGGCAATCATTGTCCTGTACCAGCTTGCAGCAGACAATATTTCACAGAATCAAATAGCACTTCTCACAGTCAAATAACCCCATGTGGTTATCAATTCCAGCAAATTGTATCTGAAATGCAAAATTGCATTACCCAGCTTCTTACCACCCCCTCTCATTCTCCGATGTCTAACTATATCTTTTTTCTGGCTGCAAAATGTTTCTCACATCCATGATATTCTGTGCCGTGCTGTTGTCATTTCCAATAAAATGCATTCCATTAAGCATATCCTTTCACCTTTGTCTATCTATTACTGTCTAATGCAACCTCTATTTTTATTTTATTTTATACTTGTGAGGCTGAGTATAGCTGTAGAAACAATGCAAACCTTGTTGACTGTTAATTCATGATGACTATATACAAATGGGCATTTTAATGACAGCCAGGAATACAATGCATTTTCACACACATTTCACCTAGTGTTTCCCATAAAGACATTTCATAGTTCTTGGATTAGGCTACTCTTGCCCTCTCTCCTGCCTAATAATTAGAGTCCACAAACCTTAAAGTCCACACAGTCATTCTTTCCCAGCATTTGCACCTAGATATATTCTTCCATTAAGCAATATATTTGGCAGTGCATCTCAGACTATACCATTGGGGAGAATATACAACACAGGTAAAGCCGTTTGGGTCTCTATTCTGTACCTTTGTGCCATCCATGAATCTTTTCATCACAAATATTTTCCCTGGTTTACAGTAGGTTTAAATTCATTGGGATAGTCTTCTATTCTGATTTTATGAGAACAGACTTATCTGATCAAGTCCATTTATACTCCATTAGGGATGGGTGAAAATCACTGGTCTTAGGTACTTTTAGAGCTAGAAATCACATTTCATCAGGATTAGAGAATGCAAAGTGGAAGCTGGATAACAAGATGTAAATTTTAATTTCTCATTCTCTAGGTTACAAATAATGTGTACATAAGTTTGAATGGTAATTGTATTATACTTATTAAAAACTCTCAAGACTGTAAATATATTAATTAACAATTGTTCTATAAGAGATCAATATATTCTTCTGAAAATCATTTTAATGATTTTCAGAAGAATATATTTTAATGATCTTCATTTTAATGATCTTCATTTTAATGATCTTCAATTACCATTGGTAAATTACAAATATTATTAAATTTTCATAGAAGTATTATTGTGTTCTTAGGAAATTTTCAGTAAAATGCTTTTTAATTTTTACTTTTCCATAATACTCATATAGACCATTAAATATAGAAATAGTCTATTAATTTTATTGTCCTCATATAGATAGATCTAGAATATTTAGTTTTACTTGCAAATTTGAATGGACTGATACCAGTCAGCTAGTAAAAGATTATTTCTGAGTGACGCTAATGGTGTTCCCAAAAGTGGTTAGCACTTTGATAACTGCACTGAATGAAGTTGATCAAACTCAACAATGATGAATGCCCCACTAGAATTTGATGGCCTGAATAGAACAAAATATAGCAGAAATGCAAATTATGGCTCACCTTCTGAACTGGAATATCATCTTTTTATTCTCATCAGTCATTGCCCTCAGGTTTTCAGAGTTGGACTTGATTATATCACAAGTATTACTGATTCTAGTTTAGATAACAGTTTAGATAATAGAACTTTTAAGCCTCACACTTATATAACTCAGCTTATATGCTAAAATATGAATCTATGGTTGATATACACCCCTGGACATCTCTGAATTAGATGTTACTTTTTAAAATTCACTTACTATTTTGTTGGCTATTATTTTAAGTTTTGTGAGATTTAGAAGTTGACAATTATGTTCTCTATTCAAATTTATTTGAATTTTATTTTTCACTCTTATTACTATAGCTTAAAAAGTCAGTAAAATATTGTAAATTGTGAACAGAATCTACCTAGTACAAAATAAAATACTTTAAAATTCTTGGAGAGTTGTTTATGGTACAACACATACTCTATTATCATCCACATGTTCAAAGAAACTGTCTTCTATAGTTTTCTAGTGATAAAATAAGACTTGTTATATAGAATTATATGCTGTGTTCTTCATGATTTCGGTGTATTTATTGCCTATATACTTAGTAACTACATAGAAATGTATATTACCTACTATAAATGTAGACATGTCTAGTAACTGGATCCAATTTTCTAATAATGACAAGTTTTCATCTATCTACAAATACATTTTATCTTTATGTACCTCATAGGTTGAGTTTATCATTTCCTTTTTCATTTACTAATAGACATACTAGTCAATTTCATGGAATATTAATAATTTCATGCTTTATTAATAATAAGTACCATAAATATTTTATGTTTAATTTTTATGTGGTATGCACATATCCATTCCTTCACTTTCATACTGACTTTTTACTTACAATGTGGATATTTTATAGAAAATAAAAATAATTTATGGTAAATATTCATTCCTAACTTTTACCACTTTAAGAGCACTCTAATTGTTTCTTCCTTATAACTGTGGAGTGTCAACTTGCATTTTATGCTGTTATTAATATATTTAAATTTAAAAATTCTTGTAGTATTTTATGTAGTATTTTTTAATCCTCTGCTTCTTCGTACCCTTATTTTCTTCTTTTATCGTTATTGAACGCTACTCCTTTTTAGTATTGAGCTCAAACTTCTTATTGTTTTTATGATTAGTATATTTTAGGTAATATCTCAAAGAATTAATGGGCTGTGTAAAAATGTCTTGAAAATAAGACTTTACTGTTCTTGTAGAGGACCCAGGTTTGATTTCCAGGAGCCACTAGAACTCACAATTCTCTGTAACTCCAGTGTCACAGTCAGTACTCAAGGCTTTCTTTTGGTTTCTGTGAGCACAAAACACTCAATCCGTTTAAATATATACACAAACATTCAAAAAAAATAAAAATGTTTTTTAAAATATTAAAAATAATAAATGATGTGGTATTTCTCATCTAGGAAAATATTTTTGTAGTGCATACCTTATCTTTACTCATAGTGTAGCTAAAATTTAGAAGTTACAGTGAGACAGAGCAGAACTTTCTTAACTATTTCAACAAACAACAATGTATGTGCTGTTAGAAAATTAATTCAAATCTTGAATTCAAAGTTCAAAATTTAATTTTGTTTATAATTCCAGATCTTCTAAAATTGACATTAAGGAAATTAATCACAATGATTATTTTTATCAAAATCATATGGCAAGGTGAATTACTGAGTTTAAAAAATAATATAACAGATTTTAGTAATAGTTAATGTGCAATTTACAAACTAGACAAATTATGAGCAGAATACTTTGTTCTAATTTTAACAAAAATATCAGAGAAATCATTTCGCTGTTAAAATACTCCATTGAAACTTGATATTCACTTTGATTTTGTTTTTTATCACATTTATAACACTTACTACATTAAGAGACCATAGACAACCTAAAATCTCTTAAGGATTTTATACTCTTCGAATTTTTCGTCACATGACCTCTTATATTTCAGAAAATTTTATAATTTTTGTGTATTTTATAATACATACTTAATGAATGAGCCCTCGGGACATACATTTATTTGGTTTTGTATGATATCTTTGCAAGCTTGGGGTTCTTTTGCCAGACTATAATTTATATTTTTGTGTCACACACATGTGCCTGCTCTCACCTTTCTGTATTCATGCTTCAGATTTAGTTCTTTATTTCTGATCACCAAAATTTTCAACCACTGACATGAGTCAAAATGATAATATTCAAAAGGTAGTATTAAATATCTCAATACAAGATGCAATCTGTGATACAAAAGGATGGTTTAATTCAAAGAAGTGGGGTGTTCCCCACTTAAATGAGCTACATTACTTCAGTTTTTTTGATTAATGTACTGCAAGCTCTGATTCTAAAAATAATTATATAATCTAACATTTCTCCCATTTAAAATTTTATAATCTATCTTAGATATATATATATATATATATATATATATATATATATATATATATAATTTAGTTAATTATCTATGTGTCATAAAATATCTAATATTAAAGGAAATAATTCCAGGTAATAGGAAATACCTATTTCCTATATGAGATCTCACCTGGTATTGCCTGCTTGTGTCCTGCATCCTCCACAGAGGGGTGTGACTCTTTTGTGTAAAGAAATTGAGACTACTTTAGGAAAAAAATGTGTGCTTCATTTCTGGCTATGCAATTCTTTGAAAAGTAGTCAATGTAAATGAATAAACACTCTAGTTATCAGTGATTTTATTGGTCTTAAGCATAATCTGACACCCACTTCCCCTTCTAACCATTTTAATCCATCTTTCTTACTGGCAAACAAAGTACTTCCTGCATTTATATGTAATTAAAAGAGCAGTCATGAACCCTTTCTAATGCAAGCCGTGCACTATAATTTGTTGTCGGGAATGTGGAGACTTTCAGGTTAATTCCTTACCACATTGCCAGAACTTTGTGGTCAATACTGACAAATAGGATGAGATTCTTACACATTTCGACCAATATTTAAATCTCAGAGAACTCTGCACACCTTAATACAAAGGTAGAAGTAATGCTGGATTCCAATATAGAAGAAAAATGAGAGGAACTGTTTAATTTGGGATTGATTGATACTGTGTATAGCACACCTCCATCTTTGCTGACTGTGAGCCTTCACGTGCGATCTGCCATTCATAACCTCTTCACTTTCGATTCCTTGGCATTCTTCTAACTACAGACAAAATGACTCAATATCACTTTTATGGCTGTATAAACAAAATTGCCTTGTATTGCATGATTTATTTTAAATTTATCTCGAAATATAATATCATGGGAATTGAAAGGATGAAGAACAATTAGCAGTTCATTGCTTTTGGAGAGGGAGGATCACTTTCCTTCAGAGATTTGTCCCTGTAAAGCTGCTAATGCTCCAGAATCTGAGTTACACACCTTGTGAATATAATACAGTAGCTGATTAATTAAGTGGACATTAAATTAATAAAGAAACAAAGAGGCTTGGCAATGGTGGTGCACACCTTCAATCCCAGTATCTGGAAGGCAGAGGCAGGTGGATTTCTTAGAGTTCAAGGCTAGACTGGTCTACAGAGCTAGCTCGAGGCCAGCAAGCATTACACAAAGAAACCCTGTCTCAAAACAAAACAAAACAAACAAAAAACAACCAAACCAAAACAACAACAACAACAAAATAAAATAAAAAAGGAAACAAAAAATAAACGGAGAAAAGAAAATGACAGTTTATGAAGTTAGAAAGAAAAGGAAGAGGTGAAAGGGACTATTTGGAGGGGACGAAATGAAGGTGGATTATATCCAAAAACATTTTATTGATGTATGAATGTTAAAGAAAATACTTAATAAAAAGGTAATATTACAAAAAAGAAATGACATCTTAAATGATGCAATCCATCCCTGAGCTGCAATCCCTGTGCTGAGAAGTCGGAGACAACAGGATCCCTGAGGCTTTCTGAGACCTAATGAAGCCAATCAGTGGAGGAGACGTGGAGACAACTCTCCTCAACAGACAGCAGGACACAGACATGAACGGGGATTCATGAACACCAAAAGATGAGTATAGTTTTTAATGTCTTAATTTTGTAAACATATGTTCCAAAACATGTGTGTGTATGTGTGTGTGTGTGTGTGTGTGTGTATACATAGACACTCTTCTTAGGCTAGATAAAAGTACTGACTAAGAGATTTGAATACAAGATAGCTACAGTCAAAGTTGAAGGTTAAAATTATTGCTTATTGCTTTTCTCAATTTGAAAGGAATAATCATGGAAAAAAGGTGGGTACTCCTCTTTCACATTCCAAGACTGAAGGTCGTGAACACACTCGGTCCACATAATCGCTTTGAAAACTTAGAAATAAATGTTTTGAAATAATTTAAAACATTTGTCTAGAGCAAGAGAGTGGTGTCTGAATCCCAAGTAAGATATAAATGCATATAAAATTTTAATTAATGGTTATCTTGTTTTCATTATTATTCTAATTTTTTATTATATTAACTAAATGTGCACTTATGTGTGTATGTGTGTTTGTCTGTGTGTATATTTGTGTGCCTGTATGTGTCTTGAATTGCACACACATGCTTGTTGCTTTTTTTGGGGTCAGAGGACTAGCAACAGAGGTAAGTCTTCCTTTCAGTACTTGGATCCCCTTTTTAAAAACACAGGTCATCAGACATCATACCAAATCACTTCATCAGCTGAGACATCTCACCAGCATTTGTAAACCTATTTATTTAGTTTTTGATATTATATAATGATTAGATCATTTCCCACTACTCTTTCCTTTCACCATTTTCAAATGGCCATACACTCTACCCACACAAAGAGAAACTTTACAGAGAAATTAGAAAAATGATATATAAATGTGTTAGGATAATATGATCAAAAGTATAAACTGTGTGTACGAAAGAAGTCTATGAAGAAAATGATAGTTTAGCCGTATAAGGAAGACTAAAAAAAAAATGAAATATTTTTCCAAATAATAACACTTTATATTATTTAATTCTGGGTTTTAATTGTATACTCAAATATCCATTCTATGCTCTTGTTACTTTTATCTTTACATGACACTTTACTAACTGAATCTTATATTACATATATCAACATTTTCTTTTTCTGTTTATGATTTTCTGAAATACCAGAACTGTGGTATTCACAGTCTAAAATACTTTAGCTAGTAAATCATGAAATGGGGAACTATTACTTGAATCTGTTTCAGAAAAAGAATTGAAATGCTCCAGGTACACACTAGAAAACAATCTCTGAATTTTTTTGTGTTGTGCAGTTTCAACATTTAAGTGTCAAAGTCCATACCATTCCTTGTATCAGTGAAGTTTTCAGAATTCTTACAGCAGATTTTGAAGCTGCTGAAAATGCTTTTTTTTTTTTTTTAAAGTACAGATGACAAATAAACTTGCTGTTTTTACAAGCCAGAAGAGGTGGTTTTGATTCTATTTTTCACAGGTATCCAGTTCCTCAAAGAACGATTTGATGGCTCAGGAAAATTCACTCCTTCTGTGTTCTCGGTCAATCAGTTCAATACTGTTTTCTTTTCCTTTTCTTGCTAATCATTTTTGAGATTATAATTTAATTACAATATTTCTGCCTTCCCTTTACTTCCTACAACTCGATCTGCTCTATTCCTCCCCACTGTCCTTCAAATTCATGACATCTTTTTTTCTCACTAGATGATATTGTGTATTCATGTATGTGCATACACATACACATATGTGTATACACATATACGCATACACATACACGTATACATTAATTTCTTAGACCTATTTGGTGTGCTCCATCACTTGCTAAGTTGCATTTTACCTCTGGCAAACACCTGCATTAAGGAAAGCTTGCAGTTCTGCAGTTTTCATCTGCTGGAGCTGTCAAGCAGGTATACTTGAAGTTCTTAGGTTAATGAATGACATTCAGCTGCAATGCTGTGACCTAGTTGGAATCTCCTTGTTTTGACTGTGGCTCTATGAGAAAGAGTACTTAACATAACTCCATTATTCATTTATACATTCATTCATTCTCAAGTCTAAGATCACTCCATCCTTGATCTATGCAATATATTAAACACTAAAACTAAAATTTACAATAAATTTTTCATTTGCTTTTATTTTTTTTTGTCTATAGTGCTTACCAATCTGTTTTCAACAAGTCTCCTCCTGTTCTCCAACTGAAGAGGCACACATCTATGGCCTATTTAAGTAACCTACTGCACCCGTTGGAATCATTGGCAAAGCTATTTACTATACTCTAAAGAGCAGTGATTTCTGCCTTAAAGTGCTCACATTTAGACACACAGACTTTCTCAAATGAAAACATAAAGAAATAAACACCAAATGATGCTACTAAAAACACAGTTTCATCATTTTCTCAAGGAAGTCTCTTGGTGTGGATAAACCAATAAAATATGGGCTTAGGAATTGTGTAAGAATAATAGCAGGATAGCTTATCAAATTTTTATATCTCTTGTATTCAGAAAAATTGCAGGGACTTTTCACATGGCACTCTTCTATTTATCTTTTTATCACCAAACAAAATCATATGTTATTGCAGGTAGCTGGTAGGGTTGTTGATAGCTGGCTATTATTTTTATACACTGATGATAAAGTTACAAATAAGACTTCTTTTAGCTGGTCTTGTCAGTCACATGGGCAAATCACCAACCTTGAATAGTTTCTTTAAAAAGCCATATAATAATGTTAGTTTTCTCACACTGTAGTTGAAATGAAGAATGCTAATATTTAGCTCAATACCAGGCATATAGCAAGCATTCCATTCTTGGTTTTATTACTTTTGATTTATCAATTGTCATTAGTGGTAAGATAAATTGCTACTATAATTGAGACAGAGCCAACATCACACTTGGAATATAAAGCGAACAACACAAGAAGACCAAGAAAGACAAAGAGCACGCTGCACTCATTCTCAAGGAATTTCAGAACAACTGCCTTGCTAATTCTAAGTCACAAGACAGGCAAAACTATTAAAGTAATATTGTAATTCTAATTTGATATTTTAGCATTATTATTGTTACAAATCCTTTTTATCATATCCTTTAGAAACGATGCAATTTATAAAATTTTAAAGTCCAATGGAACACAATTCATAGTTGTCTCAAATGTGTTCAATTACACTGTTCCTTTTGAATATTACAAAAAGGATTCAAAATCATTCTAATCTTTGACTTCAATATTAGTTTTTAAATGACAGCTATACTTGTTTATGTAGCTGATATCACCTACACATCAATAAGTGAACTACAAATTTTCTACTGATATCTTATATTTTTTTAGAAAATAAAATCAATACTTTTTTTGCTTCCCTTTTGCCTAATGTTTTATCTTCAATAAGAAAAAATAAGTCATTTTAAAACTGGTAAACTTTCAAAGTATATTAACAGAAGTATCAGAGAGACAGAAGATTTAAACTATCCAATTGATGGTCATTATTATCTTTAACTGGGAAAATATAAAATTTAGCTACTTTTTTAATATAAAAGATGAAAAAATATATATATAATAATTCAATTTCCAAAGTAGATGAAGAGTTATAAAATGCTAAAGTACACACACACCTTGGAGAGTGTTTGACAGTAATACATAAATTACACTAAATATGCATTTTCTAGAATGGCAGTAACATGTCTGTCAAGACACATAGAACAGAACGCTTATCATTTTTTTGTGCTGTGACTTGCAAAATCAAAAATCTTAAAAACAAAAGAATTGAATACTATAAGTAGATTAATAAATTGATATGCTTCAAAATGCATTTCAAAAGCATTATAATAATGTTAACAGAAAGAAGTTGTAAAATTATTCATGAAATACTGACTACATTTTGTAGAATGAGTATATAAGCATTTTAAAGTCAAGTAGAGAATCACACACACAAGTTCATATTGACAGACAAAGTAAGTGCACCAAATAGAAACAAGAAAACTTTGGAAACATTTCTAACTTTAGAGAAGTTAGGAGTCATGGAAAAATTAGAAGCTTCAAGTCCAGTTTATAACAAAAGTGTAAATGATTTCTTCCTAAACTAGACATATTTTCAATCAATAATAGATGACATGATATAAAAATAGTGCTAAATATCAGAAATTAATGTACAATATGAATTAAAGTTTTAGGCATCTGTACATTCGAACATATCGGTGAAATTATTGCCAAAGGGCATAATATTTTCATCTTATACTGGTGGAAACATAAGTTATAAACTTTCCGTTTGTAAACAGTATAACCAAAACACCAGAAGCTGCAAATGTTTTTCAGGTATATCTTTTTGCTAAAAATAATTGTTTTATTTCAAATATGTAGTGTGTGTGTGTGTGGGAGTGCGCGTGCGTGCACAGGCACCTGCATATACACACACACTTACATGTTTTTATGTGTACCACATGCATACAGGAGCCTGCAGACATTAGAAATGCTGTCAAATACCTTGGAAAGTTACATATGCTTCTGAATTTCCATGTGGAAAATGAACTGAATCCTCTAAATAGTGGTAAGTGCTCTAAGCACTAAGCCATCTCTCCTGCCCCCAGCCATTTCTTGCAAGATGAGAAATAGCTCCTCAGTGCTTCCCAATACAAGTAACATGAGGAATACTGGGGTAAATTGCATACATGGATAAAACTTTAGATGTTTTAGGCTAATCATCCTAAATCAGAATAAATCAATACATGTCTTTAAAATTGCTATTTGATCTTTTTCCTTCTTTCTTTTTATTGGATATTTTATTTACATTTCAGATGTTATCCCCTTACCACATTCCCCCTGCCGAGGAGCCCCTACCCCCTTCCCCCTCCTCCTGCTTCTATGAGGATGTTCCCCGACTCACACCTCCCTACCCTTGAATTCCCCCCACACTCAGTGTCCCTTCATGGGACCAAGGATCTCCTCTCCCACCTATGCCTGACAAGGCCGTCCTCCCCTACATACACAGCTGGAGCTGTGGCTCCCTCCCTATGTGCTCCCAGGCTGGTGGTTTAGACTGTGGGATCTCTGGTTTGTGAAGATTACATTTCTTTGTCTTTTGAACAGTCTAATAATTCTACTGAATTTATTTTGTGTAAGTGTAAAACTACAGTTAAGTGACCTTTACTTCGATCTTTACTAATTTTCAAAGGACAAAAAATGTTTGGCTTTCCCTACTGCCTAAAAACATCTTCAGAGATTTCAGTCTATACTCATGTTCATTCAGTAAAATTTATCCTTTAATGTTTAATTCAGGAACTCCCAATAGTGAACTAAATGTTCCTGGATATGCAGACATTTGAATAAAACACACCTGTCAACTAATATGCAGGGAAGGAATTTCTTTCATTAACCTATTTCATGTTATTCTTTCCATCTGTGTTTACATTTGAATTTTAATTCTGTTCACATTCTGCTATTCCTGGGAAAGTGGCCTGAAGCAGACAGCAAGAGGAGAGCACTAAATCGAGCAAGTAAATCAGCTCCTCTCTAGTGCCACAGCCAATTTAAAAAAGCAACCTGGCATTAATGCCTAGAAATAATATATTGTTGACCCGATGCACCGAAGGGACTCGACTTCAGATTACAGCATTGTCCAGGTGACTGTGCACAATTACAATTAACCTTAACCTGCCAACAATGTCGTGATGAGCAGCTATACGTGTGACGCCTCTAGGAAAACATTCAGGGTAACATAAAAGTGATTCCTGAGCTTTAGGAATATTCAAGAATTGTTTTCAATTGAATCATGTCACAACTTTAAATTTTTCATTGGATTGATTGTGTGTTTCTGTTAAAAAAATAGTCATTGTGTCTTACATATCTCACAGTTTACCAGTATTGAAGAGATATTTATAAAAATAAAACCTTTCTAAACACCCGGCAGTCATTCAGTATTTGATATGACTTATTTAAATGTGATACTCTTTTTAGGCTGAAGTTTCTATTAAATGCAATTAAACTAATTTACTGATATCAATATTAATAAATTACTTATATATTATAAAGGTCATAAATAAAGACATTTATAATTATATACCTTTTTATATGTGTGTAAACTTATGTGTATATAAGGTTATATAAGTATTCATATGTAGTGTTCAAATATGTAGCAAAATTGATTGCACAAATTTTCAGAAAGAAAATGAATTTTAAAAAAAGGCTCTATGACTCGTCTCTTTCCATCCTCATTCCCCATATCCCACACCCTATACCTCTTCCTCCTCCTCCTTTTGTTCCTCTCTCTTATTTTTCCTCCTTCTCCTCCTCCTCCTCCTTCTCCTCCTCTTCTTCCTCTTCTTCTCTTCCTTCTCTTCTTCCTCCTCCTCCTCCTCCTTCTCTGCTTTTCTGCTTGTGAGACACGTTCTTGCAATGCAACATTTGGTATGCTGGAACTCATTATGTAGAGCAAGCTGGACTCCAACTCACAGAGATCACCTGCTTCTGCCTCCTGAGTTTTGGGATTAAAGACATGTGCCACCACACATGGATGACAGAAAAATTCTAAGGACACTTACACCTGGTCTTATCTATATCAATACTAATAAAATTGTCCTGGTACATTCTGTAACTACATACATGCTGATGATATATTGTTATTGTTATCATACAATATAAGAAATTTCTGGGGCTGGAGAAATGGCTCTGCGGTTAGGAGCACTGACTGCTGTTCCAGAGGCCCTGAGTTCAATTCCCAGCAACCATATGGTGGCTCACAGCCATCTGTAATGGGCATCCAATGCCTGTCTTCCGGTGTGTCTGAAGACAGCTGCAGTATACTCACATGTATGAAATAAATAAATCTTTAAAAAAAAAAAAAAGAAAAAGAAATTTGTGTCAAGGATATTCAAACACAGTAGCTCACAGTACGAGAATAATTAACCCTTGTTTTACTACAATAAATTTACTTGGAATTAAATAAAGAAAAGAAATATAGTAATAGGCAAGTCGACTAAATATTATCCAAGAAATAAACAATCTCTGTTCATTGTAGTCAGAAAGATATTTACAAGGAGAATAGAAATTGCCAGGAGAAAGCAATATTTTCTAATTCAATATTTTGTCACAGCTGAACAAGTTCTAAATATCAAAAGCCCCCAAATGAATATACACAAATAAAACATTTAAAATGCATTAAAATATGAATTGACATACTGATATGAATACTTCTGGCTTCTTATGCATTCTGCGTATTCCTTTTTTCTTTTAAGAACATAATTTGCATAATGAGTGTGATGATGTGCCCACCTCTAAGGCATCTGTTTCTGTTCTGTTTTTGGAATCAAGGAAGATGAAATTCAATTTTTGTAAGAGAATTCCACTTTTGTGGAAGCAGTGCATGGCATCTAAGAACTTGCCCAAGAGACATATTACTGAAAGGAAAGAGTACCACTTTTGACTTGCCTTCCTTCTCATGGTGACTAAAATGTAGTGTATGTTGTGGTAATCTTGGAATCATCTAGAGAAGAAGGGCTTTCTTATTGTTACTATTTGCTTTTTAAAGAATAAAAATGATGCATCTCATTGTATTAATCATTGATATTGATTAATACAGAGACCCTGGCAATACAGATAAATATACAATGACTAAGAGACAATTGGAGTAGCTGAGTAGCTCTTTTGGGACATCTTTATAATATCTCCTCCCCTCAGACTCAGGCATCAATGTGGAGAAGGGGTCGGAAAAATTGTAAGAGCCAAAAGTGACAGATGTCTGCTGTGAAATATTATTTGCTGTACAAAACAGAGCTGTGACACATAATGAACTAATGGTAGCTATGACTACATGAACAAGGCCTGTACAACATCAAGCCAGTCACTTCTGAGTAGATTCTGATGGTACATAGCTGATCAGAGGAAAAAGAGTAAGCTTCCCTCAGGGCTATAGACCCATGCTCTAGTAGATGGTCCTATTTTTATGCATACACAGGCAGCAGTATCTAGACTCAGAGAGTTTAAAAACAAACAAAACTACATGAAGTTGAAATATTAAGGGTAGAAGAGTTGGAAGGAAAGGAATGGGGCAGATTTTATCAAATGCATTAAAAGCATGTATGAAAGTTTCAGTGAAACTTAGTAAAATGTTACATGGGGGAAGTTAAACGTTTTATGTAAATTTTGGGAGAGAAATTGCGTTTAAAATAAAATATGATGTTTTCTTATTCTTATGATTATAATTATTTATGAAATTATTTTAAAAAGCAAAGTAAACAATCAATACTAAATGAATACTATGTTCATCCTTGAGGTTTGTGATATAATTATGAAAGAAAATAGGATATCGGTTAGGAGAATGTTTATGTAGCATGGACAAGAACAATGGGTTGATTAGCTACCAGTAGGAAAGACAGAAGGACATAAGAAAGGAAAGAATGAAGAAACAAAGAAACAAAAAGAAAAATGGAATATGGAGGAGAGAGGGAAAAGGGAAGTAAAAAGATGTGATAAAATTGTTTATTTAATGTCCAGTGAATCTTTGTTTATTGAATCTGAAAGTTCTGAAATAATTTCAACTTTAAAAATAAATTAACAATTCAATCTGTCGTGATACTTTGAATAGTCCTTGTAACATAAAATAATAACACAGATTCTGGAATTCTCTATATATCAATGATATCAAATGTATATATAATATGTGGTTATAAGGTATAAAACATGGTTTTAGATAAATCACACAATTGAATGGCACCCTGAAAGTGTAAAAGCTCTGTGTGCTTCTGCTTCTGACCACTGTTGGTGTATCTGAGTTGTGCTTATTGGAGATGAGATAGACACAGAATCAAATAAAATGAAAAATTTAATATATGGTCCCAAAGAAGGTTGCCATTTTAAGTAGCATTAATGTAAATTCTAAATTGTGTAGAAGAAAGTCATTTATGGTTCACTCTTATGTTTTAGTGAAAATAGACACCCAGGATAAGTCTATTATGATTTGTTGTGATGTATTTTTATAATTTCTGAAATCCTAAAAAGGAGTTTGTCTTTGCTGTGTACACAACCCTTTTTCTAGTGATAAATTATACCATGAAGCCCAAATCCCTACATGAGATAATATTAATCATACATTTTTATTTTCTTTTTTTGCCATAATGCCTTCTCATAATGAATTAATATCACTTAATTGCAAGTGAGACCATTATAATCCTAGATATTTTGTTGTGATACCCATTTCATGAAAAAAATTAATCCCCATGGATGTGGTAAGAGACAGAAAGAGAAAATGCAGAGCTAGGAAACACAGAATGATGGAGTGGCAAGTTGACAAATGTGAGTGAAAGGGGGTGGGGGGGAGTGAAAATGTGAAAAACCAGCATTGAGGACGGTTGTTTTTCTATTGCTAAAGAATGTTAGAGACTTCCATGTTCCTGAATAAGAATCACTAAGAAAATTCTATTTAATTGCTGTACAACAGGATAAATTACTTCATTAAACATAACACATGGATATTCTATTTCATTGTTTAAAATTAACTATATAATTATATATTAAGTAATAGTGTCATACTATTCAAATATATGATGTACATAAGAGTACAGTATTTGGAAAGATATGGAAAGTTGAGAAAATATCATGGGGACATAATCTAATTGAATAATACTCATTAATGTTATTTGTATAAGGATCAAACTTATTCAAAAAAGGTATTATAATTTTCAAGTTAAGATTTCTATAAGAAAAAAATGTTTTATTTTTTAAATGTTCTTAAAACACACTGAAGGCAAACACTTCATATATTTAGAAAAGTATTAATAACAGTTATATTATTTTGAAATAGAAATAAAATAACACAGCATTTAATGTTGGTTAGCACATTAGTGTATTATTTATGCTTCACACATTTGTTCAGTAACTCACATTTCCTGGAAAGGCTGAGTCTATGTCAGGTACACAATGCGTTGAAACAATAATTGCCCATCCCTATCCATTTAGAAGCAACAGATAAGAAGTTAATCACTTTGATCTTGCTTCTTTAGCTCACTAACCTTCCTTGCAATATGACAGGAATCAAAATCTCTTATAATTGGCCTCTTAACTGTACAGCAAGAAAACCACTGCTCCTACCGATTTTTTTCGTAAGAAAACAGCTTTCTGCTTTCATAATATACAGGTATATTGTTGATCTATTATCCAGTCAGGCATATTTCATTGATTTTGTTATACAAAGTTTAATTATTTTACACACTCTCAAATACTAATCCAGTCATTCCTTTAGTAACAAATTGTACTGTAGTATTTGAGAAAAAAATATTTTATAAAACTTTTTAAGCCTTTACATTCTAAATGATTTTTAAAAAAGATTTTACTAAAATAAAATATTAGTATTTGTATCAATATCAAAAACAGTCTTGAGATATATGAACTGCCAGTTATTCAGCAATTCTAGCCATCTAAAAGGCACACAGTTATTCTCTTTTAAAATGAACCAAAGAAAATGCAAAACACAAAATTGTAGGTCTATATATCATATCTTTCAAGGATATAATGATAATATTTTACATTAGTATATCAAGATTAAAATTATGCAAGGGAATCGTCTGAAAGTTAAAAAAATGAATTAATGAAATTTGTTTTCTTGTATTATATATCCTATTTATTGTGACATGCATAATATGTGAACTTCTTACAATGGTGATACCATGGTCACAACCCAATTTCAAATCCTTTAAATGGGAGATGAATTAATCACTTTCTTTTTTAATTGGGTCAAACTATGACTTAAAGGGACAAATTTTCTACAAAACACCTGGGATCCAAAAATTAGAACATATTTCTCCTAAGAGAAGCTGAATATCTGTATTTTTCCCTGTGGTAAAAAGAAAAAAAGAAAGAAACTGAGCCAAAATTTGCTTTCAGTTTTAAGAAAATGGGATATGGGCCACTTGTTTTCCATTACTTTCCATGTAACTCAACCTAGCACATCTTCAAATCAAATTGAAACATTATGGTCTTAAAGTTAGGGAACGAATCTAGGGAATCATTGAATCTTACAGTTACTGTATCACTATCTTGTTAGTGAGATAGTTCCTAAAATTTAATGTCAAATAAATAAATAAATAAATAAATAAATAAATAAATAAATAAATAAATGGTAGAAATCTTCAGAGAGCAAAATTAAATTAGATGTTATTGTTATTCTAGTTCCCTTCACAGATAATCATATCTGAAGAAGTCTTAGCTGCCTTAAAGAATAATTCAGAATTGAACAAGGTGTCCCAATAAACATGTGTAAAACAGCCTCAGGACCATAATCCTCATAAAGCTTCAATTTTCTCTAAGTTTGGAATTATTTTCTAATTGCAAAGTATGAAGTATTGTCTTCTTTATGCATTTATTGTTAATTCCCCATGACCAATTTGGGTTCAATTTGGAAAAATTTTGAATCGCTTTATGTGGTATATGAGAACTTCTCTGCATTTGTACTTCTATAGCCAGCTAAATTGTTTAAATTATTAATATTTCATGTGTCTCTGTTCACTCAATGATGATATTTATGAGATTATACACACGGAGTTCTTGCCTTAAAAAGTCAGAAAAAGAGAACAAAAGCATAAAAGTTCATATATGAAGTAACAGTTGTAGCACACACTGCTGGTCTGCTATGTGTGCAGGTTAGCAATGGAGGTCTCATATTTTAAACGTTTTTTTTCTCAGAGTTCTCTATCTGCAATGATACGCATAAGAAGGATGAAAACAGCCATGCAATTGACACTTTTCCTCCTTGAATCTGAAGACCAGACTGTCACATGCAAACGTGCCATCTTCACAAACAAATACACACAACTAATTTTAAAATGTTTTCATGAAAATAGAACCACACCACTCTCCCCTCCTCCCTTCTTTCTCTCAGGTGATCCTAATTTACTTTCCTTGAACTCCTAACACCCACCCCACTTCCAAACTAATAGTCACTTTTTTTTATTTTGATTTCTAGACATAAAGGTTTCAATATCTATGTATTATACATATATGTATATATGTATTATATATATGTATTATACATATAAACTATTTATTTATTTATTTATTTATTTATTTATTTATTTATTATGTATACAATGTTCTGCCTGAATGTATGCCTGCACACCAGAAGAGGGCACCAGATCCCATTACAGATGGTTGTGAACCACCATGTGGTTGCTGGGAATTGAACTCATGACCTCTGGAAGATCTAGTGTTTCCAACCTCTGTGCCATCTCTTGTTGTTTTTGTTTTTGTTTTACTTTAACAAAACAGCATGACACTTCAGAAGAATGATACCATGTTTGCTGAGAAACTCTTGACTTTAGCTATTATTGAACAACTCACCATTTCTTTTTCTAACAACACACAAAAAAATAATAACAGAAGAATAAATGAACCAAAGAGGAAGTCCAGAGTACTGTCATGTAACTTCACACTATATTACTATGATATCAAAACTTACATCCAACTTCCACACCTCAAGACATACACATATTGTTAGATGGTGGTGGCACGTATCTTTAAACCAAACATTGGAAAGGCAGAGGCAGGCAGATCTCTGTGAGTTTAAGGCTATCCTGGTTTGTAGTCTAATTCCAGGACACACAAAACTATACCGAGAAATCCTGTGGGACCTTATGGAGGAAGAGTTGAGGTAGTTTCAACCCTGGATACCTCAAACATGAAGATGGCAGAAATTGGCTACCTTCTCCTTCCAACCTGGCACCATAAAACGGGTTCCCCCATCATCAACCTTAGTAACAGTTTACTACCTTGAGAGTTCATAGACTTCACTTATTTTCTGACATTGTAAGTTTCCCCCTCTGGACCCCATAGCCTTTCAGTGGGCAGATGAAGTATCTTTCAATACAGCTCTCCTGGCCAATGATTCACAGCCACATAGATCTTGCCCCTTCAACCAGGTAACCTCTACAGCAGCATATACACCCCCTTTTCCCCTCTCTCAATAAATGAACCAGTCTCCTAAGCTATACTTGGATTTACCCATGCACTCATTGCCTACTGACATCCTGTCCTGCACCCAACTTAAGTTACTAAACTTCTTTATATCCAGTCCAGCTACACCATGGGAAGGGCAGACACAGGGTGGCAAACCCCTGTCTCAAAAATACCAAATCAAATGAAAACAAACATAGAAAAATAGAAATACATATACCAGTAGAAATCCACTCTAGCAATATCCAACTTTAGCAAACAAGGCTCAATTTCTATGTTCTGAGAAACTCATTTGTAAAAGACTAAGTCTGTCATCTAACAGCTGTGATCACAGATACATATATACAGAAGGTGCCTCTGCCTTCCCTCTACTATTTGATACTCCTTAAAGCTCTAGATATGGACGCAGTACAACTGATAGATTCTGATCATCTTGTACTTACTTTATTACCATATTAAATTGGCTTTTGAAATTTGTTTGAAGGGAATTCTAATTTACTGGCTGGTTTTTAAATCAATGAAAATGTACCTTATTGTTACATGTAGGGAACTTTTATATTTTTATTTTTTTATTGTAAGGATCAAACTCAAGACCTAGCCAGCTCTAAATAAGCACCCTTCCCCTGACCAGCATTCCTAGCACGGATTCTTCATTCCTTTCATTCTGAATAAGGAGACTGCCTGTTTTATCTACATAAACACATAAGCATTAAACTATATATAACATTTTTCAGCACCTCTAAGGCAGATGTGAGAAAGTGCCATATTTAGGCAGATTGGATATGAAAGGAACTATATATAAATTTTCTACTATCGCCATAAAGATGCTAAACATGAGGTGAAAGGCTGTTTTTCTTCCACATCTGACAAAAGATTGTGGAAGAACACAGTGGTGTCTTTATACCTTGACTGGTGACTGGAGAGGTGCAGCTCCCACAACATCTATTCATGATGTCATAAGTGAAGCCTGATCAGACACTCTGTACCTGCCCCTGCACTTTGTCTTCCTTCTTCATCTACTGATTTTTGTTATAGAGACAGTCTGTATCTTCCAAATCAGATGTAATGTGGCAGTAGTTTTGTGTTATCATTACAAATAGACAAGTAAATTACATGATAATAGGGAGATAGCTGGTCTGAACATAAATTAAGTTGGTAGAAACCCAGTTGTTCAACCTCCTAGCTGCTGAGACGTTGACAAAACAGTTGTCTCTCTCCTCATATCTCATGCCTTCTAAATAAGGATAATACAGCGTTCACACAGGACTGAATATCAAAATTATAGAAGGGATATTATAAATATAATAATATATTTTTTATATTTCAGCTTAAACTTTAAATTGTTTTAAAAACCTAAATAACTCTGCTAGTACTAATCTTTTGTCATTGTTATTTCTGTTAGTATGAATCATGTAAGAAATATTAGCCTTTTTAACATTTTAAGCTAAATAAAAACTTAGAAGAATGAACCTTAATTTATAAAGCTTATGCTTGCCTACTATTTCACTTCCCAAATAGGTGATGGACAATGGCTATTCTATTCTGAGACATATTTTGTATTAAATTTTTCAAAAAATAGACAATTATGTATGAGTCCTCTACAAGCATATAAAACTGGGAGTGCAAACCTGCCAATAAAGTCAGCTGCACACACAACAACCCTTCTAAAACAAATTCCAACAATGTATAATATCTTCTCCTGAATGTCATAAATGAACCAGCCACAACAATAATTATAATTTTTAAAGATTTCACCAGGAGGACACATAAAGACAGAAGGGCAATTAGACAAGTAAGTTTTTCCTAGTGGAAGAAATAGGAGCATAGAAACACTTTCTTTTGAAAGAGTTGAGTTCTCTTGCATTATGCTTTATATGAACAGTGACCAGAAGCTCTGACTTTGACTCTGGTGATGCTATATTATGATTCAGTAGTGAGTCAGGCCCTTCCTCCCCTGAGCTGTTTATTATTCCTTAAATTAATTTCTAAAAGTATGTCTTTCCAATTAGTGTTTAAAACAGAATTAATCTGTTGACAATCTTAAAAATTAGCAAAAAACATAAAGTATATATAACAGAATGTTAATAATTTTTATAATGAAGAAGTGGAACCTTTGAAAGGAGACACTGGTGGATATTTTGAGATTGTGGTTTTGTATTACACCACCAATAACACGATGATGAAGCACTATAGAATTTATTTAGCATCTGGCTTAGTTCACCAGGTTCTGAGAGGACCAGCTGGTATTGGACTTGGTAGTGTGAAACCAATTCCCATTTGAACTGATTTTTTATATTATTTTTCTCAAACATTCCCTTTAAGGGTTTACACTTCTTGTACCTCATTCAAATCTTTACTCCCAATCAGTTAATTTTTTAAGATATTTGATTTATTTATTTGACCTACTAATGTATATGAAGCCCTATGTTAAAATATATTACCATGCCTTATTTTAAATTGCAAAATGTATATCTGGAAGTCTTAAAAATATGATCTGTGTAAAAGATTTGTATTCCACATCCTTATTAGACAAGAGGCTTGTGTGTGCACATATACATCTGTACATGTCCATGTATTATGAGACGTGCACATGTGAAGGTCAGCAAACAAGCAGGAGTCAGTTTCCTTCCACCATGTGGGTCCTAGTAACCAAATTCAGGAACACTACTCTACATGCTTCTGAAAATGGAAACAAGAAGCCTCTTTGTAGACATAGATAAAGCCTCTTCAGGGCACGAGTTTAGGCTAGTAAAATTGGATCTCTGTGTTAGGTCTCTTAACTGCTCTTTGGATGCCTTTTTAGTGCTCTGACTGACTTAGTGGCCATGGCAGCCGTATCTTGTTTCTGGGCCAAGTCTTCTGAATCCTGTTCCCAACTGTCTATTTGTTAGTCCTTGTTATTTTGTTAACCTTGACCCATTCATGAACAGATTCTTGTATTCTCGCCCTCACCATGTGCTCTTTTGAGCACTAGAATCAGAGGAGACAATGGAGGCTGGATAGTGGGAATGATGGCATTTTACATCGGGGTCACAGTCAAGAGCTGCTTTGAAAGGGAAATACCCCTCAATTTTGATAGGCATAGATGAACAAAAACATTTTGGAAATATTATGTTGCTATCTCATTGGTCAATCAATGTAAGTTGATAAAGTTAATAGAATTTCATCAGTGGTCATCCCAATGCAGAATTTCTGGGAAGAGTCACCAAGCTAGTATGGTAGGCTTGGAGTCAGTAATATATACTGAAATCATAAGTAAAAAAAAAAACACTTTGTATACTGTTGCTGTTATTGATTATTGTGGAGAATTTAAACCTCGAGGTCAGTTCATTGAGACTCCTTTGATGAACAACTTCTTCACAGAAATTAGATTGAAGCTTAATCCGTAGAAAACCAAGCATTTCAAACCCTCAAGGGAACATTTCTAACTAACATTCTGTAACCAAACAAACCACATGTGGGCTCCTGCGATCTCAGGCCTCCATCAGTGGCCAGAGAGAATTAATACATCCCTTAATAGTGGCAATAGGAAAAGTCATACTCTGAGTTTCCTGCCTGAGACCATTCAGGAGTATATGTAAGTTTGAAATGAACTTTTCTAAATTTCATAGTGATTTTCTTTACTCAAACATATATTACAAGTTCCAACCTTTTAACATTTATATTACTAATTTAAAATGTAGCTGAAAGCATCTGTGGGCTAAACAGAATTGTGATAAGGGATGTGTTATAGGTTCGATATGATACATTTATCCTTAGCTTGCAGACCCAGACTCCATAGAAAATTTCTTATACATCTTCCCATAATTTTTCATTTTGAATCTCTGCAAGTATCAAAATAAAACTATAAGGTACACCCAAGTACACCACCAGGACTCAGCAATTTTCAACACCTTTGCCAAATTTTTTGTCTTCTTCCTCTTCCTCTGTCTACACACACACACACACACACACACACACACACACACACACACACACACCATATCTCTCTAAACTGATCATTATAATGATTTTATAATAGGGAATTTCTGTCTTTAATCTTTCTTCCATATTCATTAAATGGCTTTATTCATAACCATGACTTCTAATCATTATGATTAACATTTGAATTTACTCCTGGAGTACATAGTTATCACTTAGAAAAACAATGCTACATCCACCACTCTGAACTGTGAGATTTACTTCCATAAAAAGAGAATAAAATTCTGAGATATTCTCTTTCTTCTTTCAGCATAAAAGTTCCCCTGTATGGTTCCCATTGCTATTGCCAATCAGTTAAGTTTAATAAAAGCAGTTTTGTAAGTGTGGTGAGGCATGGTTTCTGAACCCTATGAATGAAACTAAATTTTAAGCACTTGCTCAAGCCCTTGCTTACTCTCTCTCTGACTTGCACTTGGTCTCTATGTGCATGTGTGCATGCATGCATGCGTATGTGTGTGTGCGTGTGTGTGTGTGTGTGTGTGTGTGTGTGAGATCTCACTATAGCACCCTTTATAAGAATCTCCTCATTGTCTATCTCCTCTCTTCTATCATTTATCATTTTCTTCTGTCATTATTTTTTCTACTTCTAACAACAACAATGACAACAACAAAACCAAACAAACAAACAAACAAACTGAGGTCTGACTACACAGAAAAAATTCCTGAATGATGTAGAGTTGGCTGTCCTGAATCCTGTATGTAAGTTACACTTCCCTCAATTCTGAGGCATTATGCTTCAACATTTCTAGCATCAGAATTAGTCATGCACCACCAGACCTGGATATATTTTTGGTTTTGTTGTTTGTTTGCTTGCTTGTTTTGCCTTGTTTTTAGTTTTTTTTTGTAATTTATGTTGAAACAAAACCAAAAAAAAAAAATCAATTCAGGTAGAAAATGACTTTTTGAATATAAAACTGGAGTGGATGCCGTTCGTCATGGTATTATATCAGCATAAAATATCTAAGTTTGAATTCAGGCTCAATTTCTTCTGTAATTGTGAAGATGTCAAGTAGACAGCTATGTTTCTCTAATAAGTTAATTTCCAATATATTCTCATCAGCTTACTTTTCTAATTTATTTTCTACCTGCATTTCTAGTTTGGAAGAAATTTAAACAGACTCACAGAATCCAATTCTTAATGATCAGGTGCCCTTGAGCATATGGGATCTCCATTTTCAAGTAAGACCGGATACAGAAGCTAAAGAGTTTATGCATTGATTCCTTAATTAGCATATCTTAACAACAAATTTTTTTTAAATCATATATAAAAATGAGACTTGAGGTATATTCACAAAAAGTGAATGGTTATTGGCCACATTCTGATATAAAAGACTGAAGAGAAAAATGCCTATAAAGGTCTTGACTAGTGAAATTTCACCCCCTCCCAAAAAAAAATCCATAAGATAAAAGCTACTTACATAAAGTCATATGAACAGAATAAAATGAGATAGAATTTTTGGACCTCAAACTAGAACCAGGATGATGGTAAAGTAGAATATTTTGAACAGAGCACAATTTTGGTTGAGGGTGGCAAAAATAAATATATACAGCACAAATGCTATGATTATTGTTAAATCCAAGAGGAACTTGTTCTATGGCCAATCATTCCATGTACAGGAACCAACTGGCATGTTCTAGAGGGAAACCCTGCTGGCTGCAATGGTAATTGGCCATCATTGCCAAGTTGAGAGTTTCACAAGAGTCATTTGAGTCAGGTTTAGAACATGGCTAAAGACAAGCACACCCAATTTGTCTTACTCATTGACACCAAAAAATGGATCCAGAGAGTCAAGACAACAAATATTCATAGCTCTCCAAGCCGTAATCCTTCTGCCATAATTCATGTATGCTGATTTATAGACAGAAGGTAGAAATAGTAAATATGGAAATAAATGAGATCTGGGCGAGATTTGATCTAGGTGCCTACTGTTGCAAGGGCATATACTTTGGTAAATATTTTAATTTATTGTATTTGTTTAAAATCTGTGAATACATATACCACAGTGAGGGGGGGTAGTGGTGGCATACTCACTTGTCAATGCTGTGTACCAAGTACAGTGCCAGTGCTCATTTGGGACTTTAAGGCATATGAGCTGTAGCTATAGTGTCTTAATAAGTATTTATTACCTGACATGTCACTGACATTTTTCTGTTTAATATAAAATATTAGAAAAAGATAATTTGATATTTAATGTTTTAACTAGACGTAGGACCTGTTCAGGTTGCCTATAAAGAAATATTAACTCACTTCAACTTGAAAATATTTTTGTCTGAACATTTTGTCTGCTTAAGTCATCTATTTATAATAATTACAGTTTTCATTTTGTCTTTAGTTCAGTATATTCTAAAGTCCGATGTTCAGAACCTTAACAAATAACCATTAATTCATAGAAATCATTTAAATGCCGGTAGTTCTATACCAGCACTAAGATTAATAACATTTTCTCAGAATGGTAAGAAAAATTTCAGTATGTGTGAACTCTAAGATCCCAAAGATTGTTGTAAATAAACAATAAACCTAATAATATTTCAGACAAATTAGCTTTTCCATCAGCCGTGAGAAGAAATGCTCTCTTCACACAGGTAGATTTTTTTTTCTTCTAATGACTGAAGACAAAAAAAAAAAAATCCCAGCTTAATTTACAAAGTAACTCATATGCATAATGCATTCATTGAAAATTTCAACCTCATCCGTAGCAGAATTATTACCCGCAAGGCCCCATGTGAGTGGAAGTGTTATTACAGCCTTAAATATAGTGTTCACTGCTGTGGAAGCTGCACTAACAGATGCTCACAAATGTCTGCTTTGATGAGTCAACGCAAAGAAAGGAAACAGGAAAGGTAGGTGCTTGTGTGGCGTCGGGTAAGAAGTGTCCAAAAAAGACGGGCGTAAGCAGAGAGCAGTGACGAAAGTATTGTGGGTTCAGCTTGACTTTTTACACTCAGTAGACTTCTTTCCTACCTGCAGTAGCCTATATATCAAGTGGATAGGGTTACAGGAGTTCAAAGGCAAATGAAAAGAAGAAGGAGCAGGAACGATTCTATGGGTATCACTTTGGTTATGAGAACAGAAGAAAGTAGATCATAAAAATGAACAACCGAGACAGAGAAGCTACTTTCAAAAGGGTTACTTAATATACCATGCCCATGTGCCCGACATATTCCACAGCTAAGATGCTTCAGAAAACCTATTAATTTTTATTTTTCTATTACTACATGAAAGCGAACACTTTGGTAAAGCCATTGAAGTTATCTTCTATAGAAGAAAAAATGGTTTTGATAGTTCTGGAAGTTTCTATTTGGTTATTATGGAGTTAGCAAATTAGCTCAATTCCTGGTGGGAATTAGAAATGCAGAATGCAAGAAAATTAATCTACCTATGAGGATTATAGCAAATTTGACATAATATAAAAAAAGAATTAGTGAATCAGACTATAAATAAGAAAATTATTTCAAGGTATAGTAATTTAGTTAAATTTAGTCAAAGAGATGGATGGGGGATGCAGGAAAAGGGGCCTGAAACAGAAAACGCTCTGAATCTCGTGAGGTTATCATCACAGGGATAAGGACTGTAGGAAGACAAACGTCTGCCAGTTATGTGGTAGCTGACTTACTAGCCACCCTGATAAGGACTGACAAAACAAATTTTAGAAACTCTACTAATTATAGGCAAAAAAAATATCAGAAAAAAGTAGGAAAATATTTAAATTTTTACAAGTATATGTAATCACTGGCTTGGATCTGGACTCTCATAAGCAGAGAAGAGAAGACAGATGGGAATATATCTATAGCTATATATGTGTAAATATATAACATGAATATCTCTCAGTATGTACTCATCCAGGGCAACGTGTTTCAGGAGAACAGGCAGATTTATAAATTCTAGAGATCCTTGAATCTGCATCACAGTCATGAATGTACAAGTGTCATCTGGCCTTTGTTTCAAGTTTATGTGGAGAGATGAGCATAATGACCTGGCACAAATGTTGTCTTTTGACTGCAATGTAGGAGTTACATATCCTCTGCCTTGAAGTAACACAACTTAGATATGATAGAGGATTGATGAAGTAGAAACAGCAATTTTTTCACAATCTCATACATATGTATGTGTCTGGGTGTGTGTGCTGGTGTGTGTGGGTATGTGGGTGTGTGTGTGTGCCAGGGTCTGATTTCTGAAAGCCAAATCTGAAATATGTCTGAAGATAAGCGAGATAAACCTCAGACTTCATTAAAGTCTGAAAAAAAGCTAATAATTAAATTTTAAAATGGAATCACGGAGACTGAAAGATCATAATGAAATGAATGACCTCCTGAAATCATTGTTAACATAGAATTCTATAGACAAAAAAAATCATCCTCAGAATTCAAGATGATTTTCAGAGTCATAAAAATATTTTTGCCAACAAGTTAAAGATATTGACAAAATAGCAAAATCAATAAATATAAAAGAATGACTAATGATAAATACAAGCCAAATGTAAATACACACAAACTACAATTAATATTTACACAAGACTAATAAGATGTGCTGTTTGAAATAAGAGCCAACAAAGATGACAGAATGCAATGACTTTCAGTTGGGGAAAGACTGGTTTCTGGGCAATCCTACCATGGAAAGAGGGCTTCTATAAAATCTAATTTTAATATGAAAAGATGCTGACATCTGTTATGACAACCTGTAAGCAGGTTACACAAACCTAAATATATTTAGTATTATTTACTATTAATGACTGAAGAGGCCAATAAGGCTTAATCTAGAACAGGATCATAACATTGCTTTTTATTCTTTACATAGGAAGATTCATATTAAAAGTTTTATATAACAAAACCATTATAAATATGGACATTTGCTTTAGATTAAATCATGTTAAAATTAGTTCATTCTGTGTTAATGTTGATAATCTCCTGAAGTTTCTGTTGTCACTCTTGTCACTGGGATGCCCACAAAGTACATACTACATTGATAAAGATAGTATACAATACTAAATATTACTATTTTATTTCATAAAATACTTAATTCTGATGTATTTGGCATTTGCAAAAAGTTTACAAAGTACACTTAGGATCATTTCTCAAAGCATAAAATGCAGGACAAACATTTTATAGTGATACTTATAATTATTATAATAATCATCAAAATCATTGATTGTGAAAAAAGAAATAAATCCAAACAGTTGATTTTCATCTATTTTGCTTTCTAAAGTGGGTTTTCTTGATAAGCATTAAAAGATTTGAAGATATCATGATAGATTTTGCATCTATTTTGTAAGTTATACTGATTGAAATACTTCTGAGTTTTCTGACACCATTGTAGAAAATGGTTAGGTTTCTATAAACGGATATTTCAGGAACAACAAAAACAAAATACCTCAATGTCTGTGCATGAATCAATGCCAAAAATTTACGGTATAAAGAAATGTCAAGATTTAAGTATTCTTTCTAATAGTAGAGCATGTTATATTAACATGCCATATTAAACTTTATGAAAAGTAACATAGTATCATATCTCTCAGTTTTCTTTTCTGAGATTATTTACGGTGAATTATCCCTACTTCCCTGAACAATTAAAGAGGTGCATGCCAAATACAACATTTGAATTATGACAAGTATGTACGATGAGGTAGTCCATAAGTAATACTTTAATATGAACATTTATAGTGCTTTCAAGGTACACAGTATCAACTGTCAAGGGAAGTAATGGAGTTAGAGCCCCTCATTTTAATTTATGATGTATCCAGTGTTATTAACAAAGTTTCCTCTTCCTGATTTCATTTTCACAGTTCCATATTAGATATCTCCATATGGATAGTATAATTAGTGAGTCTATCAGCTTCTAATGTGTAGTGAATTACATGCAAAAGAATTTGTAAGATATTTACAAGTCCCAGTAGTTTTCTTTCGCTCCTTCTTCCACAACTCAAAATAACGTGACAATGATGCTCACGTAAAACAAGCTGAACATTTTCGGCTGCACCCTGTGTCTACCTGTCTCCTCAGCGATCCTGTTTTCATTCTCCACACAGAGGAAGCAGACAACCTCACTAATGAAGCTGTTCCCAGGCGTTGTGTCCTGGAGTCGGCACCACCAACGCAGAAGCTGACTTCATCAGTGTTTAAGAGTTACAGAGCTGAGAATGTTTCCTAGTTGAGCATTGTTCCAGTTCTTTGAGCCGACTGCCATGGATTCCTGGAGCTTGACCACATTACAATTTTCACACTTAGCAACTGTAAAATTGTTAAAACGCTATCTTTCCACACGGTTTATTCGTTATTACGGCTACGTTTGGCATACTTCCTTAGTTACAGGCTTTAAATGCCACTTTCATCACTTCCCGGGGTAACCTTGGCCATGAAATCGGAAAATCAGATAATTTTCTGGTCCGTTTTCCTCTTTTTCTTTGGATGAGATTAGATTTTGCCACGCTTGACTGACAAACCTCATTTAGAATTCAACGAGAGGCCTGAGTCTCAACCTCTTTAAAAAGTGGGAGGTGAGATGTCTTAGCCAGTGATGAGGAAGAAAAGGCCAATTTCAACTCATCACACAAAGGCAATTAGTGATTAATTTACACTGTGTGACAAAAATACTTGGGACAGTATAAAGAGTCTCTTCGTGTTAGGCCAAACCATGATTTAAATTTCCTCAAAAACACTTAAGTATAAAGACAGTATAAAGAGTCTTAGTGTTTGATCATACCATTATTTAACATTCTTCAAAATCTACCAGCCGTGCTCTAGCAATGAGAATGTTTATAATGCATTTCAATTTCAATGTTTATTTTCAAGCGTGTGTAACTGGAAACCAAGAGTCAAAATAAACAGCAACAACAATCTGATGAAATGTCTTATTGTAATTTAATTATAATATCCAAAAATTTAAAAATGTTTTCATGAAAATTAGATAGCAAAACAATCATATTTAATATTAGGAAATGGCTAATGTGACACCATGGCATGTTAACCAATATATTGGTGACTTTATTCTCAGTATTCTGCAGGGTATAAAGTAGTTCAATAAAAAATTTAGGAATGAGATGCCTTTAGATCTTTCTTACAAAATTTTGAGCTGAACTCATTAAAAAGAAAAACACAAATGGATATGTTTGCCGGAAAACCTGACCAAATAAAGGGATTTATGAATATTGCAAACCATCATCTGTAGTCTATGTGATGGGAATCTGGGACTTTGGGTAGAATATGGGAGCACTAGTTTAAAACAAGTCTTATTTTATGCTGATTTCTTTATGCATAGCCTGTGCTGTCTAAGCCTATTCTAATTAAACCAGTCTTAAAATTAACATTCTGCCACATCTTATGTAACAAAGGTTCTAGATATTTCAAAACAAATATTCAACTGTCCTCAAATTCTGTTTTGATTTATATGCTTTCTGATTTATTTCCAACAAATTCGGGGCTCTAACTAAATATTCTGGTAGCAATAAAACTCTAAATCGTTTCTGAAACATTCTATGCAAAGAAATGCAGGTCACAGCTGTTTGTATAAAATGTTAACAAAATATTTGTGAAGGACTGGACCACCTCGCTTAATCCCTCCAGCTGTATAAATATTGCAGTTCACAGATCAAGTGTTCAGATGCAGGACTTTAAATGTTTTGAAATGAATTATATATGAAGAGATTCACAGCTGTCTGAAAATTTAAATAACATTTTCAACCAAAGAAAATATCTTTCTGCAATATAGCAGTGGCATCATAATAAAAAGCTCTGGTGAAGTAAGATTCTATTTTATTTTTTAGCTGTGTTCTTGGACAGCTTTAACAAGCAACCATATGCTTGAAATTATTAATATAACTCAGTCGATATCATTACAATTCCAGGAATAGCCGTTAGTAAGAGAGGTTATCACAGGTACAAAATTAAATAATAAGGACACACAAATTTCCAAGTTCATTATAAACATTTTTTATCCCTCTTGCTTTAAATTTCATATACACCATATTGTGGATATTTCAGTTCCGTAAATAAAAAAAATCAGAGACAGTTGTACTCTGACACTTCTGAAAATCTGATATACATAGGCTCATTTTAAAGATCATATTTCTATGTATGTTACACATAACATATGTAAATTTTTATAGATTAAGTTATTATCCATATCATTAATTTTATATATAACTTTAATTAAACTCATTGAACATTTTTATTTAATAAAGCCTATGTTGGACATACTATTTGTAAAAGTTATAAAATTTTCTATTTTATTAACCAAATATATTATATCAATATATCATATAAATTATATCAATTAGTAAATAAAATTATTTTTGTTAATTAAGAGAATATTTCATATAAACATATAGGAATTCCCCACATTCTAATATGCAGATGAAAGTATGATATTACAAGTGAGTAGAGCATTTTAAGGTAAATTGTATTTCCCCTGAGTATCTGATCTTCTAACATCACAGATAATATTAGCACACGATTTATATCACTCACATAGTTCCCCCTGCCTGGTTAACAGGTTTCGCTATTATTAAATATCTGATGCTGAACTTTTTTTTATCTATATAATGTTTTCCTCTCTTGAAAGGCAACAGTATAATTTAGCTTATTATTTTTCATATTGTCAGTGTTTAGTGAGTTTTTGCTCTATATCAAATATCAATTTGATATCACATTGAATCATATTTATAATAATTATATATAATCATATTGTATATTTTTACATATTATATTTATGCTTTTATATATCATGTAATATATCTGTATATTAATAAGTAAGTTTAGTATAAAATTATATAATAGATATACTAGCATGAACTCTTAAATTTCAGATATCATGCAACTTTCCTATGATACCATGCCATAGTAATCTTCAAATAATGGAAAGAACACAACTATAAATATAAAATGTTATCTTTCTGACAAAGCAACAAATGTAGAAGGTTTAGAGTACATGTTTTCAGTTTTGAGGAAAATAAACTTTCTACAGGGTTTTATATGGCATGTCTATCATGAACCTTAACCAAAACCCTGTCCATTAACCAAAAGCTGCTTTCCTTCTAAGTGACTTTCTCAAATGCTGTTCATACAGTCTCAACTGTTTCATTTGCAGGCATCTCTTCAGTAATAAAGAGTATGAATCTTTCCATAGCAAGTAAAGAATGGTAGAGATCATATAGTTGAGAAGTATCTGAAGCATGTATTTGAACACATTATTATGAATCAAAATATTGATTCCCAAGGAAAAGTTATAGATAGACATACCTCTATTCCAAGTTCCTGAATTCAGAAAGAAAGGCCATTCAGAGACTGGTCCACCTAGGGGTCCATCCCCTCTGCAGACTACAGACTCCCACATTATTGCTGATGCCAAGAAGCACTTGCTGACAGGAGCCTGGTATGGCTTCCTTGAGAAGCTACACCAGCACGCTAAAGGGAGTTTTGAAATCCCTTAATGATTATTGGAGTATTGTGGCAAGTAACAGTAATTATTTAGTATAATTTTTTTATACTCAAAACCATGACACACGGCGAATGTTACAAAATAAGATATTGTCACTGTTCATACTGTGAATATAAATAGAAATAGCCAAAAACATAAGGTTAAAAAAGAGAAAAAAAGGAAAAACTCCAAAACGTATAACCCCACAGACCACCCAGCTATAACCACCATCCTTAAACAATCATTGGCATTTCTTTTCATTTTATAAGATTAATAAAAAAATATTGAAAGCATTATTTTCTCATCTTATATTAGTAAAGATAATAGAATTCAGGAGTTTAGAAAACTGTCCAGAAACTGCCCTCCAGTTTCCAGTTCTTTTGCTGAAAACTACCAAGACTACAAAGTTTGGAATACTGGAGCTGCTGGTGGAGAATGGGAAGCCCAGCCCAGGAGGAATCAGACAAGAGCAGGGTGCACGGGGGAGGCTGGGAGCAACTCCATGTGCTGCATGGCTGTGTAGAAAGGGGAACATGAGGTGGTCAGAAAGGCCTTAAACTCCTCCTTAGCATATAAAACCAGCTTGTACCAAGATCCAAGTAGTTTCATCCCAAACTGAGATGAACTCTTCAATTGTTATTCACATGCTGTATTTTCTCCTAATGCTAATTTCAATAGTTAAGTTGGCTTTACATTAATGATTCATGTTTAAGGGAGGAAAAAACTCTTAATTTTTTGTTCCAACCACTCCCCCCCGCAAATAAAAACAATACAATAAATGAATTGGCAGATGTAAAAAGAAATAGAAACAACTCACAAAGAAAGAAACGAAGCAAGAACAGCACCCAGGAGACAATATTTTTGCATTTGAATATTTCAGTCTAACTGCTTACAACTTTCATGTTGTTTTACAAATGATTACTAAGCAACCAAGAAGAGCGAACTGTACAAAACACACAGCAGCCTTCGAGATGTTCAGGAATTTATTCTTTAAACAATGTTCTCTCTTAACCCAATTGCCTCCCTGTTTTCTAAAATGTGAAAGTAAAGGATTGTTTTGATGTACATGAGCATGCAGATGTCATCATGTCCTACTGAAATTTTATAATATGATATAATCTTGTGCCCTGGTTAAGTCATCAGGAGCCAGTTCTCATACAGGCAACACTTCACTCTCCTGACATATCAGTTTTGAAAAGGCATAAAGCCAATTTGATCACAAGTGTGGATATGTGTTATTTCACCACCAGTCAGATTAAATGAAACAGCCTCGAGAGGTCCTGCAAGAACCATTATGATGTCAATAAAATGTTTTCTGTGAGTGGCAGGGCTAAGCTGGGTACAATCCATGCTTTTACTGGCAGAAGTCCAGCCACATGCAGAGAACACGAAGAGGAGCACAGGCAGGGTTAGAAATCACCTCAGCGTGACAAAGATAATTTCTCCTCTCCATAAAAATAACCGTGTCACCTTATGGTACAGAGACATAAAGAACTGGAAGGAGTAAACTATGCTTGACTCACAAACCATACACCAACATCCAGTAAAAGTAACTTACCCCACGTCATCAAATCCAGGTTGATCACAAGTCACACAGGAGAACAATTTCACAAAATTCGGACAATTCTTTGAATTTTAACGGAGAATATAATCATATAAATTGTTACACATTTTATCTCATAGACGTAGTATAGAAGTAAAATTAGGAACAATACCACGGGCTTCTCTATGCACTGTAGTGTAATACGGTTGTCCCATGGTAAACTTACCCGTCAGAAAAGGAACTTGATTTACATTGTCTCCTATGCACTAAAAGCTAAATACAAAATCATCAAGGATAATTGAAATATTATGCTTTGCAGTTGTTGAGCATTTTTAGCTCTAAAAAATTTAATGCCAGAAGTTTGTAGTCCATCATCAGATAAGGGAAATTTTAAGTTACTTCATCTATCTAAATATTTACACAATTATATTTCCATATCATGTGTGTAACTGTGGGTTGTAATTGCTCAGATTTCATGTAATGGGATGCTATTAAAGGTTACAAATCAGGTAATATATATATATATATATATATGTGTGTGTGTGTGTGTGTGTGTGTGTGTGTGTGTGTGTATGTGTGTGTGTGTGTGTGTGTGTGTGTGTGTCATAGGATATTCTGAGTTGAGCAAAAAGGAAGAAAAATGAAGAGTTGGAGAAGCAAACTTGTGAGAGTGGTCACGGCTGGATATATCACCTGAATGTAGGTTAAGATATACAAGATGTTTTTCTCTTCCACTTTGTCTCATGAGTTTAATGATAAATGTTTAGAACTAGGTATTTGAGAAATCCTTACGATATAAAAATGATAACCCATATACTGTAAATAAAAATCAACATCAACTATATGATTTTACTGAATTACATTAATTATTAATAATTAATATCAAGATTCATTCTCTAATGATGGTGTATTGACTTTCCTCAGGGGCTGATGTCATATCAGTAAACACATGAGCAAAACTTAAAACCAGGAGACTAAAGGTAAGATTATCCCCCTAATAGTATTATTCCAGGAAGTGAGATCAAACAGTCTGTGGGTAAAAATTGGCGAAAAATAAAACACAGTAACTAGTATTTGAAGCACAGTTAAAAACAGAGATGGACAAACATTACAACAGCAACAACAACAAAAATGATAGAGACACTCAGTAGATGATCAAAAAAAGGAGTTATAAGAATGGAGCAACTGAATTGAAACAAATAAATAAAAGCAAACCAAAATGACAGCAATATCTCCTGTAACAGTGATTTCTGGTTTTTAAGGCTCTCAAGCCAAGTCATTTACCTGCTGTACTCAGAAACATATTGTTACCTCTCTTTAGTGGTTGTATGTAAACAAGGAAACTTGCATTTATTGTTAATGATAATAAAAACACGCCACACCTGCAGTAAATTACATTTGGTGCATATATGAATTGCTTAAAGTATGATGATAAAACTCAAAAAGAAGGTTATTGGGATATATATATATGGGATATATATATATATGGGTGTATACATATACATAAATACATATATATATATATATATATATATATATATATATATATACATACATATGTGTGTGTGTGTGTGTGTGGTTATATATGCTTGCACGTATGAGTGTGTTAAATACTTTTAATTCCCTTATGCTCTAAGAATGATAGGATGTAATGTATTGTAAATATATTTAGTAATTTTAGAAGTCTTTTATATTTCCACATAAAAGGAAAATAAAATGATTGCTGAATTATTGTTGTTAGACTTTAATCCCACATTTTTAGTCTACAGATCTAGTTTGTATTCAAAAAGCTCCTTATTCACTGTGAATGCCTCTCTTAGATGATTTCTAACTGTCAAATATAAGGATTATTTCTGAAACAGGAATAACTAATCACATGATTTCTCTCTCTTTCAATAAGTCATGATTTTGTTGTACGGCTTTTGTAGGAAAGTTTCTTACATTTTTCATCACTTTTTCTTGAATCTTGAATCTTTCAGTTCATTTATTGATGAAAGCCATATTTAATTTAGAGTCTACTGAGGTATCACAGATACTCATTCCTCGGGGTGCACAAAGCACACATAAAATACAGAGTGCCTTTTTCATAAACTTAGCAGCCATTTCAAGTGCAAATCCATATGGCTTGTGTGAGAGCTCTCTGACTGTGAGAGCTATCACACTGGAAGTGCCCTGCATCACCACAGAAGTCTGCATTCTGCTCCTATGATAGTTTAGCTCCTCCTGGGAAGGGAACCATGAACAAATGGATTCAGCTATTCCTTCTTTCTGTACTTAAAAATTATCTCTGGTCCCTCTCCAAAACATTTCCTCTGTAGAGATTTTTATCAGCTGTTTATCTTTATTAAATATCATTAACCAACAGGCTTTTAGGTGGGTTTTCCCAGTAAGCTCAAGGAAAAATTTATTAGGGCCTATGTCTCTGTCTTAATAGATCTTTTTCTTTTCAAAAGAAAAAAAAAATTGTTCACAAATTCAAGGATATTTAGGCTGGATTCAGACATCTCTTATAGCTGCAAAACCACAATTTTTAAGCAGTTTTATAATGGTTGAGGTTTTTGTCTGTGTGTTTGATTATCAACAAGGTAAAATATCTTGATCTCTAGAAAGAATTTTGATTTATGTGTTGACATTGTGTTTGAAATTTTGTATCTAGATTGACCAAACTGAAAACTCTACCTAGGCAAGTGATGTTGGAAAACATAACACCTAACTCTGCACACAACTAGTGAGATGATGTCAAAATGAACATTCAGTAACAGAAAAAGATGGGTAGCTCCAGGAAAAAGGTTTATTTTCATATCTGTGTCATACTGTGAAATTTTCACATCACACACTGTGGTTTAGTGAGCCCACATGGATTTTTTTAATTCAACTAATTATTCTATCAAATGCTCCACCCCAAAAAAAAAACTTATAAAAATGCAAAATGTTCATCTGCCTACTGTCATAATCACATAATTCTTTTCATGTAAGGAAATTCTGAAGAAAGTTTGGTACAGTGGTTCTGACACCTGCTTTGCATTTCTATAGGCTACTTTCTATGCATAGTTTACTAATGCTGTTTTCCAGATCAAGTTCCCTCTACAAAAGAATACATAGCTATTGTTATCAAAATGTACTTTGAACCTCATAGAAAGATCTATATTTCCTCTGAAGAGTTTTCCCAAGGTTTTAATTCTGTAATTATACCATCTTTCCTTGAGAATGTAAAGAGTGAAATCATCACTCTGGAAAGATTATTATTGTCAGCATAAATAGACACAATATTATACTCAATTTCCCAAGCCTACTTTGAGAGAAATGGTGGAAGCTAATGGTGTTTATTTTATTTCAGTTCAGATCAGTTGTCTTTGCTCTCATCTAGGCCCAAAACCACATGCTAAACTACTGGAGTTGAAAAGTTGTAAAGGTAATAAAAAATTCCTACATAAGGCTTCAACCAATATGATCTTAAAATATACTGGACTAGCACTTCCTGTCTGTTTAGTGGCTCGCAGGGCATTCTGAGTGTCAACACTTAACATAAACTGTTGATAATAATTGGAGCTTTAAATTTTGTTGAATACTCACATGCTGATGTTTCAGAAACTCTGGAGAATCACCCACATACTACGGGCCTCCCCAAGAGTGTTTCATTTCATACTTTTATTGCAAAAATAATTCTATTAAATAAAATGTAACTTTAGATAGATTCCATTTGTTATTGAATATAGAAAGAAAAATTGCCTATCTCAGATGATTATATAATACAATATACTCAATAAAACATCTTAAGTCAATTATCCTATTCCAAAAGACCAAAAATAAAAAAGTCAGCAGCAAGCATGAGGCACATCCAAGCAGTCTCTCTCTGTGTAGATTTCTCATTCAAATGTATTGGCAGAGTGAGCATACTGAGGAGAACATGCTGAGACATACCAAGTCTTAGTTCACAGGTGAGTTTCAGAATTTAGGTCGTTCACAACGATCCATTGATCACATAAGAACTTTGTAATTTCTCATAATTGAGTAAGTACAGGGATGGAACAAAAGCTGAATTAAGAGCAACAAAATCATCAGACAATTGAAAATGAGACACATTATATTGATTTAACCTTTCCATTCCTCAACTCATCACCAAGTCCATTCACCTCCATTATACTAAAAGACAAATTCACGTATTGATCTGTGGTATATTTCTTGGAAACCATAAGGTAGAATGAACCACAGAGGGTTGTGAAGGAAACCATTCTAGGAAATAATTTTTAAACAAGATTGATATGCCAGAAATTTGAAGCTCACACAAAAGTCTAGAAAGAATTGCTTTGGTGCTCTTAATAATAAAGCAGGTATTTTCATATCCTACAGGATGTAATATAAGAAAACAGGTTATTTCCAACATGGCAATATTCAGAATGAACCTAATCTGTACCTGGAATAGTATTAACAATAGAAAACAGAAAGCCAACTACCCTCAGCCGAATGCAAGAGACCTCTTGATTCTTTGGAAATTAGATTAAGATTCAAAAGTCACTGCTCCTGAAACAGCACTTGTTAGGCACTGACTCTGTGGGATACTCAGCTGAACCATGGTTGAAGTAAATATGGATGTAAATTCTTTCTTTCCGTTCCTTTTCTTTCAATTTCTGTTTCCCACTCTTTTACTTCCTTTCTTTCCATTTCCTGAGTCAGTCTAAATATCTCATGTGCTCAAGCTGGCCTCAAAATTATTAGATAAATCAGATCTGTCTTGAACACTTCAATCCTCCTGCCTCTGTCTCCCAAATCTTAGAAGACAGTGATGTGCACAGAAATGTGTGCTCATCCATAATTTCAGTTAGAAAAATTTAAACTTTGAGTTTCTTTGCTATGTCAGTTGATAGAAATTAATAGGTCCCAGGTCTAATATTTTCCTAGTATTGAGGAGTTCTCATTAGTGTATAGGACTACATTAACACTGCATGACTAGAGCTTCAAGTTTAACATTTAAGGCTATTTCTCGGTTGCTATCTTGAATACACTAGTGAACATTAAGATCCTCTAATATAAACTTTAGCACTCGTAGATACTTGTAGACTATAAGAAGTACTTAAATTTCCTCAAATAGAAGGTATATTTTTGACACTATAATTTGTGGCAATATAAGGGATTTTCTTTAAATTATTTTCACACACTTGAGAAATTCCGAAGAAATTTCTGCAGCTATATATCCATGTATGTGAAAGATGTTCATTACACAAGGTGATCACAAAATACACAGATTAGTAATAGGTGCAATATATACTATTAATCTATATCTTCAAAGTCTTGAAGGCTTGTGAGATTTTCCTTAAAATATAATACTTAAAGAGTAACAACAATCATTTTTTACACAATTGTCACCTTAAAAATATAAAATAGTGGATAAAAATAACTAGCTCTTGAATCTCAAAGATGTGTTTTAATATCCTCTCTTCTGTCTTGAGGGAATTCAAGTGACAATATAACATATTATCAGATAAACTATATATTAATAAATTAAGCTATATATTATACAATCACTCTTGTGAGAAGAAAAATTAGAACTAGTTGAAATTCTGTGTAGCAGAAAATCATGTGATGATTTTTTAATCATCACATAAAACATTGAAGTGGTGGAAAATAAAACGTTTCAAACATTTCCGTCTAACTGAACATCCTTATGTTT
This sequence comes from Rhabdomys pumilio, assembly GCA_030674055.1. Lineage (NCBI taxonomy): Eukaryota > Metazoa > Chordata > Mammalia > Rodentia > Muridae > Rhabdomys > Rhabdomys pumilio. Next base: position 22,108,713 of record JANHMN010000007.1, read on the forward strand.
GTGATGAGAGATTCTTTATATATAACATTTTAAAAAGAGGTCTTTCTTCTTTTGTTTTATTTTATCCTTATTTTACTTATTGATTTTTTTGGAGACAGTTTCTTTAGATAGCTCTGGCTTTCATAGAACTTTCTTCATAGACCAGACTGTCCTCAAACTTACAGAGATCCACCTGCCTCTGCCTCCTGAGTACATTCCTTTAACCCCAGAATTCCAGAGGCAGAGGTAAGTGGGTCTCTCAGTTGGAGACCAGCCTGGCCTACAAGTTAAGTTCCAGGACAACCAGAGCTACCCTAAGCTAAAGAAAATCGCTTTTGAAAACAACCAACAACAAAATCCAGAAACTAAATGATATCATAGAATATATTCATAACTCATCTATATGGTTATAAAGTTTCAAAGAAAATGAGCCCAAAAAAGTACTAGTCACAGTCCACAATTAGATTTATTTTTGTAAAGAACTAGGAGGGTTATGTATTGTTTGCTTTTTGTCCCAGATCCCTTATTAAAGGCTTTGTCTTGAGGGCTGAACTGATGCATCATATGTCACTTACACTAATTAGTTTGTTCTATGCTTCAGAAAGAATTAAACACACTCTAAAATAAGATTTATTTCAGTACAGTTTCCTATCACATTCATATTTCATTTACAAGTTGATTTAACAAATAAACAAAATGTAATCTTTCTCATCTATCTCTTGAAGGTCATCTCAGAAACCCAACATAAATAATAAAATTAGTTTCAAAACCAAAGTAGTTAAATGAGTCCTTTAACCAAAAGGAAGGGTTGGACTAAAATTCTACAATGCCTCAAAAAGCTTTCCTATTCTCTAGCTCTCTTTATGTTCTAGGCACCTAACAAAATTCCAAGTGGTGGAAACTCAACTATAAAACCAAAGACTCTCAAAGATTAGCCCTTCATTCCCATAGCATCTTAAACACTAAAATTCTACATTTATTTTCCACACAGTTTGCTTTTTAATGACCTGGACATGCATATACATATCTGTGCTTGTTAATATTAATCAGTCTTACACAAACTTGAGTCATAAGGCAAAAGGAATTCTTAAGAAAAATGCCTGCATTAGTTTGGCCTGCATATATGTCTGTGGGGCATTTTCCTGATTGATGACTGGGGAGGGAAAGTGCAGCAGCAGTGGTTGGTCCCTCTCTCTGGATAAGAGGTCATGGGTCATAAGAAAGAGAGTTGAGCAAGAATGAGGAGCAAAGCAGTAAGTAGTATTCTTCGATAATCTTTGTTTCTGCTTCCAGTATCTTGTCTTGAGTTCCTGCTATTGTGTGCTTCAATAACAGACTGTGATTCAGATGTACAAACCAAATAATCTCCTTCCTTCCAGTGACTTACATCATGGTCTCTATCACAACAATAAGAAAAAAAGCTAGGACAAATCCAAGATCTTTATAATGTCCTTTAAGAAGCCTCTAAGAATGAATTTTGAACAAGGATCCTATTGCATCAAGAGAAAAAGACAGAAAAAGCAAAGTGACATGCAGAGATATGCAGAAAAGAAGAAATGCTTCTCTCTTGGGTTCACTTGAAGGTTCTCACCAGCTGAGAGCCAAGAATTTCAGCACAATAAACAAAATTTGTTGTGAAAATTGGCTACATGGAGAAAATTGTATTTTCATATAGAGTTTTTCAAGGAATGTTAGAATTGCAATGAACCATATGAAAACCTAGGTGGATATGACCTTCAAGTTTAACTCAACAATTTCCCAGTTGCAAACTTGCAATTTTCTGTGAATCTCAAGAGTGTAAACTTTGTGTGCAGCCAAAACATATCTTAACTCCCTTGTGACCTGGTATAATAGATCCCTTCAACCTATTGTTATTGGAAATTTTTTTTAGCTATGACTCCTGTTATTCATTCTCAGTCATCTCAGAAACAGAACCTCACTGTGTCCTTAAATCTAAGAAACTGTAAAAAACAAAAACAATAACAATAAAACCTACTACAAAAATACAAGTAAAAAAAAAACATTCTTAAAAATCTTTTAAAGGGGGCATCTTTAGAATCCAACCAAAATCATATATGTGGCTACTTTTTGGACACACAAATGGGATTCCCATTTTAAAAGGTAGACTCATGGCTTTGATATACATGTTTTTTCTAAAAGCCTTGCTCTCTATTAACATGTATGCTAAAAATCTATTTCAATACACTTTCTTAACAAAATCCAAGTTTTCTTTATATTGGCTTACCTGGAAATTCTTTTCCACAGTGAAGTTAAGAATCCCAGCCTCATGTGACTGAAGATTTCTTCAAAGAAGTCATTCTGGTTCGAGTGGTAGTGAGAAGCTTCATTGCCAGCTCCTTCTCTTGGGGGCCCATATTAACATTAATTGTATTATAAATTTAAATTCTCTCTGGAAACATGTAACATGTTATTTATAAACCACTCAGCAGAATAGTTGGCCTTCTGAAAAGTTCTGTGTACTTTGAGAAGTTGCTGACTTTAGAAGAATAAATGAATATTCCCACTAATGTGGTAAAAGCAAAGTCTTACCAAGGTTTACTAATGTATTTTTTATAGTTTATTTGATCCATAAATACATTTATGGAAACAATTCAGGGACATTGCTTATTAATTCTTTCTCTAATATTTATTTAAATATTATCCATTATAAATAATATGCATTATTTATAAGCACAACATTCTATATCATGATAATTTAATACACTGTTAATTTATGCCTTAAATTTGTGTCATACTATCCAGAAATCAATCTCATAGTATTGTGTAGTTTTCTATTTTTTCATTATATGGAATCTATTATCAGATGTTATATAACTAACTGAAGTTATAAAATGGAGGTCTAACTGAAATTAAGAAATGAGGTCTGACAGACCTACTTGAATTTTTGTGAAAAAGCTGTACACAGACCTCATAGTGTCTCAGAAAATATTATCTCCAAGCTGGTACAGGCTTTGTGCATGTTTTCATAAATTCTTTGACTTCATATGTGCATCTGTGCTTTCTTGTAGCCATTCATACCTTTAGATTTTAAACTCTTTCTGTTCCTTCTTCTACCAAAATTCCTGAGCTTGGGGAGGGACAGTAGTAGTGTGGTACACACACACACACAAACACACACACACACACACACACACACACACACACACACACACACACTTACATACTTATAGGGCTGTGCAACCTTCCCCAAAAATAGATCTTTGTCCTAATCATTATTTATTGTAAATAGAAGCTTCAAAGTTGAGAGTGGAGAAAGGCATTGCTATCTGTAATGAATTTAGTATTACAATCATTTAGCCACAAAGTAAAAATTGGTTCTCTTTTAGGTATTATGCTATGCCTAGCTGTGGAGTACGTGTGTCCAGGGAAGTGGCCTGGAACAAGAGCCTGGAACCAGAGCAAGGTCAACACATCACATCAAGGCATATCCAAACCCTGAAAATCTCATCTAGAGAACAGTAGAAGTGAGATTCGTTCCTTCTATATTCTTGGCCAGCATACTCAGGGTCTTGTAGCTCTATGACCCGAAACTCTGTCCTTCTTAAGGAAATCATGTAGCTGCTTGGCCAAATTACAGGTTCAAGCAACTGAGATCCCTCTCCATGCAGATGAAGCACTCCTAGTACCTCAGTCCCAGCCAATAATATATATTATCTTTGAAAACCCCTACCCATTGTCAATCTTTATATAGCCCTTGTTGCACCTGAATAAAGATAGCTGCTGTTTTACAGAATATTATCTAAGAGAGCTATTTCACTTGTTTTACTGAATATCATTTAGAAGAGCTGATTAACTTTTCCTCAATAAAGAATATATGAAACACTGAAAACCATCTCTGAGAAGGCCTCCTACCCACTGAAAGAATACCAGGATATGCCCACACCAAGCCACAGTTCACCGGCATAATAATGGTGCCAAGTATGACTTTTATCTAGTTGTGGAATGGTACTTAAATCAAATCGGAATGTGAGTGGTTACCTCCATGATATTTTTGCCACTAGCACACCAGGGGCTATGTCTTTCAGGCCAGCCATTATAACAGTTCACAAGTTTCATACAAGGGTATCATTGACCACTTATTCCTCCTGTAGATTATATAACATTGGGATAAGAAAGTCAGTATGCTAGTATGGATGAAGCTTCCAGGTTCACACCTGTTTAATGTTTCAATGCTCTATTACTCATGTCTTCAGCAATAGGGCACTACTCCATAAAGTTCTGGAGAATAACTAATTGTATTGGTAATAGCTTATATTGTTTGGGGAGGGATGATTTATATAATCTTACTGAAATAGTAATCCATTTCTGAGTTTTTGGTGGTTTTTTTGTTGTTGTTGCTGGTCGTGGTGGTGGTCTTGTTGTTGTTGTTGTTGTTGTTGTTTTGTTTTGTTTTGCTTTTCAATGTGTTAACCTTTGGTGTGTTCTAGGGCATTATTACCCGGTTATACTGTAACTACATTTAAACATATTTTATGTGTGTTAATGCGTGGATGTGTAGATGCGGATGTATATACATATGTACGTATGTACATATATGTATGTAGATATATATGAGTCAGTAGTAGAATTCTCTAAGTATTTTTGAAAAGTATTTAGTATATTTACTCCCTAATACACACACACACACACACACACACACACACACACACACACACACACTCCTTTCTCTTCCATGCCCACCTTCCTCTACTCCCCACAAACCTACATAAAGTTAAGTCACCCAAATTCTTATATGGAAAAGGGGCTGCTCATACAATATCACCCTTGTTGTTGAACTATTGGTAATGACTGAGGGAAAAAAAAAAGGCTCTCAGTTCTCTAGGCGCATAGTCCCTTGTAAACTAACCACACATCACACATCGTGCAAAGCACAGATCTAGAATATTTGGCCAGAACAAATTGGTGTGAAGTACAATTTTTAATGGATGCCAAGTTGGAAAGGTAGGTGAAGTTTATCAAAATATATTGCAAGAAACTCTCAAATGTCAAATAAAATTAAAAGAGTTCACTCCAAGAGACTTTTTCAAAATTCTTCTCTCAGTAACCAATTAACTTTCAGTGTGAATTGTGACCCATTTGCTAAATGGATCAACGTTAATAGAACTTTAGTGCACTAAATCCTATCATTATGTAATCTTGTAAGAAGAGAGTTTTAACTTCAGTACCTAATATATTCAGAACAATTTCACCGCAACAGACCCATTTACGCAGGTACAAAGTATGTAATTTTTAAACTTCTGCTTCTATACAAGAAGAACACTAAGAAGCTTATAATTATAAAGAAAAGACATATCAGTGTCTTCCAAGTAATAAGTGATTCTAAATATAAGTGATTTCTAATATTGCCTTAAGTAATTTTTTACTGTGCATGGTTTCAATTTACTTTAATATATCTCAATACATTTTTGGACATGTCTGTTTCCAAAAATGTAAGATTATATGGATTTCATAACTATTGCTTCTAATAATACTATGCTTTGATTAAATTTATATATACATATATAAATTTATACATATATATATATATATATATATATATGAAGTAAAATATGATCAATCGAAGAACAAAGTAGCCTGGAAGATGAAGCAAGTGTGGAACACTTGCTGACTGCCATAGTTATGTATAGTATGTATACATTTTAGACATATAGACAACCAAAAATATTATTAAAAGACTGACTTGTAATAGAAATGTACCTGGAACAGGATACAAGCAAAATATCAAGTTAATTTCAAAATTGTTTTTCACTTAGTAGTTTCTAATACATTAAAAACATATTTTTTCTGTTACATAGTAGCCTAGAAAAGACATATTTTGCATAATATTTTCATCATTATGCTCTTAAAATTTCCAAAGTTAGAAACGTTATAATGTTTCATTTAGCCAATTCTTTGGTTATAACCTTACAATCCCTGTTTCCTTCAAGATGTCCCTTTAAACTTGTCTTTGATGATGCCAAGATCCTTTGCATGACAAAGAGACCGCTATGGGAGCCCTCCATTTACAACAGGGAAGTATGGTAATTAAGAGCTCTCCACCTCTATTTTCTCATGACTGTAAGGTGCAAAACAATGGGGTCTCCTCTTTCTGTTAGCGATTCCATTCATGCTACAAAGATATTCAGTGTACATGTCACAATATAATAACAGTCTAAATGGATTAAATTGCAGTGTGTATTAAACACACAATTCACTCTGGCAGATGTATATGGGGATTTGCAGGAAGCCACTTAACACTCTTCATATCCAGTTGCACAGCACAAAGTGACGGCTCATAGGGTTCCGAAAAAAACTCCATTCCTAGAAATGAGGACTGTTCTGAAACATATTTCCTAACAAACATTTTCATAAAATAAGTTGTGTTGCCAATGGTGAATCATATGCTAAATCAATTTCATGCCCGTTCTATAAATTCCATCTGCCTGACTTCTTTTCCCTTTTTTTTCTCATGCTTTCTTTATTTTGATGGAAATCCAACGAGGCAGCAAAGTGCTGTTCCAATTTAGTTTGCAGGTGAGACTCTGAAGGACTGACCCTAAAGCACCCAAGTAGACAGGAACAACCCCTGGGTAGAAACTCCAATGTCTTTTAGTGGCAGACTTGTCTGTGTCACAGAACTCATATTTTTAACAGGAGTGAAATGTGACTGACAACATGCTAATTAGTATAAATTGTTTTCAGTACCCAACTGCAAGTTCACTCAAGATTACACGAAATGCATTAACACCTCTCTCAGAAAATTAATTTCTTTTAGCTTTTTGAAAAATTTCTGGTGATTCCTTTTCTCACCAAGTTTCAATTCATTTATTTGTTTTATGACAATATTTTAAGTATGCACTTTTGGGTATTCGGGTCTCATGCATGAGATAAAAATAAACTGCACACTTTGAGTACATGCACTAACATATAAACACTCAGCTCTTACTTCTATTTGTGCAATTACTGAACTATTGATTAACACAAACTTGAAAATATTTCTTTTTGTTCTGTGAAAGCAAAAATAATGACACTAATTTTTCAAGAATTATTATGTGTTTATTTTGTTTCATGAAACAGTGTGGGTGGTTGAACTATGCCAACTGAAGAGTAGTTTGCTGAAAATTGCTTTAGTAACATCCTCTCTTTTAGACAGAATGCCTGCGAAAAAAATATTAATGCCCTTTAGCAGGTCTGAGATTTGATCTTTGAAAATCCTTACTAAGCCAAACACACATGAATAAGAGAAAGAACAAGTTCTATACAAAGGATTTTGTTTTCGCTTTTGTTTTTTTGAGACAGGGTTTCTCTGTGTAACCCTGGCTGTCCTGGAACTCACTGTGTAGACCAGGCTGGCCTCGAACTCAGAAGTTCACCTGCCTCTGTCTCCCAAGTGCTGGGATTAAAGGCGTGCGCCACCACTGCCCGCCCTATACAAAGGATTTAATAAGAAACAAACGTAAACAGTGAATTATAAATTTGTGATACCAAAATACTCTTCAAGGAGCAGCATTTTGTTTCTGAGATATGAACATGTTAAAAAAACGAAACAATCTTCATATGAATTCAGAAAGAATTTCAAAATAGTATTTGAATACATGTCTAGAAGCATATTTACAATGAGAATATGGATGTGTCTTTTAACCAAGTCAGTTGAAAAGTTTTGTTTCCCAACAGAAAGCAAAACATACATACATACATACATACATACATACATACATACATACATACATCCTGCAGACAGATAGACGCACAGAGAGACAGACAAGACAGACAGATAGTAGGCTTTTCTAATTTGGAAAGACTCTGCAATACTTTTCTAATGCATATTCTGTTTTTACTCACATACTTGTATGTTACTCATCCTTGAGTTGTGTACTTTTCATTAGAATCTATGGCCTATTTATAGTCTTCCTGTTTGCACAGATGTGGGAAGCTCCGCTCTCGTTATGGCTCCGCTCTCGCTGTTACAAGATGACACTTGGCAGAGGTATTGTTTGTGACCATATATGGCATGCCCGCGCTGACAGGTGTGGCTACCTGATCGCCTTACCTCGCATCATTGAGTGTGACCAATTAATAGTGACATCGTGGCAGCTACTGATAGGTTTAAGGCAAAGCTTATAAGGGGCTGCGGGAGCAGAGGAGAAAGGAGATGATCGCTGTGCAGGGATAGCTGAATAAACCGTTAGAAGAAGAACACGGTTGTCGTTGCCTTATTCCGCTGGTAGACGTGGGTAGCAACACACGGATAAAATGAAATTAAAGTAAAGTTTCATATTCTAAGAATAATTTGAGGGTTTTTTTGCTTATGAGAAGGCAATGTAGATCAATAAGATGTAATACAATGTCATGGTTTATTGAATGATCAGGTATGAAATGTCAAGAAGACATAAAGTAACTTAGTACTCTTCCATAAAATTCTTTCTGGTGCTCTACCCTATACTTCTGTTCTCCTTTTTCAAGTGGCTCACTATGAATAAAATGTATAGAATAGATAATTGCCATAAAACCAACTGCAAAATTTATAGTATCTATTTGTCCTAAATCAATAACTATATAAGATACACTAATAGAATACAATGTGTTTTATAAGAGAGTTATTGTAGTATTCATTTATAGAAAAAGTTATAAATCTACTTTAGAGTGTAAATGATATTGTCAATATATCAATTCCTTAAAGTTTTTATAAGCCAATAACCCATAAATGACACTAACATAATGAACGAGTTGAATGGATTTATAGAAGACTGGATATTAATTTTGTTTATGATTTTATCCTTGCTTCCTAATCTTTTGTTTTGTAGATGGGGAACAGCCAGCTAAAAAGACTTCTTCCTTTCAAATAGGTAATTTGTGAGAAGTATACCTTTCAATGTATGTATAAGGTTAACGTCATGGGTTTGGTTTGTGGAGGATTTATTGGTTCAGCTCTGTATTTCATTTATTTTATTCTACTTAAAAAACATGGAGCAGGAAGTAGTTGTTACAGTGGGAGAACAGCGATTTGATATTTTGACCAGATTAAGCTGTATTTCCACATGTAATTTAAAATACATTTAAAAATGCACAGTTTGCAACAAACTTTCCAAAGTTTTGCAGCTAATTTGTTATAAATGTGAATCCCTAGAATAAATAATTTTAACCTTTGATGTCAACTGTCTTAGCTTCTTTAAAATAGATTTTTAATGATACGTCTAATACAACTGAAGAAAATGTTAGTATGAAAAATGATATTTTCTCCATCTATTAACTTATCTAATTCCTCGAACCATCTTTAAGGGTGTAAAAATAAATAAATAAATAAATAAGTAAATAAGAATAATATGAATAATAAGGGCCTTTTGAAGCCTGCTACTTCCTAGGCACTAGCTGGTCCTTAGTCTACTATTTCAGCTCTTTGGTAAAAATGTCAGGACCAAAAGAGATGGTTTCTGATGCAGACAGATGCAGCTCATGTCTGGAGACTACTTTAAGACAGATGACTACCAGCAGATGACTGGCAACAACCTCCTCTGGATGTTAACTGAGCATATATTCTTAAACTGTAAAAAGAAAACTAATTATGCAATGAATGTATCCAAGATGTCTGCTTTATAGTATGTAGTGTAGATGTGTGTGTTTATTGACCAAGGACACATTTAAAATTATGGGAGTTGATAGAAGGGGAAAAAAATATGACCAAAATAAAATGTATCAATAAAACTACTTTAAATTAAAAATTTTAAAAGAATCATGCAGTTCATTTTTGATAGTCTTTCAGACCTTTATTTCTAAGGAAATATTTTGGTTTTCAGACTCAAACTAGAGTTCATAGGATTGGGGTGATTTCAGTTACTTTTCTCAAAATATCATCCTACGGTTATTCATCAAGTATATATATGGCTTACAGTTTTCCTAGTTTTGATAATGTCAACTTCTGTCTTGGCTACTATTCTATTACTGAAAAGAAATACTGTAACCAAGGTAACTCTAATAAAAGAGAGCATTTAAGATAGTCTCAGAGGTTTGGTCTATTTTTATTATGGTAGGGATCACTGTCATATGCAAGGCATAGACTGGAACAGTAGCTGAGAGCTACATCCTGATCCTTTGGGAAAGAAAGAGAAAGCAATGCTGGACATGGCATAAATTCTTGAAACCTTAAAGTCCACTAAATGACACGCCTACTCCAACAAAGCCACACCTCTAACCCTTAAAAGACTTTCAAACAATTCCACTCCCTGGTGACTAAGCATTCAAATGTATGAGTCTGTGGGACTGATTGTCATTCAAACCAACACAATAATCATTCTTACTATTCTCATTATTTTTCTCATCTTAATTCCCATTTAAGCTCCATAGCAGGCATTCTAGAGATAGGAATGCAGCAGCCTAGAAACAAGATTGAAGCTGAATATTTAAGCTGAAGCCCCTATACTATCTCAAAACTTCTAAGCATAAGTCAATTAAATAATGCGTAAAGTAAAAAACAAAGTATTGAGAGACTTAGAAAAATACTATTTCCTACAAAACTATACATGGTCATACACATTAGTGTTCACATGGTATGCAGCTGAAACACACTCCACTGGTCATGGGATTTCAAGTTATCTACGTGGATATCACGATATCAAAGCATATCACAAAGTATGCTTTGGGTAGAACTCAAAATTTTAATTTGGGAGTTAAGATAGTGTGCTTTTCTTGTTCATTTGCTATTTACACGTGAGTACGTATTGCAATGATCCTAGCATATTTAAAATCTTTCCAAAGTTCTGAAAATTTCCAGACATTTATATTCATATTATTGAAGTTTTATACTTAAAAGTTTATAAAACATAACAAAACAAATATTGGTATAAGTGGAAATTTACTGGTATGTTGCTCCACAGTTGTATTGAAAAAGAGTATAGATATCTAATGATGAAATGTTATTTAATAAGTTAACAATGTATTAACATAGTAAAAGATTACATAGCCCTTAAAGTCAGTTTCTAAGAGCACTGAATGTGATGGCAAAATTTGCCCCTACTACAGAAGAAATACCAAGTGAGCTGATATCTTTGTGAGAGAGGAAGTGGTTAGTATGCATAAGGCCCTAAATTTTTAGGAGAGAGGTGGGATATTTAAGTAAAACTATCTCACAAGAAAACATTGGTTTTGATTTGGGGAATGGGTTTTTAGCCATAGAAACTAAAAGATTTCAGATAATAATAAATGACATAAGGACAACAATAAAGAAGAAGCAGACAAACTGATCAATTGAATTGATCAGACAGACAATCCAGAAGGAATCAGTACAGTCAAAACAGCCTCTGGAATTCAAGGCATACTCACATTATTTTTGCCCAATTCCTAAGATGAACATATATCCAAATTTCCACAATCCTTGGAATAGATTAGTTCTTCTCCTATTATATCTCAACATGTCTAAACTCTGCCCTGTAAGTACTTTTACAATAATATAAAAATATCCACTTTCCTCCTTCTTCTTCATTCTTCCACCTGTAGATAGTGATGTTTCAGAAGACTCTGTAACAAGAGAGTACCCACCAAGCTTACGTTTCTCTATATATGGTGATAGGACTGTTTTACTAATACCTTTACATATATAAGTTGTGTCACTCCTAACCCTATGAAGGAATCAAGTGCAATCAAGATTAATCTAGTTTTAAATAACTGTAAATAAACACAAATGCACCTCTAGAACTCAAACCTCAATCATTGAAAATAATTGCAACAAAAGGTCAAGACAAACTCTCCAGACTTTGCTCCTTTGGCATGAAACATGAGGTCTAGAAACAACCCAGGACAAAGCTCTCCATGCTTGGGAGAAATTTATAATGATAAACTAAGCGATTAATAAATAATGGCACACATAGAATGTGAAGTTATTAGTCACCAGACAGTTTTTTTTTCTTATAGTCATCTCTTTAAATATTGATTCTTCCAATAATTGTTTGCTTAGGAAGTGAGTAGTGAGTAAAGAAAGAAGTACTTCACAGAACAAAACAGTTTTTATCACAGCAAAGCATCTCTGGGGCCTTACAAAGCCCGAAGTACAGAAATTTAGAATAGTGGCCCTTATACACAGTTCACTCAGGAGTCATATAAATAAGATATATTTGGCCAGCAGTCTTTACCTCTCATCACAGGAACATGCATGCACTCAAGAGGAACAGGAAAATAAAGGTCTAAAAGTTCTTGCTGCTCATTGTAGACTTTGTTTTGTTTTCTTTATTTCTTAACACTAATGCTTTCATCTTATTTTATTATGGCACTCTCACGGGAAATGCTGGAGAGGCCAGGACAGATAGGCATTGAGAGACGCTCTCAGGGAATTCAAACCAGGGCTTCATACATTCTGACATTTGTTCCCTGGCCACCCACACCAGGTCTATGTGTGGAAATGACAATCTCACACTACAAACAGAGACATGAATAAGATTCTTTATGAAAGTCAGAAAATAACCTTCTGGTCTTGAATAGATACTGGACTTTCTGACACTCTTTTTGAGAAAATAGCTGTATATTTGATTGTTTTCCAACTCCAGTGAGAAACATTTGCTAAGACCGATTTCACAAACTAAGGGGTCTTGTCTGATAAATATAATTATTATTTTAATATTTTTTTAGTATTGTGCTTAATTAATCTCTAAGACAATTTTAATTTATTTAACTAAAGGTTCCTATATTTTAGTTTCTAAAATTTAAATAAAACAATTTAGGAAAGTTTTAAATATTTGAATGTAGTACTTGAAAGATATCTTTTTTAAATTAATGCTTCTAGCTGTATGCACTCATATGGCAGGTAGTTAGCTTCAAATATATTACAAGTTAATGACAATTCTATCATTTCTTTGTGGTTAAAACTGTGCTGCTAATAATAAAAGAATAGCTTATAACTTAAATTGGTATATATTTACTGATGCTCTCTTTTGATTGAAGCAGGGTTCAAAGAATCACAACAAAAACATCCATTCAAATTAGTTGTCTTACACAATTATATTTTAAGCTCATTATTCCCTTTCAGATAATAAAGTTATAAACAGGTTTTGCATATTTCCATTATTCATACTTTAATTTGAAATCAGCAGAATTATTAAAACACAGATTAGGCATTGCTACATGAATAAATGCAAATAACAACCTAGATATAGACCTAGAGTTTGTGGGAGTCACTGTAAAGAACAAAAGGAAAAAATGGAAAATTATTACTTAACATTGCACTTGAAGTTCACCCACATTTTGTCTCATAAGTTAAGGCACTTCAACTAGACCAACCGTTTCCACCAACTCAGAAATCCTTAGTTATTTGTTCACATTTATGTCACAAAAACAGATAAACTGTGCATCATTTTACTGTACTTAACATTCACTGTTACTGATTAATTATACATGGATTAATTATAAATTAAATTAATTCATGAACTACATTAGTTACTAGAATGTTCTACTAGTATCACTACACACATAAACTCACACACATATACACACATAGATAGATAGATAGATAGATAGATAGATAGATAGATACATAGATAGATGATACATAGATAGATACATAGACACATAGATACATAGATACATAGATACATAGATAGATACATAGTTACATAGATAGATACATAGATACATAGATACATAGATTTGGTGCAGTGGGCTGTGAGAAGCAGCTGGTGCTTGGTCAAGCACAAGCTTGGAACCCTGGACCATTATCCATTATTGGATGGCAAGAGTTCAGCTCTGCTCCAGGGCCCTGGTTCTTTACATTTTGCTCCAGACCTCTCCACAGCCCCTACCATAGAGAGATCTATGGCCATCAGAGGAACAGGCCTCAGGCCCTAGAAAGATTTACATATTAATGAGATACCTGAAGGCCAGAGGGTGGAGCCAATTAAACATTCTTCCCCAGCCTCTTCCCCCTCTCTTCCTCCCTATTTAACTCAGGTCTGCCCTGGTTTTTTCTTTTTATTTTTTTGTTTTTTTGTTTTTTTGGATTTTTTGTTTGTTTTTTGTTTTTGTTTGTGTGTGTGTGTGTGGGGGGGGGGTGCATCCAGATCCATCCACCATCTGCCATCTACCATGACATAAAAGCCTGTAAAAACCCATGTACTTTCTTGTGTCATTGGGCCCACGCTGTGAGAGAGGCTTTTCCTGAGCTGCAGCCACTGCACCTAACTTATGCCTAAAGGAACCCTCTCAGCGATTCCCAGCTACCATATCCATAGATAGATAGATAGATAGATAGATAGATAGATAGATAGATAGACAGACAGATACTCATCTCATCTCTTAAAGTATTAAACATAAGTTCTTTCAGATCATGTACAGAGTTTCTCTTCAACTTCAATTGCACTGAGAGATATAACTAAGAGATCTGGCCAGTCATGAGGGGACACACTGTTAACACCAGCACCTCGAAGGCAGAACTTTGTGAGTTTGAGGCCAGTCTGGTCTACATAGAAAGCATTAGTACATCTGGTGCTTCATAGAGAGGGGGCGGGGGAGAAAGATGTGGAATATCTGGTTACCTTTAATACATATAAATTTTTACTGGATTTACTCAGCAAAATTGTAGATATCTTTTGTATCCTGATTTTTCATTGTAAATTCCATTCAGAGTAGGAGTAAAGCTGTAGAATACAAGACATCTACAAGTTGTATTGGTGGATGGTCAGGTTCAGTAACCAGAGGGATACAGAAAGCCAAGTCTAACAACTTTATCATTGTGCATGTTCAGAATGGTATAAGGAAGGCATAGATGTTTGAGGAGAGCAAAACTTTGACAGTAATTAAAGCACTTCAAATTTCTAAAATAAATAAGTAAATAAATAAATAACTTCTACTAAGTCATAATTATGCACAATTTAAAATGTCAAGAAAAAACTTAAATGAATTGTCATTGAGATTTGGTAACAAATGTCTGCTTAATGTATATGGAGACTCAAAGCATGATTGTCAGCAAACTTAAATGTAGAAGGATTAAATAAATATGCCGAATGATGACTATATATACCCCAATCTAGCCTGATTTATAAACCTATACATTTTATGGTATAACATTTCTGTTTTGAAGAATAGTAAGAGTACAAATTTAGAAATAATCAAGAACTACAGTAATTTAGTCTTTAATTAGACATTAAACTAGGAAAAGCAGCTCAATGTAGGGAAAAGCTATTTGGTATTTCAACATAGAAATTGTTATGTAAAGCTTGATTTTATAGCTAACACGTGTGGTGCTATCCTTACATTTGCTAACATATTTATGCTCATTCAAAAACTTTTATAGGAATTATTGGTCTTTAACCACATAATAAATAAACAAGAATTTTTATAAATGTATAATTTAAATTTTCCAGAGCATCTATTCTACTGTCACTATCATTATTCCTGGATTCAAGAAAATTAAAATAAAATAAAAAAATATGAAGACTGTTTAATAATTAAAGACTGTGGGGGTGGAGTTTATCTTATATTCTACTGTGAGATGCATAAACATTGATGAAAATAGCTAAGGTTATGGTTTCATTGTTTTGCTGCTTATACCTGTGTTTTATAATATTTTAAAATATCTCTTACTCATAAATTAAGAAATAAAATTAAAAATAATTAGGGAAAATTCTCCATTATGACCTTTGTATTTGCTTTTTTTCTTTTCTTGACATTCTATTATATATTCCCATTTCAGTGTGTTTATATTCAACAAATTCTGTCTCAACTAAGAAAGCAAAGTTATGTGATATGGATGGATGCAGTTAGTACTAGGTTGCGTGTGCAGCTTTGCATAGCCATGGTTCATGTAGACAAGACCATAGCAAACAAAGAAAAATAAAATAAAGCAAACTGTGAATTAAAAAATTCTATTTTTGTCTATGAGTAACAATTTCAAGTCCAAGGTACTAGAACCTACATTTGCTGTCCGCACAGTTTAAGTGCTAAAATAATTTGCTAGTGTTTCTCATTTAAAGAAATCTCAGAAGTGACTCTCAGAAATGAAAGTACAGGGTTGAGCAATAGATTAAGATTTTAAAACTATTTAAAGATTTGATTATCTATAATGGTGTTTACAAAGAATGTAGAAGAATGTGGAATTTTATTAAATCTGATAATAGCACAACAGTTTAATTTTCAAAACATATATGCTCAGAGTTGATTTTTTAAAGGTTATTTTAAATATTTTAAAATTCCTACTATTATACATGTAAATATATTAGATTTATGTACACATATAAATGTGTGTGTGTGTGTGTGTGTGTGTGTAAATATATGTATATAGTGTAAACTTACTTAATTCTCCTGTTTAGGCTTATGGAAATCCTCCAAGACCCAAATACCATCAAAAACAAAACAAACAAACAAACAAAAAAACAAATTCTTGATACAAAAAGTCCTTATTTTAATTGTCAGGTATTCCTAAAACATAATTCTACTTCTATTGCCTGTGGTTATCCAATAGAGATTGAAAGTAAGTCCCTAGTACTGAAGATAATATGTGCTTCTGAATCAGAGCCAAGAGACTCCTGAGTTCTAACTGGCCTGAAGGGTCCTACCCTAAAAAAATAGCTTTTATGATGAGAAAACAGCAGAGAAGCTTCCACAGGAAGAGGAAACCAATAATCTTAGTCACCTATTTTGCCTATGAACTACATCAAAGACCAGAAACACTAAGGGCGTAGTGGTGACACACATGTAAATGTAGCTTTTATTTCCTCAGATGCAGGGATAAAATAAGAACTGTACTATAACTGTACAAATACACAGCTTGGGCTGAGACCAGAGCATTTCTTTCTCTATTTTCTTTCTCTATTTTATCTATCCCTAAGCCTAGGTCTGGAAGCTGCTAGCCTCTGTACAATGTAATCTAAAATGTTTTCAGCCTCTGAGACTTGCTACTGAATTGGCTCATCTTTTCTAGTTCTTTCTGAACTCTTGCTGGCTGGTTCAACTCAGCTGTTCTGACTCAAGTCCTCTCCAAGTTGACTGATTCTATCTGGCTTCTCTCAGCTTGTTACTAAATTGCTCTGCATGGCCTCAAACTAACTCTGGCAATTTGTTCTAATCTTCTGGCTCCTTTGTATTTTCTGGCTTCAGCTGCCTCTGCTGCTGTGTACTGAACTGCATAAAATCAGGATGAACTCAATGTGCATTGAGGGTATGTCTGCACTCCAGTCAGATCACAAAGACCTAGATCTTTGGATGTGATCCCTTTCCAGAGCAGCATGTTACATGATTATAATTCCTCTATATATGTATCTTGGTATTAACCAGCAGCTCTGTAATTGGATTTAAACATTTACAACCAGAAGGAAACCATGCCTGATTCTGTAAACTTAGCTAAATATTAAGTCTAAGTAAAGTCAAGGCCACTGGAGGAGAATAGATAACAAGTAAATTATTAAATCAAAATAAACCCAAAATAAAATCTGTAAACATTTGATCTTATACCTACAGATAAGTGTACTCTTTGCTCTTTGTCAAGGAAACTTTTATTTGTAATAGATGAAAACCACAAACAAGAAATAAAGATAATTGTGGAACCCAGTCCCAACAGATACAGTTATAAAAATATCTAACATTGAAGTCTTAGGGAACATTACAGTAGAATGGGAGGAGAGACTCAGAGGATACCTAGAGGATGCTGGAATCTGCTTGAGACTGTCTCCAACTGATATCAGAAAGTACTCCATAAAATCTCACAAGCAAGGTTCCCCAAACATTAGCTGAACTGAGATGACACTGGTCAACATGGAAAAGTGAATAGTGAAAACCGAGAAGGCCTATCAACCCTACACAAAGAATTACAGAGAACTAAGAAAAGTTGGAAGCAAGAGAGGCAATGTTCTCCAGGGGAGAGTACACTAATTGCTTGTCCACTAGCAAACTTTCAGCCCTGAAAATAAATATATATATATGATATATATATATATATATATATATATATATATATATATATCTATATATATACAGGTAATAGTATATTGTCTCAAAAGGTTATAATTCTGAATGTATATAAGTGTTCGTATATGAATATGATAACAATTAGTGTAAAAAGAGAACACAGATTTAATGGAGAGGGTATCTGAAAGGGTTTGGTGGAAGAAAATGAGAGAAATGTTAAAATTATATTATAATCTCAAAAATAAAATTAAAAAGAGTCTTTACACTTCACTAAAAAGATTTTAACATCAAAATTCAATCATCAAAATTTTACTCACTTTAATATTTTATTGCCTTTAAAGTATAAAGCTAATACTACTTATAAAATTTAAGCTACACTAATATCATCTTACAAAAGCACAGTAAAATAATTCCAGAGACTTAAAAACATGGTATAATCAAGAGGAAAAAACAATATTAATGCTTATGACGTGTTACATTGCATTATAGAAACAGAAATAGTACTTTAATGTGTATTACAAAATTACATGAAGAAGTCTCTTCTCAAACTAATAATTCATTTCTTTGATCATAGTCTACATATCTGAAGTAGTAAACGTTTTTTATTCAAAGCACATGATTTTTCATTTATGTTTCACTCAGTAAACCATTATTGATAAACTTCCCAGGCCAATGCATACCATAAATAATACAGATTTTCATAAGAATACTGTAAATTAAACAATGTTTAAAATTAATGTCTTTCTAGAACTAAAGACAATGCCAATTACTCTATTTCTCATATTTACAATATGATTATATTAATGATCTAGACCTTGCAGAAATTAAAGGACAAAATATGTACATCCCAAAAAGATCTTTAGGGAACAGAAAATATGTTATGAAATCAGAGTAATAAATTAATAATCCATGGAATATGTGACATAAAACATATCATTTTGCCATAACGATTACTCTGAGTTGAATGTAATTGAGAGAAAAACATGTTTTTCTCTCTTCCTTTTTTATAAAATCAAGAAAACAATTTCTAAAAGTAATCACCCTACTCCCTTTTCTTCCAGAAAAGGAAAAATTCTGTCCACCTTCACTTTAGAAAACCTTAAACAGACACACAATTAGAGAAGGCATCAGCGATCTGCATGTGTTGTTTCTAATGAACATTACCTATCTTTTTCTTCTAATTACTTTCCTTTCCAAACTTCACTGTCCAGGCAGAGGAAGTTAGGTAAGGTGTGGGTAAGACAAGAGTTCCTTGAGTATGTGTATTTATAAAATATAAATGAAGATAACCTTTTATAACTGAGAATCCAATATTAATTAAGAAAGTTAGAGGGAAAAAGAGAATCAAGTCAAAAAAAAAAAAGAAAAAAGAAAATTAGAGGGAAAGTATTGTTAGAACTATTTCAAACCCATTGTCTTAATTCAAGGATTGATCCTAAGAATCAAGTAAAGTGACCCTGCATGTCCCTCTTCTTCTGGCAGTTGTAGTTTTTAAATGCCATTCCCTACTTAGGCTTCATTCACCAGCCTGAGTTCTTTGAAACTTCAACTGGTGTAATGCAATCTGTAGGTCTGTATCCTTTATGTATACTAAAAGTAATTTGTCCTTAAAACCTTCAGATTCAAGACTTTTATTTTATTATTTTCTTATACTTATTAACACATGTTAACATTTCAAATCCTAGTTATATTAACTTGCAATAGAGTAAATCTTCACTAGACTTTGAAATATCTTCAATGTATTTTACTTCCCTTGAATTAAATAGAGGACAAGACAAAATAAGTCATTGACATATTACCTATTGAATGGCAATCTTTCTGAATGGAAAACAAATTATTGCATGAAGTCATAATGTCAATGAGTGTTTGAACCATATTGCATTCTAATTGTTTACAAGCAGAAATTTTAAATGTTGATGAAATCAATTGAAGACTGAAATGTTAAATGAAAATTTAGAACTATTTGTACTTATATATGTTAGAAACTTATGTACTCAAATTTCACAACACTTTGTATTATAGTTGCATTAAAGTGTGCACAGATGGAATTACCTATCAGCATCACAGATTCTGAGTTGTACTTTAATTTTCTTTAATTAATTTAGAATAAAATAAATTAAAAGTAATCATTAGTATGCACAGAAGGACATACAGGTAGTAATCCATTTGTTACCTTAGGTCTAGCTAAAATTTTCCTTATGACAAACAATCTATGACTAATTTTCCAAGTGTTAAAACTATAGTTTTAGTCTGAGTCAGGGGAGTGGGCATTTTTAGATACACCTTACATAACTTTTCTTTTTAAAATCTGTACTTGAGACGACATGAAAAATATGCATTAGATAAGCAAAACCAGCCACTGTTTATTCAAAAACAATTTCTGGGTTATTTTTTTCAAAGAAATTAACAAATTACTGCTTTACTATCAGAAGGTACTAGCAATTAGTAGGAATAAAAGAGGAGGTCTAAAATAACGTAATTCTCAAGTGTTCTAATCTTACTGAAGGGAAATATATGAATTAATCAAACAGAGGAAAAATATAGTATTTATGAATTTAAATTCTCTGATAACTTGTCTTCAGTTTGGTAAAGAATGCAGAAACATCTAAAATAATTTTCTGGTTCTTTAGAGATGAAGGAAAGCTAAGGTTAAAGTCATCTTTCTGATTTTTGGAAGTTTCTGGTTAGTGAGAAGGTCCTGATTTTGGAAGTTTCTGGTTAGTGAGAAGGTCCTGGTTTGTCAAAACAGGAAAATCGAGTCCCCAGTTCTTCCGTGTGCCCTGAAGTTTGCAGTGGACTAAAATCAAAGAAAATAAACACAGGATTGTTTCAGGTTGGTCATCCTATAGTTTCAAAAACAAGATTTTTATAGACTATTTTCCTGTGTATCTCAGACTAGCCTTGAATACATGTACAACTTCTCCTGTCATAGTTTCCTGAATTCTGGAATTGTAGGCATAAATAATCATGAATGTCCAAAACTACCTTATAACTCTGAATACATAAGAATGTAAGAAGATATACTTATATTACCCTTAAAATTACCTCTATTTTTCTTTATTATGAGTTTATCTCCTACATAAGAAGAGATGGAGTGATTTACCCCTGTGAAAACATATTTCCTTATCTGAATCTCATAACAAAATTCTTACTAAATGTTAGCCTGTAAAAATATTTTGGTTTTCAAATACATAACTATTTTTATTAAATTCAATTAAAGTATGTTGAAGCCATAGGACAGTTCTGTCTGAAAGTGATAAAAGTGTGGGTAAAAAGAACAGCAAAATTCCTTTTCACAAGGGTTTTATAGACAAGTGAGAATAAAAGAGAGAGAGATGAAATTAATCATAAGAACATTGTTTAAAAGCTTATAATATTTAAAGAGAAATATTGCCACAAGTGAGAGCATTAAAAAATTCTTCCTTGTAAATAAAATGAATCAAAAGAGAGAAAATGGAAGCATAATAAATAACAATGATTGACCATCATTATCTTTCTAGCTCATGTCCTAAAAGCCATTATTCTTTCATGGGTTTTTGTTGATTAGATTGGCATGTTCAGAATATGTATATATGAATTAATATATATGTCACCAGTATAACACAGTGAAATTAAATATAACAATAGTTGATCAAGATTTTTTTTTATGGGAAGAACAACAATTTGCAGTTGGATAAAGACCCAGCAGAATAAAGACCTGATTGCAGTGATGAATAATGCATACAGCCCATGGTACTCATTAACCTTGTACTCCAGGAAGATAAGGTAGAACAATAAGGCTAATTTGATTGTGGTCCAGCACTATTCCCTATGGCTGTGTTATCACTCTTCTGAATATATACTGTTTTGTTTTTTTTATATGAGAAAGATATGTTTTTTATTGATTTTCACATAAAGCAATGCAAGGAAGAATGTACATTTATAAAATGATACATTTACTCACTTGGCAGACTATGGACATATAACATTGTTCAATATTAATTAATGAAACACATCATGTGTTACTTTGCTAAATGCTATTTTTCTGTTACTTTAAAAATAATTTAGTAAATGTCCACAATTCATTTCAGTCTTTTAATTCATTACTCTATGATTTTAGTTCCTATTAAACTACCAAAATGAGTTAAATAGGCAAAATATACCTCATAGATACAAAAAGAATATTTTTCAAATGCATGTCATCATTAATTCAAAACATGACATTTTTCATTTATTGATTAAAGAACATTTTTTGATGGAAAAATTGTTGCCTGTGAAAAGATATTAACTTCTAACAATATCAACCTTTAGAATTTTTACTGTCACTTGAAACCATTATTTTGTATGTCTCTCATGTAAAAATACTTCAAATTTATACTTGTCTTTCTTACCTTCAATTTTTCTTTTTTTTATTAAAAATAGACATTATTTATAAATGCATTGTAATCATGTTTTCCCCTCCTCACCTCCTCCCTGATTCTCTCCATCTGTTTTCTATTCCAATTCCATGCCTTCTTTCTCCTTTTAGAAAACAAATCTCACTGTGTATAAAACTTCACATCAACAGGCAGCCCTACATCAAGCGATGAACAGCCAACTCAAAGAGAATTCAAGAAGGATTGCTCAGATCACACTCTTGTTTAGGCATTTTTTACCTTACTGGTCTCTATCTTATATATTATTATGTTTTCTGATTTTATGTATGTGTGTCTAATAGAATATAAATATATATTATAAATAAATACATAAATTAAAGAAATAGAAATGAAAACACCAAATGATGTGGAGAAAATCTCCAACTAACTATCTCTTTTCACCCAATGAGACCTTCAGTGTCAGGAATGAGATATACCAAATTCGTATTTCAAAAGGTTATGGACTTAAAGTAACAGAATGAACAAAAGGAATTTTTTAACTTATTCTTTGATATCATATCATTTACAAAATGTGTTTTGGTCATATACACTCCTGTAACACTCTTTTTAATTTTTTATTTTTTAATTTAATTTAATTTATTTTTTTTTTTACTTATTTACTTTACATCTTACTCACTGCCTGCCTCCTGGTCACCCCTTTCACAATCCTCTTCTCCTCTCGCCTCCTTTTCCCTTCTGAGAAAGTGGGGACATCCCTGGGTATCCACATGACCCTGGGACTCGGTGATGGCTAGGTGCTTCCTCTCCCACTGAGGCCAGACAAAGTAGTCCAGCTTGTAAAACATATCTCTTTTTCCCATTCTGTTCCAATGAAATTTTTCTTTCCACAAATTTTCCAGTTTCATGTCTCTTTTGAGTGTTTTGCAATGAGTTTAATGTTTCATTAAGTTTACTTAAATGAATATAGATAAAGGTTATTTACTGGAGCATGGACAACTCATCAGTGACTACATCACTGAAGACATGACTTCATATCTTCAGGAGACAATTAACGTCCACTATATCTTCAGGCAAGAAGCAGCCACTGCTCATTGAAGGAATAGTGGAAAAGCAATTACAAGGCTAGCCAACCACTTTCTGATTTAAATCTAGGATCAGTTCATAGCAGGAAATTTTACCCTGGTTACTGCAGTCCTGGTAAAAGGCTCATTGTTGGGTGATCATAGAAACTACAAGGAAACTTGTATGGAAATCTAACTGATAATGAGCAACTTATCAGTGTCAACATTATTAAAGAAAATATTCTGGTCTCCCTTGACCAGCAGCTATTAATTGCAAATAGTTCCTCAGGTAAGGGTGGATTTCAGGCCTATTTCCCCTCCTTATGATGAGATATGATCCAGCTTGAACTTGCATAGAACTTGTACATGCTGTCAAAACATTTATCTTACACAGGATTTTATTTTAAGTTTTGTTTTAAAAATTTAGTAGATATACACACGTGAGCATGTACACGCACATGCACACACACACATATATACTTACGTATGTATGTACGTATTAAATTTTTTCTCTGTGCTTAACACAAGAAACTCTGTTATAAGGACAACATAGAGCACTGGTTCTGTGTCTCTAGCATGTATGTCTCAGGAATCAAATTCAGATCCTCAAACTTGATGACAAGACTCTTAATCTTCTAAGCCATCTTACCAGCTCTACAAACAGCTAAGGCCAGGAAAAGAAAAGTTTGGATCCAGACATGGTGATACATGCCTTTCATTCCAGGACTCAGGAGTTAATTCTGTTCAGTCAGTTTGGTTAACTAAGTTGAGAGGCAGTGCAGTGCAGTGCAGTGCAGTAGAGAACATAGCATCTCAGTTCATGGAGTACTGAGGTTGTATTTACAGGGACAAGTTGCAGAGAGAAGGTGCCAATCACAGGTAAATACTGAGCTAGACAGAGAATGAGAAGAAGCCAGAAGATTAGAACAGAGATGATTTGACGCCAAGCAGAGAAATTTATAGAAGCTGAGGAAAGTGAGACTGAACCAGTTAGCTTAAAGAGAAGTTTGGCCAGAACAGCTGAGTTGAACCAGCCAGCCAGAGTTCAGAAAGAACTAGACAAGGGAAACTTGCTCACCTGTAAGCCTTCAAGATGACAATTATATCAGGGTAATAAAAGTTATTTTATATTCACTCACATTATCATAGTTTCTGTTAAACAAACTACAAAGGATGTTATTTTTCAGAAAAAAATCTTATGAACACTTAGCAAATATTCATGTGCAAAGTGATGTACTGACATATCACAATAGCTTTGTTATCTGAATCTGAGTGAGCAAAGAGAAAGTGTCCTCAAAAATCAAAACAACTCCCCAGAGAGTTTAGAGGTCTGGTTGGGTCAAGGGAGAGGACATCTTTGTAGAAACAAGGGGGTGGGGAGTAGGTATGGGATATGGAACAGTCGAAGGGTAGATGTTGGGGGGTGGAGGTGAATAAAATCCAGAGTGTAAAAAAGTAAATAAAAGACAAAAAATTAAAACAACTACAGAAACTACTTTTCTAAAGATTTAAGGTTCCGTCAGGAAAATCATATATATATATATATGTATATATATATATATATATATATATATATATACATATATATATATGGTTTGTATATATGTGTATATCTTTCAAGAAATACACACACACATACACACACACACACACATATATATATATATATATATGTAGAGAGAGAGAGAGAGTCTGAGAGACAGAAAAATAATTAAGAAACTATATGAGAAGTAATTAGATATAGAAATGAAAGTAGAGTAGATTAAGAAAATAACAGCTATTAAAAACATAGAAGAACATCGTGATCTAGTTGTCAGATCTCAGAGTTTTCAAAATCAAATACAAGTTTAGTGAAGAAAACTCTTTCTGTTATCTTTCAATTGACTTTGAAATTAAAAATGGTTCTTCTCTAAGTTTAAACCACCAATTCTGACACCATGCAATAACAGAAATCAAAATCTATACCAAAGCACTTTGAAGAATTCTTGACCATTGGTGGTTCCAAATGATGCTATACAAAACAATTTATTTTTTTTAAAAAAAAATCCAGAATAAATAAATAAATAAATAAAACCATATGTAAACACATCTCCATATAGTCAATCTAATAAAATGATTATTTCTCTTGTTAATGTCAATTATTATCTTTGTAAATGAAGCAATTACAATAGAAAGAAAATTAATGTGTTTTTTTATTGGGCAACAAAGTACAGAGGGTGATGGACATTTAAATTCTATCAAAGTCTCCATGCCCATTTTTGCATTATTTATGTACCACAGCCCCCAAAAAATAGAAACAGCAAAAGCCAGCACAACATTTGCATGAAGTGTCACTCTGGTATGTCAGAAAAGAAATTTTTAAAAAGACTTTATTGAGGACATAAAAATAAAGCAAAAGAAAACAAAGAAAAAAAACAACAAAAACAAAGAAACTTTAGCATGCAAGAAGGAACAAAAGCAGAAGTTGGAAACGTATTGAAAAGTTACAACATCCTGACACAGTTTTTTTTTCCTCCAGTGCATGCATTCAGGTCTTATACAAAATATAATTCATTCTTTATTTAGATGTTCTCATAGAAAGCTTGGTAAAGTATAAAGGTTTTCCTATGTGTGAACCATAACCTTGAAGCTTGGTATGCCCAGGAAAACATATGAACATTGGGTATTCTTCTTGAACATCCCTACGTCTTTATTTTCCTTAGCATTTCAATTCCTTATCATTGCACACTGCAGTTCTAGTGTGTGCATGGGCATGTTCATGTGTGTGTGCATGTGCGTGTGCATGTGAACTTGCAGGGAGTGGGCATGCGTGTTATGACAGTCATGTGGAAGTCAGAGGACAATTTGTGAGAGTCAGTGTCTCCTGTAATCACATGGCTTCAGGAGGCTCAGAGGCAGACTCCTTTTCTCCCTGAATGATCTAGCAAGTCTAATTATCCCTGCACTAACGGTTTTTCTCCACGTTACTGTATGTTTCATTTCTACTACTTTCTTAGTGTGATATCTAAAAATAGGGCCTGAACTATACCTCCTTCCTGTTTCTTTCTGGGACACCTCTCTCAAGTGTACTTCATTACAGCCCACACAGGACAGCACATTAAGCTCACAGATGACATGTATACAGGTAACATAATAAGAGTCTCAAAAGAATTTGACTATAGAATACACAGCTTGGAAGAAAGATCCTGGCTGACACAAACACACCTGGGGTTGAGCATCACCTACTTCCTAGTTCGGGCGTGTGTGATCCTGCTAAAATTAACTTTCTCAGCTCCAGTTGCCCCAGAAACTGGCTCGCAGGATGTTGTCATGCTTAAAGGAGGATATGAATAAAACATTTAACAGCACAGGCACACAGCAGTTCTGTATTTACGTGCCACCTCCTCTTCTTGCCTTACCAGCTCAGCTGAAATATCCTGACAAGTCTGAGATCCCAGACCTTTGCTATTATTCTCTGAGGTCTATATAATTTCTCCTATACAATTGCCCTTTAAACTCTATTTTTAAGTCAAACTGTTTCCTTTAGTGCATATTTGTATTTTGTAGAACAAGGTCATTGTCTTTGTTTAACTGTACTTCCTTCTAACTACAGGTAAAAATAACCCATGCCCCCTTGAGCCTAAGGGTGGGAACTCAGACTTCCCCTCCATGACAGCCCAATGCCCTACTGAAAACATTCACCTTTATCAAGTTGATTTCCCAAACCTCAGATTCCTCACCCAGTCTGTGCTTCCTGAATGCTTTATTCCGTCTTACTTTCATGAATGAGCTCACAGTTTCTCTAACATATTTAATCATTTGGAGCATGTCTAGTTGCTCAACTTTATTTCTTTCAAATTTAGAACAAATGTGTGATTATTCCATTTGTAAAAAAGATACTCGGAAAATAAGCTAGTGTTTCCAGGCTTTGGCATGCATAGCTGCCAGGTGACTAGAATCAGGGATTGTGGGTCGGGAAAGGGGGAGAATCTCATGTCAGACTTTCACACTCTGTCTGCCCTTCAGAGGTCAGGCCACCATCACATAGTGTTGCTCACAAAAACAAATGCAAGTGAAAAAAAAATGAAAATAGAAACAGATATTCAAGATGCAGCATTTTGCTAGTGTATTATAATTGTTTAAAATTTTTTAACTAACACTTAGAGTACTAAATTAAAAGGGTATAAGCAATCTTCCAGTCATGACAGAAATGGTTTGAAAAACAAACCATGCCCTCTTGGATGATCAAAAGCATGATCCAGTTAAATAAGCTCATTGTTTTAGCATGGTTGTTAGCATTTTGTCTAAGCTCTTGTCCCACAGTTACCTGGCAACCGCCAGGTGTGCCAGACTCACTCACTATAAAAAAGGCTGCTTGCCCCCTCCTCTCTCTCTTGCTCTTACCCTTGCCTTGTAGCTCCTGCTCTGTCTTCTCGTCCCCTCCTCCCTTCCTCCTCTCTTCCCATTCCCTTCTTCCCTCTCTCTCCATGTGTCTCCACTCCTCTATCCCCCCCATAGCTTACTCCCTGCTAACTCCCCTCCCCATTCCCTGAATAAACTCTATTCTATACTATACCATACTATACAGTCTTCTGGCTGGTCCCTTAGTGGAAAGGGATGGGCCCGCAGAGATACCCCTTCTTCCATACCTGACTACAAATCCACTAGACATATCTTTCTTCTCTTTATCTTTTTAAACATAAGAATGGTTCCTTGTAGGCAGATAGACAGCAGAGCATCTTGCTCCCACTTGAGTTTCTTCTTCCCTGGAACATGTAAGGTAAATTACTGATGGATGGCTAACTACATCGGGATAGTCTTGCCAACCAAGCAACACAATTGTATCAATCCATTTCTTCTCATGTCCTTTTTTGTTACTTCATGTGTCACTTCCTTTTTTCTATAAACCTAAAATGTTTGAGAATTGTTTGGGTTAATTCATCCTGAGGAATTATTTAAATCCATTGTGAGTTTTGATTGGACAACTACCCTCATTTTAGTTTGAATAAATTGGCTTTACATTCAGTTTGCTTCAACTGCTCATTGATGATGAAACACACACTGCAGATTTTATTTGTGCCAAGTAAGCTTTAGGACAATAGTCTTCAAAATCTACCTATTTAACTGAGACTTTGAAATCCACTTTGAGAGGAAATGGGAAAATCCGTTACTGTGGATGAATTGCTAATGCTATGTAGCAAAAAAAAAAAAAAAAAAAGTCTTGGAATATATATGAACCTGGAGCAATAAGGTGTTATCTTTGAAAGTTATTATGGCGGTACTGTTAACAGATGTTTTCTTTCTGTTCACAGTATTTTATTTTTATTTTGGATTTAAACCCATCTTGTGCTGAGAAAATAGTGATGTTCTTCCTGGCTCAAATATATGGTTCTATTGTAATTCTATTGTCTGGACCTGAAGAATAGCAATGTAACTTCAGTGTAGTCTATGATTACTGCTTAATTCTGTCCCCATCCCGTTTCAACCAGTAACTGTGTCAAAGAAATCTATTGCTGTCACAAAAAAAGGAGTTTGCATTGTTATGACATTTCATTTATCTCAGAAGCAGCATGCTTAAAAGGAGGCTGCCTGGGAGTTAGTAAAGTATGGAAGACAATCAAATGCAGTTAAGCAAACCCATGTTGACATATTAAATCATGCTTGAACTAAGAGAGCAGAAACAGACTACACACAAAACCTCCTAAAGAGATTTTTAAATAAATAAACAATACAGGTCAGACGGCTCCTAAATAAAGAAGCTTTTAGCTTGGAAAATCAGGCGACTAAATGAACGTGGGGTGAAATGACCACAATACCAAATAATTATTTCACTTTCAGATCCTGAAATGTGAAAGTAGTTGGGATAGGAAAAAAAACTGATATTACTCTCGGAAGTGGATAAATCACATCACTTTTTTCCAGTCCATGGAAGGAAAAACATTTTGGTTCTTTATCTTAGAAATGTCTTAATATACTACTTTCAAAGAGCTCTGTATTTATCAGATGCAAAGCCCTTATGCATATGGAGTACTGCATTATTATTCTCCTTTACAATCACACAGCAGGATCTTGGGAGCATTCATTCTCCAAGTCAGACTCTAACTAATAATTGCATCAAAGAAATGGAGTGATCCATCAGTCAAATGATCATTTGCTCTAATTTTTGCTTCCCCAAACTGGGGCTCTTCTTTCTATCATCCCTTTGTGTCCAAACTACACCTTAATGGGGCTAAAAGAAGGAGCAGTCCTCGTGCTCTGAAAAGATTTAAATGTATCAACATTACATAGAAAACCCTGAAGTACAAACACAGCATGAAAACACCAAAGAATTAAAAGCTGAAATTTAAAATGTGATCCAGACCCAGGAACAGCAATGAAGAGAGAAAAAAATTTACTGGGTCAAGCATACTGAGAGCTGGTTAAAAGACCATGGATAAAGGACAATTTACATTTTATTGTGATTGTTAATGCCACACTTTCTATTATGATTATACCAGGGTTAGTAACCTACTGTTTCCCTACTTTAAAATAAGTGGCATGACATTCAGAAAAAAAAGTTCACATGAAGTAAAATTTTAAAATAACATGTCATTAACTGAGAACCTGTAAAACTATACATTTTATTTACCTATGTTCATGATTGTGCTCATGTTTACTCGTGTGTGTTTGCGTGCATTTTTGTATACCTTGTGTGCAGTAGCTCTTAGAGGCCAGGAAACGGCTTTGTATCCCCTAATGCCAGAAATGTAAGTGATTATAATCACATGTGGGTACTGGGAATTGAGTACTGGTCCTCTACAATCCAAGAAAAAAAAAGTATTTTTAATTGAATTATCTCTGCAGTACTACATGGTATATCATTTGATAAGTAAGACAAATCATATATACAGGAGAATAATTCTGATAAGGAGGTAGAGTGGTAGGTAGATAGAAGTTAAATTGCACATTAATTTTTAATAAACAGGAGGATTTTTTTTTATACAGCCTCAAAATTGTTAAGTAAATTGTAAATTCTGTTCGAGGTTAATCCATATAGAAGTTACAATAGATAAATCTCAATAGATGAGGTCTAAGATATTTCTCCAATTAATTTTATTTTGTACTGAGAACATTTCATAGGTTTTGCAAGCATTCTGGCTCTGAGCTGTAAGCACAGTCCTAATGATTTGTTTTAATACTAAGCAAAAACGAGGCAGAGTTCTTCAGTCTGGTTCATCATGAATGCTCAATGGTAGCAAACCTCATGCCAATCACTCTAATAAAATGTTGTTAAATACAGCATAAACTATAAAAAAACAATAAGATGATGTTAATAAAGGAGAGTCAATGAGAAAGTTCAGCAGATGCCAGCCATCAAGAGTGATGATCTGAGTTTAATTCCTTGGATCCATATGAGGGAAGGAGAGAACTGAATATTGCAATATGTCCTCTGACCTCTACAAATTCATCAAGTATTTGCACATCCTCAGAGAAGCAGGAGGAGGGGAGATCGGACAGGGGGGTTCTGGGCGGGGGAGGGGAGTGGAGAAAGGGGATATCACCTGAAATGTAAATAAAATATCCAATAAAAATTAATTTAAAAAGAACTATAATAAGCCACTAATTTTATTATCTTTTATACTCAGATCCAGTTTTCAAAATTGCAAGTTTTGTATTAGTGTATACTGGATATAGAGTACTATCGAATGATATTTAGAGGGTATTATCTCATAGATGGTTCTCTTCCAAGAAAAAAAAGAGCATGCTCGAGAAGACTGAAAAAGTGCAAGCCATAACAATGACATGCTAAATATATAGAATAAACTTCACGGTTCATCTTACTTTGTGCTCTGTTTTAAGGCAGGTAAAGGACATGAACATTATTAATTTAAACACATTTGTGATGAGCAAGCTACAAGGAGCAAAAAATAAGCAGATTCTTGACTGGTCTGAGAGCATGTTTGGACAAAGTGGACTCTAAAAAAAATCAATCAATCAATCAATCAATCATCAATCAATCAGGATAATTGTAATTTAGTGCCTCAAGTTTCAGGAGACAACTCTATAGCTTTCCACCAAGGAGATTAGCTCTTTAGTGAGCTTGAAACCCATAAAAATCAGTTTGTACCTTCAGGAAACAAAGAATAAAAGAAAATGCCCTTTGCATGAGCAGATCATAAGGAAGCATCTGAATGACAAACAACTGGAAATTATACATAATGTTATTTATGAATGAAAATCAGTAGTCTTTTTGATGAGGTTTTGTGGTAAGTATTGACACTATGTTCCCAAAGTTGTTGCATATTACTCTCAATTCTCACAACTCTAACTCTACATTGTATCATCTAGGAACTAGAATCCATTTATCATAACTTATCATACTATATATATATGTATTTATCACCTATCTATACCAATCTACTATCTATTGATTATAACTACCTGATTCTTTTAAAAGAAATATAATTATATTTTATTAGCCATAAAATTATAACAAAAAGTACCTTTAGAAGGAGCTAAGCATTTAATAATATTAACAGTCAAAGACAGTGCAATTTAACACATATACATTGGCATTAGGATAATTATAATTTTGACTTGGTCTTTATCTAGATCTTAGTTTCTGAATACATAATGGATTTCTGTATGAAAATATTTATATGACTCTACTGAAACATGAATATGCATAAGACCTAAAAAGAGATGTTACTAAAACGATCGATTTAATTTAGATTTCCAAGGTGTGGCCAGAAATTCATCAGTAAAACACTCTCAGTTGTTTACAATGGAGATACTCTGGGCTCCGTTCCTTAGGAGCAGGCATCATGTTTCTGTACATGGCAGGTTTCACAGGTGACATTTACACTATGTTGTTGGGGATTGGTTTGATGTCTTCGGATTAATCCAGCTCCCCAAATCGGGAATCTGCATGTCCAAACACTGAAGATCTCTTTTCCCAATTTGTTTTTGATCGATCAATATAAACAGCCAACAGCCAATGTCTGGGCAGATAAACTGAGGCAGGACATTTGAGATTTTGTGAGGGCTGAGAATGGGAAGAGAGGAAGGGAGAATCACCATGACCAGATCTAAAGACTCGCCAATGTGTAAGAATCAGGGAAAATGGCTACACAGGCCACTTTGCAAATTGTGTTTGGGGTATCAGAAACGAAATATAAATTTTAAAAGATGTTAACTCAGAAGTACTGGAGGGGAGTATTTTTGTTAGCAGAGAGAAGATTAGAACTGCCCAGTCTGTGAGCTAGTCAAGGCATTTAAAATTAACTGCTGTGTGTATATATGTCTTTCATTCATGAATCCAGACGTCTCTGGCAGGTGGCTGGGAGCTTGACCCGCCAGGAGCACAAAAAGATTTGGCTAAACTTACTGCTACACTCCCTCAATTTCACAGACAGGAATATAAGTTTGTCTGGCTTTATAATTTAGCACTAATCTAAAATATATGGGAGAGAATTTGAACCATGGTATGCGTTACCTTAAAGCAAACATCTTTCATATATTGCTCTGATGCTTCTCGCAGACCCATACTGCCCAGAAAATCTATTTAAGGATTTTGTGCAGGTGGAGGCTAATTTGCTTCTTATTCTCTTCCAACATCATTTGAGTTTTCAGTACATAAGCATCATATCCTTCACAAACTCACCCTAGGTACATTTTCATCCTGGAAATTCTCTGTGCACACAAGTTTTCCAATGACAACTGTACTCAACTGCATTATGAGAGCATGGAATTTCTTTTACTGATATATGAGAAAATATGAAAAAGTCTAAACAGTTGAAGAAAAGGACTGTTTTGTGATATGTGTTCCTTCTAATGGAGCTTAAAAGAGATTTCAAATGAGTTTAAAATGTGTTAGTGAAGATACATAGCCATCCTTGTTCATATGGCAATTATTAATGTATTTTCTGCTTGTCTTTCTCTAAGAATTTATCATTACAAAAGGAGTATATGCAGGACATCTTGTGTGAACAAATATTTTATAAAAAGGAATGTTCTCAACAAACGTAAGACTTTTGTTAAAAAAATATTTCTCCATCCACATGACCACACTGGCGTTTGGGTTCACTAATGCTAAGATGAGCTCACACAGTAACAATATGGGATGCATCATCACCATTAGGGAAGAGCCTGAGAAGGTGCTCAAATTAAATGTTACATCGCTTTTAGTATTATTATAAAGACGATGTGCAGCATGTAGTTCTTATGGTAATTATGATTATTCTAAATTCAGTGTATATTCAGCCTGAGACGTATCACAAACATGATGTAATGAGCGAGAAAATAAATCTGTGAATAATGGTTAAATGTCTGAGCAGCAAATGGAAAGGCATCTCACTCTTAATGTTTCATTTTCTTGCTGGCTAAGACCTCCTAATTTGCATCTACGTATGTTGGGAGTCCACTTTTAACAGAAAGCGGCTAGAAAGCAGCTATCCATGCCTGTAAGGTGCACGTGGTATCCATGCCTGCAAGGCTTATGTCATATTCACGCCCCTACAAGGGGCGTGGCAAAAGTGTATAAATACCTCAGATTTCCCTTCAATAAAAGAGACTGGATCAGAACCTCTGTCTTGTCTCCATTCCTAGTGGCTCTTCTCCTTATCCCCACTCTCTCTCTTTCTAGACCCTGACTGGAAGACTGGAGCAGCAGTTTGGGCCGGGCAGTGGTGGCGTATGCCTTTAATCCCAGCCCTTGAGAGGCCAAGCCAGGCAGAGCAGAGCAAGCCACAACAATTTTTGTTATAGTAACTATTCAGGCATTGTTAAGTCTTTTGTCTCAAGCCAGGTAGAACGTAGCCGGTTGCAACATGCATATATAGCACAATTCAGTAGTTACAACTTTTGAAGTAGTAAACTAGTGACACCTTTTATGAAGAAGGTTATGCTCAGTTGGCATAATAACAAAAAAACCTATCCACAAAATAAGTCACATACATGTTCATTTATTCCATATTCAACATGCAAATATTTGACCTTAAATATCATGATCACTTCTCTATCCTTGAGACAGTACAACAGATTTTAGAACAGGCTCAATTATCCAGTTAATTCAACAATCAGGATGTCTTTTAATTCTCAAAGTTTAAGATGTAAACATTGAGAAACATAGGATAGATGTAACAGTATAATGTAATATAAATTAGTACATCACATTATATCTCTGCATTAAATGCTTATGTGGTTGTTGCATTAGTCTCTTTATTTCTGGAATTTTTTCAATGTCTGTGTGGAACTTTTTAATAAAAAGAATAATTGTTGTTTCACCCTAAGTAAGCATATTCTGTTTCACATACCCAGCAGAAAAGCCTCTACCTCGGATACTCAAGGGTGATACCAATGCACCCTCATCTGCCGTCCGAGACTTCATAAGGAACAGCTTGTACAGACTGTATATACTACTTGAAAGAACATTAGATTAAAGAAGGAGTGATGACATGTAGGTTTTCTTACAGTGCTGACAATCTAGAAATGTATTTTTTATATATAGAAAGCATGTAAATATTTATAGGACTTGGTTTACCTAGGAAAATAAAGAGTAAGATGATCCTTTTATATGTATGTTATTCTAGAAAATATAATTATATACAATGCGACTTAAAGAAAACTTGAATGTCCTATCCTAGAGCTACTCTAGATTTATAATAAAATGTATATCCAATAAATACACTTTTTGTTAGTAAAGTATAATACACAGGAAGTGTGTCCAGAAAACAATACAATGTCTTCAACTCTATGTTAAAGGCCTTTCATCTAGTAGCTGCTATAAAGCAGTAAAAGAAGAAAATAAAAAAAATGAAATTTAGATATTCAGATTTCTCGTCTTTAAAAGGTAGACAGTGAAATAAAACATGCAATTTGAACCCAAGCATTCTGTTTATTGTTGGTTTTTTGTTTTTGTTTTTTTTGTTGTTGTTGTTGTTTTTTTTTTATTTTTTTTTTATTTATTTTTTTTTTTGTTGTTGTTGTTTTGTTTTTGGAGACAGGGTTTCTCTGAGTAGCCCTGGCTGTCCTGGAACTCACTCTGTAGACCAGGCTGGCCTCGAACTCAGAAATCCGCCTGCCTCTGAACCCAAGCATTCTGAATGCGAATTAATGTGCTTAAGTTGCTAGACTGTTGTCTTTCACAGTCTATGTCTCACCATTTTCAAGTAAATTTATGTAGCTTTAAATATATTTTCCTTGTTTGTTCCATAGAATCTATCATGCCTCTAAAGCTAAGAATTGTTATTTCCCACTTTTCCAATTGTATGTGTTTAGTTTTGTTGGTATGTATGTTCACTGAGGGAGGGGGCACTTAGATTAGTGCTTCTCAGTGCTGCCTCAACTGTGAGGGAGGATATCACATAAAGTACTTGGCAATCTCTGGAGGCAGTTTTTCCGCTTTCAAAATGAAGTGGAGAATTCCTAAGACTTCTACTGGGTGAGATCAAAGAGCCTGCTAAAATCCTCCCTGACGCCTCTGACCCACATTCTCACTTCCATCATCGCATACGTATTTGGCTAAAAATATTAATGACAGTGTTGAAAAGATGGCATAGAATGAAAGGGAACATAAAGCAAGGACAATATTCTGTAAAACGATTGTAGAACTTCTCCAAGACCTCAATAGAGGGTGGGTTAAGCTGAAAGAACCAAAACTCATCTATTTGTATTATCCTTATGTGTCAAACATGAAAATACACACGAGGGGTGAGCTAGTTATTTGCCATGCCATGGTGTTTGCTACTACCTGGATGGTGTGTGCACATGTGTACACACACATATTCATAAATATACATACATGCATATATAGAGCACATCCATACCTGCATAAATACATAAACACCTGCATTCATATATATATGAAAACACATGCATACATACATACATAATACATATATACACATATGCACATACATTTATATACACACAAACAACTTTTGTTTTATATTTGTATAATTTCTGACATTTACTGAAAATTTAAAATTAAGATTAGTTTCTTATTGTTGAATAAAATAGCATTCTTACTGTTGAGTCAAATAGAACCAACTGTTCGAACTCTTTGATTTTTTTTTTGGCACTGTGCCTAATTAAAATTAACTAGACTCCCCAATGCATAATCACAGGAACACCTAATATGCTATATTTCCAGCCAGTTTTATGCAGTCATAAATATAAGCAAGAAATATGAATGACCACCCTATTGCTCCCTGCTGCATCTGAACTGTTTCTGAATCAAAGCTCTTTCCTGAGGTGGGTATTTTCACTACACTTTTCCTTGCTGAGCAATCATCTCCCAGTTGGACAATTAATAAGAGCTTTTCCGCACAGCCCTTGACGAGCTACTTGCTTTACCCTGTATTTTAGCACGCACTATATACCTTCTTCACTCCGGCTGGTTTTGGCAGTGACCCACAATCTAAATCTCTTTTCCCCATTTGATAGAAGTGAAACCATAATTATGTAGGGCTAATTTCAAATTACTACTTCATTCCACTCACAAGTGATGAAGATTAGTGGTCTTGCTCTGCATCTGAGTAAGCCAGCAACACAAGCACGGGAGAACCCAGCAGGCAACATTTGATTCACGTGAACTCAATTACTTCTGTCAAACACATCCATTTCAATAAAAAGCAGAAACTTCCAAAATGGGCTTTTTCTAACCATTTTGTACTAAAAAAGAAAAATCACATGACTCCTGAGGGAAAAAAGTAACATGGAAATAATGATAAATAACAGTTAAGGAAACACACATGGCTAAATGGATTTGAGTTAGAATTTGTTTCCTAAGACACACACACACACACACACACACACACACACACACACACACACGTTTCAAAGAAATGATTTTGCATACTTATAGTAGTTAATTACAGAAATGTGAGGCATGTATTTCAGCATGATTAAGCTAATATATAGCACATTTTATGTTAATAAAATGAAAGCCAGTGTATTGTATTGTTTGACTCAGCAGAGATTATTACAGATACAGCTGTCCACTTCTCTTAAAGGAAGTTCAGAGAGAACTTCAAATGATATGAAGATAAAGAGTCTTGTATTACTTAGCTGGCCTTGTCCACTGAACCTATGCTATGTTATTGTTAAGGGTGAGATGACATAGTTAATTACCTGCCTAATATTCTCAATCATGAAATTCAAATTCTGAAAATCTAAGGTCAGTCCCATCATGCCTACAGGTGTAATGGTTCACACAGAGATGACTGACTAGGCTTATCAACTCATCACCCAGAGAAGACTCTGCAAATATTCATATATGATAATGTATTGCAACAAATATATTCAAATTTCAGCTTCTTGACATAATTATAACCTTAATTAAACCTTAACCTAATTTGGTTAGCAGAGAAAGTAAGTAATTAAATGGCATTATGTAATAAGGCCACTTTATAAATATGTTTCAATAGGCCACTTTTGTGCTTTGAAAAAATTGACTAAAGATGGTGTCCACAGTCTGGGATATATGAAATGTCAGTCATTTCATAGCATGAAAATGACTTATCTCTGGATATTGAGAATTTGGCCAATGAATCTTTGATGAAGAAACCATTGCTTTAAAAGATTTTGAGACAAAACAAAAAAGATCTATATGTGAATAGAAATGTAAAAATAAATAAGCAAAATAGTATTTTGCTTACCTTATTACATTCTCTTTTCTTTTTGATGAATCTATTCCCTTTCCTCTTGGTTTCCAATCTTTTTCTCTCTCTTTAAATCAAAAATATACCACTCCTGCCATCAGGAGTAAGTAGTGTAGTAGAGGAAGAAAGAATCATTAAGGAAATAATAAATTATAAAGTAGGTAAACACTTATGAATCTAAATGAGTTTAAGTACGGGGAGTTTGTGAGTAAGCAAGAGTGAGGTGTGATCTAGTGTTGACTTGTCAGGAGCCGTGCAAGACTGCAAATTGGAAGGATGAATTGAAGTTAACCAGAAAAGATGGAGACAGATGAGCACTCAAGAAGGTAAAAGAAGAATTATAAAAGAACAAGTAAGATGCTTCTGGAAAACTGAATAAACATTGTATGCTTCACATATAGAGAAGAGAACAGAGAGGAGAGTCAAATATAAGAACAAACCTAATCAAGATCTGTGCTGGCTTGTTTTATGTGTCAACCTGACACAAACTAGAGTCATCTGAGAGGTGGGAACCGCAGTTGTGGAGATGCCTCCAGTGAATCAGGCTGTGACTGGATAAGAATGTAGGACATTTTTTACAATTAATGATCCATGACTGCTAGTGGATCCATTAAAGAGCTCAGCCTGTTGTGCTTGGTGGTTCTATGAAAGAGCAGGCTGCACAAGCCTATAAGCAGCACTCCTTCATGGCCTCTGTTTTTCCCACTTCCTACGGGATACTGCCCTGCTTGTGTTCCTATCCTGACTTCCTTTCAGGATGAACATCGATGTGATAGAAAAAGCAAAAAAATTCCTTTCCTCCCTATGGACGGTTGCTTTGGATTATCTTACATCACAGCATGTAACCCTAAGACAGGATATTAAGGAGATAAAAGAAAAGCTCAAAATGGTCACTACTGAGTTTTACAATGCAGAGGGGGAGAAGATACATGCGTAAAGCAGTAAGCTTTGTATTTCTTTTTTTTTATTGGATATTTTATTTACATTTCAGATGCCAACCCCTTTCCCCATTTCCTCTCCCTAGAAAACCCCTATCCCGTGCCCCCTTTTCCATTTTGCTTTTATTCAATTTTTTAAAATGTTAATCAAAGGCTTTATAAGTATGGTAATGCATTTCTTTATAGATGCTATATTCACACGCATCAAAGTCAAAACTATGCAAAACTATGCATACAGCCATGCATTATATTTAAAAAAAAAAGTTCTAGTAAGGTCTAACTTTAGATTGAAGAAGGAAATAGAGGACAGTGATTCTAAGAGATAGATAACTGAATGGTATTTTCTAGGGACATATTGGGATGATTTGGACAGGTATTGAGGAAGAAAATGTCTGAACCAATCAGAGACGAGGCTGATAAGATTATTCCAAACACCATTTTCTACTTAATATTTCAGCAGCGCAGGTTACAGTGGTCTAACTTAAGTCCTATGGCATTTCTGCCATTCGTTCTTCACACAGAAGCACTATCTTTATACATTTTTTTCCAGGCTGTGTGAGAGCATTTTAGTCCCCAAAGCAACCTCTCAATTTTTTGAGAGTTTATTCAATGAGATGAGTTATTTATAAAATTGATATGTATAAATTCTACTGAAATAGATGCATAGTATTTTATACTGTTAAAGACAATTGGTTGGGCAAGAGAAATGGCTCAGCAGCTAAGAGCCTTTTGCAGACAAATGGGGCTTCATTCTCAACGCCCACATGGCAGCTCCCAATGCTCTAAAATTCCAATCACAACACCTTTCTTCTGTGGGCACCAGGCATGCACATTGTGCAGAGATATATTTAAAGGCAAATACTTACACACATAAAATGGTAGAGTAACTGAAAATGTTTAAAAGAGGCATTATGAATATAGATGTCTCTCTGTATAAACTATCCAGTCTTATACACTCTGCCACACCACAAACCCAGAAGACATTGCTCTACTGCCACAGCAGTAAGACAAAGTCAAGAATTTAAAGGCATTCATTTATTTTCTTTTAACTATTGTTTTTCAGCATGGGTATTTTGCTTGTATTATTTCTGTGTACCAAATACAATTATTGGTGTGCAAAGAAGCTGATGTTGGATTCCCTGCAACTGAAGATACAAACAGTTGCAAACTGCCATATGAATGTTGGGATTTGAACTCAGGTCCCCTGCCACAATAGCCAGTGCTCAACCATGAAGCCATGTTAATATGGACGAGTTTTTAAACACAGATTTTGCCATCTGTCCTGCTCTCACTTACTGTGCTCTCTACTCAGTGATGAATAATAATAATAATAATAATAATAATAATAATAATAATAATGTTAGCTTCCCACACTAGCAGACATTCATATAGAAGCACCACTCCCTTGAGATATGACACGTTCAATAAGTGCCAATAGAGTATTTTCATCTCATCAATTCAAATTTCATCCTCTAAGCATTCAGGAACTTCCTATACCATCTGTTAATTGGAATGAGAACCAATTTTGTAGTGGTGTAAATTAGCCTCTACCTACTCCCTAAAATAACATAAATGATCAGTAGATTGTTGCCTTAAAAATGACAAATAAACAGTTAAAGAAATTACTTATAAACTTCTTATCTATATTTTATAATGAACTTTAGTCAACATTAATTTAATTGATGTTTTTATCATATAATTACATATGACCTCACCATAAACAAATGTAACTGTTCAAAAACAAAAAACAAAGTATTAGACCTCTTACATAAATCTAATCAAACTATGATTCCCTACTGCAAAAACTTAGAAGCATTTAGATGCACAATGTCCATTTGACAACATTCCTAATTGTATTTGTATGTATATGTGTATCAAGAATTTATATTGAAAAATAACTATATAATTAATTATAAGTAATAATGTAAAAGTCCTAAAATAGCCAATACTGAAAAGAAAATTTTAGTTTATGCAAGAGACTTTGAGAGAATTAATAAACCAGTCTCATTGAGATTGCCAAGTAAATGATACTATTTTGTCTCTCTAGATGTTTAATGAATCTAAAGTGAAGTTTGAGCAAACTAGGCAGGTAAGTACACATAAAAGGAACTTAGGAAACAAGAACACTTATAAAAGCAAGAGAAGGCTCTGCTCAGCTTTGGGTTTTCTCCTCAGTCACTACACATGAACCCCTTGTTAGTACTTAAAATTAAGATGTCATAAGAGCACACATTTTCAAAGGAAAAAAATATGCTTTCTTCCTCATACACTGTTTTCTTTGGTATGAAGTACTATCTTGTTTCAGAAAGCCATTGATAAATATCCAAGTCTGAAAGGGCAACTTACCACACTGTAGGCAAAGTGAGAACATTTTCAAATGAATGAGGAAGCATGCATGATCAAGTTTCAATTTAAAAGAAAAATTAAAGCAGAAAGAAAAAAACTCTCCAAGTGCAAATTGCTTTGAAATGACCTTTCTATATTGGCTCTGTCTCCGAACACTTATTTTCATGGGGCACTGGTTATTATGCATTTAAAATTGATCTATAAATTTTAAAAAGCAAGCATATAATTGCAACCATATGTAAACAACATAGTAAGCTAAGTCCTGCGAGATGACAAATGTTTTTTCCTGAGAAGTTCATATTGCTGAACCTACTTGCGAAGAAATTTTAAATGGCAGTTAAAAGCATGCCAGGACAAGATTTTTGCATTTACATTCTGTAGAGCAAAACAAGGGCAGAAAACAACTTCATGAGAGAAAAACCACAGTAGTAGAGGAACAATCCTACAATGGATGATGGCAGGCTATGGGCTGTGTCATTCAAAACTTCTGAAGATAAGATGAATATGAAATATCATATGGAGAGTCGGATACTCTCTGAGCATTAATTATGTATCGTCAGAAGAATCGTGCATTAAATCTTTCATCATTGCTTGGAAATTTTGAAATTCAGAGAAGAAATCAAACTTTAAGCGAAATATTCTCCATAAAAGTAAAAGCTCACTTGCAGTCACTGGAGGAAACACATATACATGAGCCAAGAGAAGTAAATGCAAAGCTCTCACAAATCCACAGGCAAAGACTTACCTTGACAGGTGCCATTTTTCTCTTCATATCCGGCCTTGCACATGCACTTCCCGATGGGAACCAGCCACTCCCCTTCAGCGCTGCAATGCATTTTGGGAGGATCGTCTGTCACTGAATGATTGACGCAGGAGCCTGACACCTCTAGCAACTGTGAAGAATCTGCTCCAGTGATAGTGTCAGGGAAGACAGCCAAGTGTCTTACCACGGAAGGACATTTTTTATAGTAGACACGGACAGAAACCAGAGCAATGCAAGCACCCACATCTTGGAAAGCAAGGTAAAATCCCTTTTTGCTCAGAGGTCCTACATCTCTGACCTCCGTATTCAGCTTCATGACACGGTCACCAAGATCAAGTTCGGTGAAGCTCTCATCTGCAGCAATGGTATCAATCTTGATATATTGGTTCTCTTTGATATTTCTCCCATTTGCATCATCCGATTCAAAATAATACATGTTAAATGTCTCCTTACAAGTCCCCAGTCCACCAGGAAGGCTGTTGCAATCCCTTAGCGTAAACTTAAGTTCAATGAAGATTCTGGAAGCACCTTCGTTAGAGATCCAGCTGGTCAACAGCCAGTTATTCTGATTCTGTTCCATAACCTTGCACACTTGATATGTGTGGATGGGGGCATAGTTTTCATCAACTTCACCAATCTCTTCCCACTGTACAAGATAAAAATAGAAAGATGTGAAAAATGGAGGCTCAGAATGTAAACAGGAAAAGTCACAAAAAGTCACGAAAACTCATTTACCCAAAGAGATATATGTTCCCTCACATATATTATTGAAATAAGCCATATAAAAAACTTGGGGAGAAGAAACTAAAAAAAAAAATTTTTTTTGACTTTTTCAATTTCCTGAATTTCATGTTACGGATTCAGTTAGTGGTCTCTTGCATACTAAGCACTTACAATCCAACTATCTATATCTCTACATACCCAGTTGTTATGTATTTCACCAGATTAACCCAAAGATGGAAAAATTAGGAATGAAATGGCTAAAGTGGAAAAATGTATATTTTTAGAATAAAAATTTTAAAAACAGGTGTGTGTATAGTGAACGAAAATAAGAAAAATTGAAGTATTTTTGAACAAAATAAGTCTATATATAAGATTGAAATTATGGTTTGGATAGTACCTGAATTATCTATGGGCTAAAAGTTTGATTTTAGCTCACAGAGCTATTTGGGAGATATTGGCACAATGAACAGTGACATAGCAACAAAATGACTACTGTCATAGTGATATAGCCATAGATGAGTAGACCACTTAGCCCTTCTCAGAGAAGATTCTTCCAACAGATGGCAATGCACACAGAGACCCACAACTGAATAAAGTGAGGGACTTGTTGCTAAATAGGATGAGTTTGTTGTTGTTGTTTGTCTTTTTTTTTCCAAACTCTTTCTCTCAAAGCTCTGCAGAAGAGAAGTTAGAAAGAAGGAAAGTGCCAGAGGTGGTGTATGACTGCAAGGAACCAACTTTCATACACAACAGAAGGACGCACATACATACATATAGACTTTCAGAGACTGTGAAGACACACATAAGGGCTGCACACCTTCAATCTGCACACCTTTTTTGTTTTAAACCAGTGTGGTTTTTCCTTTCATTTTGTCTGCTTGTTTGTTTGTTCTGATTTATTTAAATTTGTCTATCTGCTTTGATTGTTGATTGCAGATTTGGGGTGTGGGGTGTGCAGAAAGAGAGAAAGAGCATTAAATGTAGCAAAGATGGCGGAAAGAATGTGGTAGGAGTTGGGGTAACAGAAAAGAGATCATTCTTTCATGGGGAACATGAGAGCCTGGTCTCTTCTTTTCCTCTCTAGTTCTTCCTGCATGGGTAAGCAGTTATTTTCTCTGCCACATACCCTTGCCAGCACTTCTGAATCACCCCAGGGCTAACAGCAATGGGGCCCAATTGATTAAAGACCAAATCCATTACAACTGAAAACTAAGATTGAACTTTTCTT
This sequence comes from Rhabdomys pumilio, assembly GCA_030674055.1. Classification (NCBI taxonomy): domain Eukaryota; kingdom Metazoa; phylum Chordata; class Mammalia; order Rodentia; family Muridae; genus Rhabdomys; species Rhabdomys pumilio. Next base: position 22,152,607 of record JANHMN010000007.1, read on the forward strand.
TCTATGACTTAAACACATGAGGTATGTTTGAATTAGTCGAAAGCTAACAAGGAAAGTAAAGTTTAACTGGAAAATAGTTTAATTTTAAGAGAAAAATTGAGAATAAAGAACTGAAGCACACATACACAAAAGGATGTTATATTTTAGAACATATTCATTTATTTAATATTTTTAAAGTTGCAGAGGACACATAAATATAATAAAATTTGAAAGAAAATCTATTAGTTCAAAATGAATAATAGATATTTAATTCACAGAGTTGCTTATTCAGAAAAAAATTCACTAATTTGAAAGCTAAACAGGTGTTAATTGATTTTTCCATAGCTCAGAGAATGATTAAATTAGAGATAAAATCTATATATTTGACCAGGTTTACTCTTGTCATTTTTCATATTAATTGTGTCAAAATTGAATGATAGATTTATATTGGTATAATTACAACCACCCTAACATTCTAAATGTACACTACATGTAATAATAATAAATTGTCTTTATACAAATTCCAAAGTATAACTTAAGCAAATTGGATTTATAAATCACTTATTCCCACTAAAGTATTTGGAGAATCTTAAGGTTTCACATTTCAGAATATCCATCTATAGACACTCACTGTTCTTGAGACACCAGTTATGTTCAAGAAATTTTACAAAGTTGTACAGAAATTACTTAAGCTCTATATAATTAATTATATAATTATACTCTATTCAAGTTTTTAATATAGTTGAAATATATAGCCAGTAACGGAAAACACCAACTTTCAACAAATGGAGGATATATAGTTTTAGACATTGTGTATGATACAAAAGAAACTCCAAGAAATTAGTTTCTGTAAATGTTAAATTAAGACATTTTGGATTCATTTTGTTGAGTTCCCAAAGACGTAGAAAACGTAGAGTCAATGCATGGAAATAAATCTCACACTTCAGATTGCCTACCTTAAACTTTTAGCTACCATTAGACAGACACTTGTAAGAGATGCTAATGAGAGAAAAACTGCTGAATGATTCAAATTGGCAAGAAAAACACACAAATGTCTCATCATGACAATTTCCACATGTTTGTGTTACATGAGGGCTAAGTTCTTTCATTTTGCATTACTCTTTCTCTCTTTAAAAGGAATATTAATTTTGCTATTGATTTTATTGCAGATAATCAGCCATTCTAACAACAAACTGGATATATATTTTTTCATGAGCAACCTGTCACTCTTTTATTGTAAATCACCCCTTCATATCATAATTGATATTTAAAATAAAATAATAATGAACAAAAATGAAAAAAAAACAATTTACCATAAGATCAATCGAATAGGTGTGTTTTAGATTCCTTAGAACATTGATCAACAAAAGAAAAATCAACATAATATTACACAAATATTTCTCTTATGATAACCTTTCAAGATGTAAAGCAGACAGTTTGTAATCATTTGCCTTCAAATGTTTATAGAAGACTTGTTTCTATAGCATATATTGCTACAAGGCCCAGAAAGATAAGGTTGCCAAGTAAATTAATGCAAAATATCAGGATCCTCAAACATTATAAACCAAGGAAGTCACAGTCCTTTCACACAAAGAACGAATGCTATGGGTACAAGCTAAGCATCATTTGACAGGGCAGCTGCACACTTCCTGCTCCAGTGGCCGATTTGAAAGCATATGCATTAATGTCATGGTATTCTAAATCATTTCAGTCGATGGAAATAAAGAATTTAAAACCCGTTCTGGTACAATTTTATTTATATATACGTTCAAGAGTAATACTGAAGACTCATAAAATATGTTTCAAGGACCAAAGAGAAAGACTTTAAACATTGTAATAAATAAGTACATAAGTAAATAAATAAATAAAATTCCAATTAGGGATTGTAGAGATAACTCACACCAGTTTCCACTTAAGCACATTAAAGAACGAGAAAAAAATATTTATTTGTTTTCGATTAAATTTGAAGTAATACCCTTAGTTCATTGATAGTTTTGTTTCTCTTAGCACAAAGAAATTATCTTGCTATTCATAGAAAATATATGTATGATGAAGAAAAATGAATAAAATAAAAGAAAGACGAAAAGGAAATATCCTTCAGCAATAACTCAGGAAAGGGCTATATACATTTCCAGTTACTTTTACAAAAGACTTATCAAGGAGATTACAGCAATTTTTGTGAAAGATATGCAAAACATTGTCTTTTCAGTTTTTCTGGATAGCCTACGATTCTGTGCTTCAGAATAATACCCTAAGATTTTTCTGCTGTTCGCAGTGAATAGTCTGTGAATTTTGGAAGGGTTGGCTGCTGAATGTTAATCAGATGGACAATGCGGTTCGGACAATTCTCTAAGGTGTATACTCCAAGTCCATGCTCTTCTTAGCATCTTTTCCCTATTTATCTACTATGTGTTTGCCTTAATTTAAGTCCTGGTTATACAAACAGCTTAGGTTGGCCTGGCATCTCTCACAGATGCTTATGGATTTCTCTTTTCTCAGGCCCTGAAAACTCCTGGACATTTGCATTCTTCCTTCACACCTGGGCACGCCTCCCACGTCAGCCACATTCAGGGAACAGAGACACTGATTTATGAGTGTCATACACTATTCTTTGTCTCCCAAAACTATAAAATGCTTTCCTTCTATCTGCAGCCACTGAACATCTAAGTTTCATGCCTGGAGTGCCAGCTATCCCTTCTGCTTCAACGTGACACGCCTTTCCAATCCACAAGCACACGTTATTACTTCTTTTTGCCATTAATACTTGAAAATACTCAGGACACAGAGTTTAGGCTATAATCTTCCTTGAGAGTGTACTCCCAATTCCATACTAAGAAGAATTGTGTGAACAGAATTGATTCTGACCTTAATGCTATCAGGGTTATAAATCATCCAGTTCTGCTTTCATTATTTTATTTCTATTTATCTTTTTTTCCTGTATCAATGAATGAATCAATTGAAGTTAAGAAAGAGTGCTAAAAAAAAAACTTCACAGTCAACTTCTGAATAAAATGCTAGACTGTCTTTGTTAAGAAGAAAGTCGTGCCTGGCAGTTCAGTTTTAGTCTCAAGTATTCTGATCTCTTAATATATAAACTGGAATCCAGTCTCTGGCATGACAGCTCTGCAAACTAAATTGAGAACTGAAGGTAACTATTGTGACCAGTTAAAAATGATAATATTCAGTTTTTAAAAATAGCAGAAAAGGCATAAAGATTGGATTAATAACCATTTCTAAAATAGAATATTTGAAGAGCAGAAGCAATAAAGGACAGTTTAAAGCACACATAAACGCAGTACCCATTAGACTCATTTGTCTTTCTCCAGATCAACCAGACTTTCAGGACATACAACTCCCTTTTATCTGAGGTTGGCTTGGGGGACAGCGCAGTCAACTGCACAAATTACTACGTCAGGAAACCATGCTAATATTATTATTCATCATGTACTCATAAAATAAATTCTTTCTATATACTCTGTTATTCAGAAATAAATGTGTTAACATTGAAGCATGTCCATCCTAGGTTTTATGCAATCTTAGGCTCTATAGTGAAAAAATTAATGTCAAACATTCATTCATATACCCCTCCTTAATGCAAAAGTTCTACTAATTGGAATTAATTCATAATTGATAGATCACTGTCTTTATGATTTATGTTCTGGTGAAAACGAAAATTATTTTTTTTCATAAATCATCCAAATTTTATAGGTTCAAGTTATAAAATTTATGAATTTACAACATTTGAGAACAAATTTTTTAAATATTTATCTTATGTATGTATAGGTATGTGCATGCTCTCATCAATTTGCACACCACAGTATGTGCAGATGTCAGAAGACTCAGGAGTCAGTTCTCTTCTTTCTTCATGAGTAATCTTGAAATCAAGTTCATGTCAACAACAGTCTTGATAAATGCACTTTTATTTTTTTTAGCAATCTTGCCAGCCTAACACCAGTAATTTTTATTAAAATTGTAAGTATGAATTTAAAGATATTTCAATATTACAATTATTCACACAATTTTATGATCTTAGCATTGCATATTAGTCAGTTGGATAACGTTTTACCAGCATTACAGCTGGTAAGTTACAATTGATAGCTTACTTTAAGTACTTTATTCTTAATGTGATATGTTGAAAGTATTCAACTTTTGTTTTGCACTCACTAGTATGGTGGACAACTTTATACAAATTTAACTCTGCAATAATTCATATTACAGAATGGAGTTATATCGTATATCATATTTCAGTCAAAGTGTCTTAGCTTAATTTTGGTTGTTTTCTTGGACAGAGTGAAATTCAAATCTGGTAAAGAATCAGTTTCCTTTGGCATTGGCTCCCACACAATAAAGAGAACTTTCTAGAAAGGCCAGATTACAATGAAAAGACTTCTATGAACAGAGGATAACTGTTTTGTAGTTTCTTGTATAACAACTTTTACACAACACCTTATAGATATCCTGGAACAAAGTAAAACTTGTCCTTTGAGATTTATTAAGTATTAATTAAATGCCATTTTCCCTTTTCTAGTTCTAGTCTAGGGGTAGTATGTTTTGTTCAGTTTAATAATAACATCATCATCTGAGATCATGAGATTTAAAGTTTATTAAAAAGAGTTATATCTCCCATGATTTCAGAATATGAAATAAGAACAATGTGAATGGGCACTAAAATCTGAATGCCATGCATGAATTCATTCTTAACCACTGAGTCTGAAATATACTTCCATATGCTCTCAAAATACACTACTTTCATCTATATTTACTGAAAGATTTCTGTTTCGGGGTCGAGATTTTTTTCTAGTTAGACTTGTTAAACCTAGAACAAAATGTCTTGTATTCTACCCTTGTTAGTATTTAGTTTATGATAATAATAATTGTCTTAATTCATGATTCTTGGTTCATTACTTTATATATGCACATATGCATATATGTACATAAATATATATATATGTATATTTACACACATTCTGTTATCTTAAAGTAAGTAAAATTGGGTTAAATAGTTTTAAATTTTGACGTGAATAAGTTGCTTCTTGTGAGTGATAAAAATAACTAAAAGTTTATCCTCTTTATATTACCAATATGAAACAAATATACTCCATCCCTCCTTCAAAGGCTCAAAGCTTACAGAAGCGAATAAAGTATACAAACCAGAGAAGGAGGATGACTACTGGAAAAAAGCCTTCTGAACTCAGCCCAAGGAGAGAAAATCCCAGCATGGAGATGCAAAGTCAGGACACCCACACACCACTAGCAGTGGAGTTATTGCAATTGTTGGAATCTGTGAGAGTGAGGCTGGTTTTTGCCTAAGTGTGTAGCTCCTGATAAGACTATGACCATCTAGTAGAAGGCAAAACAAACTAACTAACTAACTAACTCCAAGAATATCTGGTCAGCTCAAATTGTCCTTGATGTGGGGAAAAGCACAAAGATGAGCGAGAAGGGCAGAGAGATATTGAACATGATTTAAACTTGTACGGAATGAGTGAGGAATGAATAAAATATTTTTGAAATATCATTTTTTGTTAGATAGACAACTAGTCCATCTGTCTACATGTTCATGTGATCTAGGGCATTCAATCTGAAACATTTACTCTGACAATGGATTAAACAAGTTCTAGAAGGATAAGCAGCATAGGTATACAATTATGACTAATGGTATGAAAGTGTGTCTTAGCTAGAGCTACTATTGATAAAACACCACTATGAAGAGCAAATTTGGGAGAAAAGTGTCTATTTGGCTTACACTTCTACACTATGCTATAACTGTAGAAAGTCTGGGTGGAACTCAAACAGGAGCTGATGCAGAGGCTATGTAGGGCTGTTGCTTACTGGCTTGCTTTCATAGCTTCCAACACTTTTTTCTTATAGAATGCAGCAACACCAGTTCCGAGATGACACTGCCCACAATAGGCTGGGTCCTACTGCACTAATCATAAGCTAAGAAAATGCCTTACAATCTTACCTAGAGACTGATATATGGAGGTATTTTCCCAATGGAGGCTTAGTCCTGTCTGATGATCCCAGCTTGTGTCAAGTTGACATAAATCTACCTAACATGGTGAGGGATCAGGCTACTATGATTTTGCTTTGTAAATTTGTTGCTACTTAAATGTGTTACAATTGATGACAACCCATTTCTCATTAGGAAAATAAGATGTTTACTGAGTAAAAATATCTCAGTTTCAAGTCAGTAGGTATTCTCCTTTTTATTATTGGATATTTTATTTATTTATATTTCAGATGTCACCCCCTTTCCCCATTTTCCTCCCCTAGAAAACCTCTATCCTATTCTACCTCCTCCTTTTTGTTTTATACCATTAATGACTTTGGACTTGGACAGGGAAGTAGGCTCAGATATTTTGGTCACCCTGATAAGCCCTTAGAAACAGTGATCACAGGAGTCTTCACATAACTTTGTTATTGCCTTGCTTGTTCTTTGCCTATTTGTGTTTATTGTCTTGTTTGTTCCTTGACTATTTGCATCTATTTGTATTGGTAGTTCCTCAACCTAGAACTGACCTTAATACTTGCATTCCTAATGACTTACATAAATGCTCAAACTACACAGACTCAAATAGGAGGAATCTTTGTCTTGAGTCATAATTCTTTGAAAAACTCTGCATTTAATACATAATTCTCATATGTATATAGATTTCAAGGCTTCCATAGGAGAGAAAGAAAATAGTTGTTGCATCATTCTAATTTTTTCACAATGCATTATACATATAGCACAGTCACAGACATGACTAAACATTTTTGTAAATAGGTAAAAAGAGCATAAGCAAATTGTTTTAGTAACTGCCAAATTACCTAAGATTATAATTCCGATTTAAATCAGTGTCTCTGTTTTTATGAAAGCGATTATTAATTTTACTTTTCTAAATTTACTTGTTTTACACTCATTCATGTTTTTCCTGATTGAATATATGTACAATATTTAAAGAAATAAGAAGAGACTGTCACAGCCTCTGAAACTGAAACTACAGAAGATTGAGAACCAGCATCTGCGGGCTGACAATGAAGCCCAGATACTCTACAAAATGAACAAGGTTTTTAATGTTGAGCCATTACTCCAATCCTAAGGGTTAAATTTTTATTGATAAAATATGGATTCACCTGACATAACTTACCAATGAAAAGGGAAACTTTTCAATGCTTAAAGAATCGGGTATTTTCTTTTTCCATAAAATAATAAGGATGAGTATTAGTGATTGAATTAGAATTCCGTAACTATAGCCCCAAAACTTCCTAAGTTTCTTGACTTTTGGCAACTCAGCAGACAAAAACCAACCAAACAAAAAAAGCAACCAAACAAACAAACAAAAAAACATCTTTAGTTATGTAGAAACTCCAAGAAAAAAAGTTTAGACATAAAAAAAAATGTAACACAGAATTTCCGTTTCACAGAATTAATCTCTTTAAATAGTTCCAGTTCTTTGGTAAAATAATTATGACAAAATGTTCAAAGTCTAGCAAAAAGACAATTTTGTCTTTTTCTGAAGTGACACATTAGTGGCAAAAAAAATAATCTTTCAGCCAGTAGAAGTTTGAGTTTCTTTAAACATTTTTAAGATTCATGAATATAATGTAATAATTTTACTAGAAATGATTTTTCAATTAATTTTCTATGTATGAAGTAAAACTGAAATTGATTATTTTATTGCCTATGGACATGTGCAGATACTTATGTGTTTAGACTTAATTCATTATAAAAATAAAATCATTTGAGAAAGACATTTAGCCTTTGAAGCTTGTATGGGAATTTTCATAGGGAAGTCCATAAGTAATTAAGAAGTACATATACACAACAATACATGTGAATGACCAAGGGGAACTTCTTCCTTACTCCATCTCCTTCAATCCTTTATTTAGCAATTATTCTTTAGTTATTATTTATTATCTAAGTTGAAAAGAAACGAGTTATATATCCAAAATCTCCTCGGGAGTATTTTGTAACAGAAAATTGTTATAAGAAGAAACTTGTTTTTTGTATTTATCTTTAATATTTTTTTACAGTCCGGTCGTTATCCCCATATCCCCATCCTGGTCATCCTTCGACAGTTCCTCATCTCGTACTCCCTCTCTCTGTCTTTCCAAGAAAATGCTTAATGAACATTTTAATATTGAAAACCTGGAATTTTTTCCTTAAAAAAATCTTATTCATGAAAACAAATTAGAGCATATTAACTTGTCAATAATGGTTTTAAAAGACAAAATGGGCTAATTGAGTAAGGATGTCTAAAATTAAAAAATTAATAAACTGAGTGTCATCTTGAATGATCTCATCAGCACTTTATTAAAAAGCAATCCATAATTTATGGTGCATATTATCAGATTTGTCAGGAACTTTGTTCAGTTGGTTATAATTCCACAAGTAGCAGCTTAAGTCAAACAGGATTGTGGAGCACTGACTTAGTTCCGTGTGATAGTAAAATCATGTGATAGGGAATCTTCAAACTGCAACTATACAGCACAAATTATCTCTGTTGTATTATTATAAAAGTTTATGTAACCATCAAGTTCATATCTTTCTTAAAATGCCTGTGATCTCAGTTATATATGTGTTTAAAATGGAAACACACATTTATTGCCGATGTCATTGTGAGCTACAGCAGCCACTATGGAAATCAGTATGAAGGTATCAAAACAGATTAAACAGGTCCATAGGAATTAGCTGTTTCACACTTGGAAATATGCACAGAGTAACGTAAACCAGCATAACGTATGAAAGGAAGAGTGTTCCTCACTCATATTTATTTTGACACTACTCACTTCATGAAAGTTGTGGAACTCATCTAGATATTCCTTACAAACAAATGGATGAGAGAAACACAGCCTATAGATGTAATGAATTCTTACTCAGAACTAAAGAATAACATGTTGACTTCAGAGGAAAATGGATAGAATGGAAGACTGCTATGTTAAATGAAGGCACACTCAGAAAGACAAATATGCCATGTTTTCTCTAAGAGGCATGATCTAGACATGGGGGCAGGCAGTGAGGGACTGAGAATGAGAAAAAGAGAAATCAAGAAATGTAGGGTGGTGAGCAACAAGTGTGTGTGTGTGTGTGTGTGTGAGAGAGAGAGAGAGAGAGAGAGAGAGAGAGAGAGAGAGAGAGAGAGAG
>JANHMN010000007.1:22169206-22183953 GCA_030674055.1 Rhabdomys pumilio
TTATTATTATTATTATTATTATTATTATTATTATTATTATTATTATTGTTAAATCTATCAACTAGTTTCATGGTAAAAATAGTGAATTGGTAATTATGCAAAGCCTAATCGCACTATTCATTTTTAAAAGCAATTTACTTTCTATACATTTTAGTTGATTACACAGAGACCTATGAGTGTTCAGTACAATGTGTTTAAGAAACAGGCAATTTGAAACCTGAACAAGAAATCAAATGACCTTGTCTACAAATGAAGGTACACATTTTATATTACCCCAGTGTTAGCCAGTAAACCACACCAAAAACTTCATCCAGTCTTAAAGAAATAAGAAAACATGTAAAAGTATATCATACAACATTATTCTTTTCAATTAAACCAGTTATCTTTATTTGAGCAAGTAAATGCATATTTTACTGTAAGAATTATCTTTTTATAAATCAATAACTATGATAGCAAAAAATGACTGGTACTATAATTCACTCAGAGCTTTGAGTTTGAATTTTGAATCATAGTTCTGGAACAATATAACACTTGGAGAATTTTAGGAGGATTTTATTGCCTGCTTCTGCTTTGCCTGTGGGGATGTGGTGAATACATGACGGCTCCTAGAATAGACTTGATTTAGCTTCTGAGGTAAACTGTGCTGAGTGTTTAAACTCTAGGCTCATGTAGCCTTAATTATTAATAAAGTCAGCATAGCTGCCATTTCACTCTGCATGTCTGAAAACTGTCAAGTGCTGTATTAATATTTAACTTTAAGAACAGATATTAATTACATGACAATCTTAACAACTAAGTGATTTAGGTTCTAAGTGCAGGGAGCTTAGGAAAAGGTACCATTTCCATAAGAGTAGTAGAGAATCTATATAATATAGTAGAAATTGTATATCCTTGGTAAACTCATTTGATAAAAGTAGATGGGTTCTTACACCACAAGTCTCACAAAAGGTCACCAGTCTATGTCGTCTATGTCACATGAAATGAGCCTTTTACAATTACAATCACATCTTTAGTTATAATTCAAGTTGCACTCTATTTATGATTCTTTTTTTTTTAAGGTAATTTCAGGGCTAGTACCACATAGTTCTAAAATAAAAAAAAAATATTTTCTTTCTAGTATGAATGTTCTATTAATTACTTATTCTTCATCTAACAATTATGCTGATTACCTACTACATATAGAGGCACAACAAGAAAGAAAAAAAATCCTGTTTTTCTCATCTGTTACACGCTTTCATGATGAAGAATTGAAATATATTTTCCTAAGCACAGTCTCTGTAGTAGATTGGTAAGTCTGGCTCAAAGTGGCTCTATTTTGACATCAGTTATCCTTTTGCACTGTGGAAATAGCATTGTAAATCAAGAGTCCATTGTTGGCCACTGAGCCTTAGCTAACTAACCACAAGAGTTAAATCACCAGCAATCAGCCAGGTACTAAAATCTGACAAAACATGACTCACATGTAAACTGACTATATCCAAACTCTGACAGTGTCAATCAAGTTATTTCATTTGTCATATTTACCTCTGGCAATACATATCACCTATACTTTCTGGGATTTGACATTATGAACCATCATTTATTTGAAATGTTTTATTTTTTTCTTGCTAAAGATCAAACAAAACTACTCTTTAGTACTATTTTAACAACGTGAGGCTTAATAACAATTATCCAACATTAAAATATAATATTATGTCAAGCCTTCTGAAATGCTATAAGGAAAACATAAATTCTGTCTTGTCGCTGTATAAGATAGATATTTGAGGTGGACAAGCCCAGGGTTAAGTATTCTAGGTATATTTAGAATTGCTTTATAATGAAGACTGAAGTGTGTAAATTTGGTGTTAGTGGCTTTATAAAGATGATTTGAGTGAAATGGTTCCTACTTGTGAGAAAATAATAGATTATATGTATTTTATGAATACCGTTGTACAATATAATAAAAGCCAATAATGAACTCACACAAACGTTATCTGGGAGGCAGGATTATTTGTCTAAATCTTAGAGATAGATAAATCAATTTCTTTTTCAATAAAAAGTTTTGACAGAAGTATTTCAGGTAGTATAACCAATGACAGAAATGCAAAGCTTTCTTTGATGAAATTACTAAATATTAAGCATAATTAGAAGACACTACATGATATATTTGTGTGTAAGATCAGAAACTAATATTTTCGAAAAAAAAATAAGCACTCACAGTCTTGTAGCTACATACACATCCACTATGAGAACTGAATAGCATATTATGAGTCTTTAGAAAGAAACTGACATAAACATGTGTGACAATGAACGTATTTATAAATCCCAGGATATAATAAAGTGTTTCTTGAGTTATTTTAAGTATAAAACTTTACTCCTACTTTAAAGAGCTGTCACTTCTTGTTCATGTACCATTGTTTAAGAAGTTATACATTACTTGTATTGTAAACTTATTTAAGACCACAATGGCACACATGAATGGCAAAGAAAGAAGTTTGACTTTTACAATTGGTGAAGAGCAGACTTTCTTTGCAATCATGATACAATTAATTACATATTTTAATATAGAATTTATTATTTTAAGCTTAATCTTATATTTCACAAACTTTTTTAGTACATTTGAAGGTAACTGTACATTTACAAAGGTCAGAGAATAGTGACAAATAAACTCGAAAATACAAAAAATAATATGAATGCTTAAAAATCAGTACCTTAGCAGGTTAGAAAAAAACAACTTACCATTTGATTAAATAAATTGATCATCTCAGTTTTCAATGTTTCTTACATGTGAGTGCTTTTATTAAATATAGATATTATGACATTAGATATTCAACAAGGAATACAGTGTTTTTAATGTCTCTTGTCATAGAATATCCTAATTTTTATATCACACACAATGTGAAAGGTTAAAAAAAAATCCAAATTTAGAGAAAAGAGAATGAAGTGAAATAATTGACTCAGCTTCTGGAAAAGCCCATGTGAAGAGAGTTAGTAGGTGTCAAGGACCTATTTTTCCACCAATACCGCTGGTTTATCAATTAAAATATAAGTGACAATATTATACAGAAATAGAACGTGCTCCAGTTTTATCTTTCTGTGTGTAGAAGCAATCACATTCTTATGCAACAGAAAGATATCAAACATGCAAACAGTAGTTGCTATTTCTTCCCCGTTAGAATGCGTAGTTCTAGAAAAGTTTAACCATTGACCCACATCATCTAGTTCTCAGGAAAAGCACATTTCAAAATCTGCGAACACTGTATTTTTCCTTGTCACTGTCTTGAAATTGCCCACAATATAATAACTGCTCTAAATTACAACTGTAAACAAATAAGCAAATTTAGTATTCACTCAGTTTATTTAATTGACTTCCGGATACAGCAATCTTGGGTTCATAACAGGCATTAGGTATTTCTATACAAACGTATTTCAGCACATGTTGACAAATAGTGGTCACAGAGTGGGTAACAAAAAGAGGCAATGTAAGCCATTGCTCATATGTAATTTTCTCCCAGCAATGAAAAACCAGTATCCCCTCAGCAAATTAAACAAGAAAACTTATAAGTTTTAATGTTCAAGAATTAATGTAATGAATCATAATTTATCAGCATATTTAAACAACTTATGCTTCCTATAAGAACAAGTGATATTTGTTTTATGATTTTTATGATCTCCTTAAATATTAGTTTCTATAATTTGTGATCCAAAGGTCATCTGTGGTACATTACCAATTTAACTATTCAAAAATATAATCACAAACCCAGAATTTATATTTATAAAGTTACCAAATGTGGTAGCATCACATTTTGAGTGCTATGATGTAACATATAGTTTATGAAGTTATTATTTGGATGAATGGATTGCCTTAAAATATATATGAATGATGGCCTTCACTGCTCTTTACCAAGAGAACTTCTCTTTGTAACAGAGAACACTACAGAAATCCACAACAGAACAAGTCAGACCCAATGGATACATCTATGTGGGGAGCGGGTATGGCAGCCAGAAAAAATGGCGCCTGGTACACCTGCCAAATCTTATGAATGGCACCTGACTTCCTCACACACCCCGGACAAAGCCACGTCCGCAGAACTACTGTGCAGACTCGCTGCCACGCAAAATCAGGCCATTTGAGGTGTGCCAATGATATATGCCCACGAGGCAGTCTCTGAGTGACCAGGCATGGGAATATAAGGAGGAACACGGAAAAAATCGGGGGCTTCCTGAGAGAGATTGTAAAAGGTTCCTGAATAAACTGCGTAGAGAAGAATCCCGTGTTGTGTCGTTCCTGTCTGCTGGTCGGATAGCGAAACGACACATCTACAAAATGATCTGCACCAAGGCTCAGGTGAACATTGAGGAAGAGTGTCTACAAACCTTGTTGAGAGCCAGGAGATCAGAGAATCTGCTGTGAAATCGTGTGCCCTATAATACCAGAAGCTACATCTATAACGTCTCTGCAATGTGACTTCCCACATGTGAGTTAACAAGGATGATGGCAAGAGCATGCCCAAATGAAGAAGAAAATTCTCACAGAGCCTCAAAAACTACACAATGAACTCTAACTTGAGGAAAGCGAACAGGAGAGGTAGTCTTCTCCAGTTCATAAAAGCACACAAGTGCCAAATGATCAGGTCTGAAAACTCATATACACATACCATCATACTGACTGACTATGTCGTAGTTAGTACTATGTACATGTCTCATGTGGCTATAGGCATCTGATGGCAATTAGTGGAAAAGAAGGTTATGAATTTGAAAGAGAGTACTGAAGAATGTATGGAAGAATTTGGAGGGCAAAAAGGAAAGGTAGAAATGTTATTACAGTCTCATAATAAAATTAAAAGTAAAACATGACCCAAATTTATATAAGAATATACAAAATTTCAATTCAAGGTAGTATAGGAAAAAATACACTTGTTGATCAAATGGTTTAAGGGATAAAAGTACACCAGGGTTTTACACACCTGCCATCTCTGTCCCACTGAGGGAAAGTAGAGTTAAGTTCATGGACTACTAACTAGCGTACAATCTTAAGAAAATGTTTAAATCATTGCTCAAATATATATGTTTATTGTGAGCAGAGAGCCTCTCCAACTTCAACCTGCCACTGCCCATCTACAGTGAAATTATGGAACGAGCCAGATGGGTCCCCTCCAGCATGTGAGAATCTATGTCCAGATCATAATTCCCAGGAGAAGGTTGCTGGGTATTCCTTAGCAAACTTCCAAGTATTAGTAGGAAAATGCTCTGTAGGTACTGGACTTCATGTTATTAGAATGACATTTAAACTATTCCTGTACTTGATGTGTCTCCTAGTTCCCAGAAGTTTAGGTTCAACCTAAAACTAGTTTTTCTCTAACACTATTTATTTTAATTTTATGTGTATGTACTTGTGTGGTTGAGCGTATTTAAGTCCATCACTTGTGGGAAGTAAACACATAAAGAAGAAAAATGGTGAAATCCCACGGAAGTAGAATTGTGTTTTGGCAACTACATAGTGGTTTTAAGCCCTGAGCCATCTGTTCAACCCAATAGGTTCTTTTAAAATTTAAATCAAACTGTACTTTTTGAATAATTTTCACATTACTTACTAAATATACAGAAAACATTTCTCTATCAAGTATTTTGAAAGAATTAATAAGTTAATACCTTAGAAGATGGGTAAAATATGCAAATCCAAGTATTACCTTTAATGTAGTGTATAAAACCTGTCCATCTGACCACATTTAATTACAATACATCCCGACCATCTTTAGCAAGACACATTTGTTGAAAGGCTGGACGTCGGTTCAGAAATGTTAACTGAATTTAATGGTCAGTAATCAAAATGTTTGCCATCTGTTAAACTGCATCAGTATGTGAAGGAATGCTTAGTTTGAACTAGTGAAACATTTCTTACTTTAATGCTGCCATCTCAGTGACTGGACACATTACATCTTGCCACTGCTTAGGAAGAACACAAAATACTGCTGGTTCATCAAAAAAATGGTAAAGTTTATGTAATTTATATCTTCGTCTTTATCACCCTGCCTAACACAATCTGACTTCTGTGTTGCAACTGGGAATTTGCTGTACTGTTCGTACTTCAGAAATGTTATAATGAAATGCCATACTCTATTTCTAATCAACCTCAATGCAATAAAAATATTTTTTTGATGTTAAAAGACATCTCGAATTGGTCCTGGTGATAAATGTTTATAATTTTTAGCATTCAGAAAACTGAGGTAGGGATGTTAAATGAAGTCTGAAACAAGCCTGTCTTTCATAGGCTCTGTCTCAAAACACAAAATGAAATGAAACCAAATGTTAAAAGTTGTTTTGATTTCTGTTTGAATAGACTTATAGACTAAAGTAAATGGGTTTGAATTCAGCCACATATGGACTCGGGTTGTAGTTATTTTTCTTTCTTTCTTTTTTCTTTTTTTCTCTCTTTTTTGCTCTCATCCACACCTCAATGCATTTCAACCTTTAAAACATAGTGTGTGAAGACATTGATCATATTTGGGCAGTGTCATGGTGGCGGTTTGAATAACAATGGCTCCTATAGTCTCATATAATTGAATGTGTTTTTCCCAGTGGGTGAACGCTTAGGAAGAATCAGGGGGTGTGAGCTTGTTGGAGGAGGTGTGTCCCTAGTCTGTCAGTTTTCAAGTTTTAAAAGCTTACACTTAGCGTAGTATTGCTTTACTTTGTGCCCACTGCCTGTGGACCAGGATGTAAGCTAACAGCTATTTCTCTAGTGCCTGCCTGCTTGCCTGCTGCTGTCCCACTTGCCAGGATGATCATGGATTAATCCTCTAAACTTCTGCAAGGAAGTCCTGAATCAAATATTTTCTAGTAGAAGATGCTTTGGTCACAGTTTCTCTTCACAGCTATAGAACAGTACTAAGCTAGCCAGGAAGACTCACAACTGTAAACTCAGGTGTAGCTTGTCATTTTTCATGACCATATTGTCAGCGCCCAATCAGAAGTCACAGTGAGTTTACAAAAGAGAAGAAAAGTTGGTGTATTTCACTAGTCCAAAGACTGAGTAATTCTTCATTCTGGTACCTAGTTTAAGAGCAGAAATCAGTATATAGAGATATAAGAATTAAACTCCAGAAAAATAACCAATAATGCTACTATGAAAATCACTAGTAATTGTCTGCCTATAAAGCAACACCAACAACTAAGGTAATGATTCTTACCTTTAACCCAAGAGGATAGTTGTTGGCATGGTAATACCTTATTGATGAACCTTATATTTTGAACATAAAGATAACCTGATATCAATATCCAATTTATATATGATATTCTGATGACTGTAATCATAATTTGTATATTTTAATTTTGTAAAACAATTTTAAAATGATATGGAAGATAAATACGTTATCCTGTCTTTCTACTGCTTATTGCTTTTAAAGCTTGTTTTTAATGTAGCATTAAAAATAAAAAATAACATTATTGTAGCATAAAAATCCATGCTTTAATATAACATTAAAGGAGACAATCAGAGACATAGGCTTAATGTTTATTTCTCAGAATTATTTTCATTCTTGTACTTTTAACTGTATAAAAGAGAGGGATAGTTGATGAAAACTGAGTAATTCTGAGTTACTTCAATTCTTGTTAATCATAGCACAGTCTGAGATTCATTGACTTATGATACAGTTGGCTGCCATGCATGCCAACATATACATAAAACCTTGCCTAAAATAAAATTTTTGAAACAGCTTCTAATTTGCCTTATCCAGATGTATAGAATACATAGTAGAAGAAATAAAAGATTAAATCAGTTATTCGTGATGTTATACTCATTTTTCCTTCATCTATATTCTAGATAAAATGTTAAATAATGTTAAAGAAATTTGGGAATTTGATTGATTTCTTTGAGTGCATAAGTTAGAGGATTGAGCATTAATAATGCCATTTTTGGAGTGTTAACATCCTACAAAGGAAAGCACATAAAACAGAAACTAAATTTTCTCTCTGTCTCTCTGTCTTTGTCTCTCTCTGTCTCTCTTGGTCTCTCTCCCTCTCCCTCTCCATCTCCCTCTCCCTCTCCCTCTCCCTCTCCCTCTCCTTCTCCCTCTCCCTCTCCCTCTCCCTCTCCCTTCCTCTTCTCCCTCTCTCTTCCTCTTTCTCTCCCTCTCTCTCTCTCCCTCTCCTTCTCTCTCTCCCTCTTCTCTCACCCCCTCCTAGTTTTTATTTATACAACTTGCTTCTAAGCAATAGGAAACTGTAGTTGCAGCCCAGGGACATGCACAGCCAGGTCAGCAACCACAAGGGTGGCTTTCCCAGGCTCTAAGGAGACAATGAGCTAATAGGATGTTATTAGTTTTACATCACCTCATAATAATGGCACACAGATGGGAGTGCAATGTTATTTTGTAAATGTCATAGAAAAACAAATGAAAAGTGATGATAAACAAAGACATGTGATCTGTGATTATTGTGAAATCTTAAATACACGAATAGAAAAGTCTTGTTACTAATCCTTCAAAAAATGAAATGCTTCAGTCAAATAAAATACTTGAATGCTGTAAATAATCTACATGTATCATATTCCAGGCCTTAGAAATATAGTTAAATTCATATGCTAGAGTAACTTATTTTACTCACTATTTTGAAAAATTATTTCACACTGACAACTATTTTTTTAAAGTGAAATCAATTTTTACAAAGAAAACAGCTTGCTACTTGAAACAAAGCTTTCATGAACTAATTCCTGAAGGCACTAATTTCAATGAAGTCTAGATAGTAATATTAATTTTTTTCTAAATCTACTCCTGTAGTTATTATTTTACTGAAGATACACCCTCTACAGCACCAGCAACACCTAAAGTTAAAAAAGTTTTGCCTCTGTCCCAAAAGTTAGAGCAGTTTGCATCAATTATGAATAACAGACTGGGTCAACGTATGGTTTCTATGTGGAATTCCGAGTGTGAACTTGTTTCTTTGATATAGAAAGTCAGATTTGAAATTCTGAAGAAGTCATATGCAAATTGGCAGAAGTTACTCATGTCTTCAGAGAAAAGAATGAGGAGATGACCGGCTAGAAGTTGAAGCCACAGTGAAGTAAGTACCGCATAGTGCATGGACGGTCGTCAAAGGCTTTGCTAAACACGTTTTGATGCAGTAATATACCCTATGTTCTTTGAGTTCATAGTAAGTATTATCTGTCTACTGAGCTAGCAGACATTCTTATATAGTACAACCAAATGAAGAATGGAGTTTAAAATAATAATAAATAATGACAGATTTACTTATCTGGATCAGTGTGATATTAGCATATCTCTTCTTGGAAACCACTCTCAAAATATAATAAAGATATTTTAAAATATCTTTCTTATATTCAGACTATTTAATAATAAAATCTGAACAACTCTGAAATTGTCTTCAAGGTAAAGCCTCACACTGACTCTATACATTATGTTGTAACACTTCTCTAAGTTAATGAAGTGATTTCCAAAGAGTACTAAATAGGGTAAATCCATAATGATGCATAAGCGCACACATGCACACACACACACACACACACACACACACACACACACACACACACAAACACACACACAAGCATACACAAAGAGAGAGTGAGAGAGAGATATAGATGAGGAGAAAGAATGATACAGAGACAGAGAAACAGAGATGAGACAGACAGACACATACAGAGAGAGGGGGCGATGGGGACTGGGAGGGAGAGAGGACAGGAAGATGGAGGAGAAGGGGAGATGGGGAGAGGGAGAGAGAGAGAGAGCGGGGGGGGGAGACTCTACATATCTCCTTCTGTTTGTTCCTTCCCTTGGTTCTACCATTAGTGAACATTTGGTTTTCAACACGAGACACTGAATCATTCATTTTTTCAGAAATTACTTATTTTGTGAACTTTGATCACCTATTACAAAGTAGTAGTAGTGTCTGGTGTGCTTTCAGTAAGATCTCTCAAATGTTTATTAATAAATTATGAAGATGACTTATGAAATTAGTGAATACATATTTTCCAACTTTAAATGTTGGCCAACATCTAGCTCAGACATTACAAAGGATAAAATGTTAACAATCAAAACATAGTGATCTCATGAGTTTGTGCCAGTAACTACCTACCTCTTTGATAGAATAAATTCAGAAACTGATTCTTAAAAACAAAAGCTAAGAAAAGAGAAAATGACTGCATCCCATATAGAGCAGTAAGACCTGGCTTACTGCTGATGTTCTACTGAACATAAAATAGTTGTCTCATGTGGTGTTTACAATGTGCTAATTTAATAAATAGTGCACATAACATGAGAAAGAGAAAAGGAGGGAGAGGGAGATGTATTGGCTTACTTATCGTATAGCAATGGTAGAATCAAACTTGACTCTGGATTAATATAGTTAATGGTTTGCATAGTAATTGTATTGCCACTTAGGAGATAAATATTTACACAAGTTAGCAACTTGTATAAAACATAATATAAAGATAAAATCACAGCTAAACATATGCTTTCATAGGTCTTAAACTTCAAAACTCTAATGAAGATCAATTGAAATTCATCTGTTTGAAAAGATGTAAAGAGGAATTGAATCTTACCTCAAATTGTAAACTGAGTGATTTTCTCTATAATTTAATGATTTTGTACAATTAAATAAAATATCCTTGGCCTAAGCCTGCCTGACACTTAAAACCTCAATTGCCTCAATTCAAGTTTTGACATAATTTTAACAATACACCATTTTTTACTAAAATGTACAGACTTTTTTCCTATTGTTCAAATACCACGTTTTAAATACTCATATTTGAAACTATCGGATAGCACAAAATGCTTTTAACATAAATGTATATCTGAGACAAAGGGCAATGTTCTCAGGGTAAGGAGGAAGAATAGACCAGTAGAGGGAGGTAGCTCTTGCACTATTCGCACAAACAATGAATATCACCTCCAATATCTAATTTTGAGTGCGTTCAATACATAATAGGAGCTATGTTGATTCATTTCCAGAAGTGGTCACCCTCTGGATGGTAATGAGAGGTTTCATGTATTATTACTCACTCTGAGTTATGAAAGTCATTAGCATTAAGCTTCACACAGTATAGAAACGAACATTTCCAGAAATCTGTGCAAAGCACTATTGGTAAAAATTTACATGAATCCAATAGTATATTATATGCGATACCTTTTTAGGGAGAAAAAGTGTACTGGGATATAAGATCGAAAGGACAACAGTGGCTAGGTTCCAAAGGACAATTCCAGGCTGAGCAGTTTGGGTCATCACTTTGTGCATTAGTGTAAGCTGGAGGAGCAAAAAGGGAAGGGGGCAGATAAAAAGCAGTGAATGGCAAGAGACTTGAATATAAGAGAGGAGGTTTGGCCTTCTCCCTTTCCCCTGCTGCCTTTAATGGAAATAATCAACAGGAATGCTGGATGATTACAGTATATTTTTTCTCTGCGGGAGAGGGAGATTATGTACTCAGAACCATAAAGCATTTGCTTGCAAAATTAATTCAAATTGACTTGCACGGGAGCACTGTCACATGAATTGAAAACAGCTGAAGGATTTTTTTTTTCTAAAGGATCATGATAAACAGCAATCAAACCACATGGAAAAATACCTGCTGTTGGGGCCTCAGAGACTTCTGGGAAGCACAGATCTATTTAACATCTTTATTAATGAATGGGAAGATAACAGTTTAAAAAAATTCACATTCATTTACAGAAAATGATGCAAATATCAATGAGAGCAAATCAATTTTTTTAACTATAAAAAATTAATTTTACCCTAAATTTCTTACATGGGCTATACCATTCTGTGCAGAGACATCTTGCCAGATATAAAATCACTTAAACTTACAAAAAGGAAAATTAATACTTGGTATGAAACAAGTAAAGGATGTAGTGGTTAAAAGTGTTTGTTAAAAGTTAATGCCTGGGTGCTTCACATCACAGGGGAGGGAGGAGTAACATATTTACCTCCTTAAAAATGACTTGAACATTTATTTTTTCAAATACATCCCCCTTGGGGTGTGACAACTGGGCAAGAAAGATATAAAGAAGAAACAATTTAGCAAAATTATGTGTTGGACATGAGGTCTGACAAATTCTGAGTGTGAGAACCATATATATATATATTACACATTCCACTGAGGAAAAAATGAATTTCTGGAGGAGAAGGTTAACATGGAGGTGGGAAAAAATACTTGCAAACCATTATCTGCAAAAGCAGAAAAGAGTTCCTCTCAGAGAGATGTTTTCATGAAGGGATAGTGTATATATCCAGATTGAAAAGGTGGAATATTTGCGTAGCCAGTTGCAGGTGAGGGATAGAGAAAGCATTATCAGAAGATAATATCGAAAAAATTCACTTCTCAGCTTATTTGTAAGTTTCATTATAAAGAGAAAAATGTGTTGGAGGCTCTACTACATATGAAAACGATTGTGTGTGATTCCAAGTTGACCTCAAGCATAATCTGTGATCTCTAATGAACAAAAACATATATCACAATGCTGTTTTACAGGCCTGCACTTTGATGTCTGCTAACTCATTGTGTATGTCTGCTTATATAAAATATCAGATACAGTATTTGCCTTGTAGACAGAAAAAATAAAGATGGGCATTGTTTAAGGAAATGTCTTCATAATTGCTAAGTTTCCATGTGGGAAATCTAAATGCAAAATCGCATGCCTTTCAAATTTCAGAATATGCTTAATGATTATCTTGAATTCTTTAAATTATTTATTTTACCATACATTATAAATTTTGTTGAGCTTAGAATTTTCAAAAATATAATACAGAGTAAGCTACACTGGATCAAGCAAATTCTTCATTTCACTGGCATTTGCATTATATATTTGAATATCCTTTCCCCTAAGAATACTTTTATATCACTGTCCATAAAGAGTTTTTTCTGTATAAACCAATGTGGTCTCATTCACACCCTTCCTAATTAGTTGGATCTTTAGCATCTTCTCAGTGCTTGGTGTGGCCCTCAGTGTATACTGCTAGCTTCAACACAGTTCTGTAAACACAAAACCAAAATGTAAAACCTCAGCTGTGTCCAGGTGTTTTCTTTTTTCATTCTTGTCTTTGTGGAACAAGTGGGACACACTGTTTTGTTGTTGTGGTCATTGTAGTTTATTAAAAACTGGAGATCTAAATAAATAATGTACTTAAATATTTCCTAATTCAAAAAATGGACAAACACCAAATAGGGCAAGAGAATTCTGATCATCATTCATTTTGCATAGTTTGAGTATTCTCAATTTTAAAAGTGAATAAGAGTTTTATGTTTTAGAGAAATCAGAAAGTAGGGGAGAGAGCAGCAAAACCAAGATCTATAACCTCTGTTTTGCCATAACTGCAATGTAAGCTTTTTTCTTTTTCCTTTCTGTCTAGGAAGACCACGAAAGTTTACCTGCATTCTAAAACACATGTGGTTTAACTCAATATCTATAATCTTCTTCAAATTAAAAGTTATTATAAAATACCAAGACAATCTCTAAATGCAGCAAAAGCAAACTAAAGTTAAAATAATCGTGATGTTTGTTCTTTTTGATGGTGAAAATAAAATCTAGCAAAATAAAAACAAGTTTCAAGGCAACTCCAAGACCATGCTCATGGGAGACCTGTGGTTTCCACACTGTGTGCTTCAGGAAGTCTTGAAAACCCTCCTGGGAATAGATAATTACACCAAGCACAGAAGGCAGGTGTGTACAGTGAGCATCTCTAACAACAGGATATGGAACATAAGAGTGGTGTAGGAATTTTTGAGATGCAATAATATATCTATTTTTAGCAAACATCCTGGCCATTAACTTTATTCTCATGAGAATAAACCTTGGAAACGGTGGCTAAAATTTTCCTGGAAACAACTGTTTCCACCCATGCTAAGTCCGTATAGATTAATCAGTGGTAAATGTTCCAGAAGGTACAGAAGTGGCCTAAATGTAAATTAAGTACACATACATTCAGTGAAAAGACAAGCAAGTAAAGCCATGAAGAACATGGTTTTGTAGTTCAAGCATAGGAAGAGAGGGACAGAGAAAACCTCAGCATTGGGAGTGAGTCATCTGTGGTTTCAACGCAGCAGTGTCAGAGAGACATGGCTGTTGAGTGAACTCAGAAGGACTAACTGCTTAAATTTAAGTAAGTTGCTTATGCTGGCTTTCCTCATCTACAAAACACTAAGTGCATCTTTGTACATTTCTCTAGTTTTTAATATCAGTTGCATACATTTCTCTGCTGAAGGCATAGCTTTTTCATGGTTAGACTGAATCCAAAAGAGAAGTGACATTGCATGTGCAAAGTACACAAAACACAAACTGTTCAAGCGACATGATATCCTGATATTTCTGTGATTCTTCTGAACACCTATATAAAGAGACATGAGGACTAGAAAAAAATTATCACTTTTTTTTTTGGTTGCTCACTTTCAAAACCCATCAGTTTCAGAATAACAGGAACCCTTTTCTTCCCTACACTGTCTGAAGTGACTGCAAGTGTGACACATATTCAGTACCCAGTGAATGATGCTGAATTAGTAAACAGGAAAGTTGCTTGAAACTTTCTATAGCTTGGCACCTTAACACATGTCGAGAATCATACAAGAGAAAGGAGATGGAGAGGATTTTATGTGGGAGGAGTACAAACAAGAATGCTGTTTGATAATTTTGTGATAGCTGATAGAAATGATAAAAGATACCTTGAGAAGAAAAGGGAAGATAGGTAATGTTTCTAACATTGGAAACCAGGCACACATGAACACACACACACACACACACACACACACACACATACACACACACACA
>JANHMN010000007.1:22188145-22240569 GCA_030674055.1 Rhabdomys pumilio
ACAGGCCCAAATTGGAATTCAGCTCAAGGGGACCAAGGCCTGACACTTCTAATATGCTGTGCTTACAAACAGAAGCCTAGCATGACTGCCCTCTGAGAGCCCCAACAAGCAGATGAAAGAGTCAGATGCAGATATTTACAGCCAACCATAGACAGAAGCTGAGGATCCCTGTGGTTAAATTAGGGAAAAGCTAAAAGAAGTTGAAGAGGAGAACGACCCTATATAGGAAGACCAGTGCTCTCATCTAAACCAAACTCCTGAGATCTCTCAGACACTGAGCCACCAGTCAGGCTGCATACACCAGCTGATATGAGACCTCAACATATATACAGCAGAGGACTGCCTGGTATGGCCTCAGTGAGAGAAGATGCACCTAACCCTATAGAGACTTGACATCTCAGGGAGTGAGGAAGCTGGTGAGAAGGAGACAGGGTGGGGACATCCTCTACTCTTGGGGATGGGGAGACGAGGTATGGGATTAGTCATAGGGCAAACTGAGAGGACAATAAAGGCTGCACTGTAAAGGATCACAGAACAAAAAATAAAAAATAAAGAACAAATTATTAAAAGAAAGAAAGCACAATGGTTCTGTCACCCCAATCACATAAGTCCTGCCAGACATGACACTGCACCTACCTCTTTAGTAGGAAGTAAACTCTTCATTTTACTCTGTTATTGGCTTTTCTGGTCTCCATGGGAATAAGGTTACATTAACCATAAATGCCCTTGTCCTCCTTTTACTGTATCTGGGACACTAGGTTCTGTCTAGACATGACTAAATGCCAGGGGAGTGAACACTTAAATTGTTATGTTTATTCATTTTAATGAATCTTTTGGATTGTCTTTGATATTGAGCAGCCGTATGCCTGTGTAGTTGAGATAAACTACCTCATACCATCAGACTGAATGTGTGAGTGTGCTACAGTCAGCTGAACTTCACCCTGTGATCAAAACTGGTGTGCTTAAGAACACTAGGAATTTTTAGCAGTCTGTTAGCCTGGCCTCTTTGTAACTTGCAGCTTTAAGTGTTCATTATTAACTACAGAATTCTAATGTCTTCAAACTGTGGTTACTGACCCTTGAATTAACTTTCGTGTACAATAATCCACATTGCTGTTTTGAGGCTCAAAATGTATATAGAAGGAAATTGATGGTTTCAGGACACTAGCTTAGATGTTAATTCAATTTTTGAAGAGTAGCCATTGATATCTGAGTATAATATAAAAATATAAGACAGTAAATACAGTAGACATCAATAATTTATAGCCTGCAATTTTACTTAATGTGACTATATAAAAATTGTGTCATTCAAATAACAGGTGATGAAGTTGATGGGAAATACATACATCTCACTTTCTACAAACATCTGAAGATTAATTCCTTCTAAAAAACAACGATTCCATACAACTCACAATGCAAATAAGATATTTACATTTACAGTTAGATAATTTAAAATAGAGAAAAGAGATATAAAATTATATTGTTATTTGTGTACAGAAGGCAGAATAAACTCTGAGACTTTGATCATGTCTTCAAACAGCTAGAAAAAAAACAGTTTTAATTAATATGTAAAGTAAAAAGTATAGAAATGCAAGCCCATAGGCAGTGTGCTTCCATGGTTTCTCTGTCACTTCCTATCTCCAGGTTTCTGTCTTGATTCTTTCAGTGAAAGAATGTGTAATATAATGTAAGCTGTAATCAAATTACTCCTGCAAAATATGTTTAATATACTTTTCTTTTTAATCACTAAATAGGCTATTTGGATATATTAAATGATTATCACATTTCTGATAATTACCAATTCTTCATATATATTTGACATTTTATAAAGTAATATTATTCATCCCTGAGCCTCCTTTTCCTTTATCCAAGTGCAGTGTTATTACTCAGTGTACTAATATCACCTAGTTCTCATCACTTACACACACTGACTTGTTTTACCCCCTAAAATAATATTTGTGGCTAGTGAGGTAGGTCAATAATTAGGATTTTGTACTGTTCTTGCAGAATATATGAATTCTGTCTCTATCCACAATATCAGGCAGATCTCATAAACCTTTAAGTCCACCTCAAGTTATGATACTTTCTTCTGGCCTTTGCATACACCTGTACTCACATGTATATAGTTGAGCACACATGTATACACATACTAATAAATAATAATTTAAACTGTGGAAAAAAACTACAACAACCAAGACAAGCCTACCAGCCTTTCAAGTATCAAGTATTCAATAGCTGTGTGCCTTATGAATGAGTGATCTTGTCAAGGAACTGATCCAGAGGGGTGTCTCAAACAGCATTCAACAGAAGTTCTCATCCACTGTCTCTGATGATATCTATAGGTGTCTAGTCTTGTCTTGTCTTTTCTTTTTTTTTTTTTTCCTTTTTTTCTTTTGGCTATTGATGTTGAAAAATAGCCAAACATCTCCCTATACATAACAGACAACTCCATGAAACAATTATGTCTTCAATGTTTTACTTGTTCCAAGGTAGAGATGCTCTGACATTTATGTGCTGATATTACCACAACTTTTCTTCATTACATTTATTTTTATAGTGTGATAGTGTGAGAATATTCTTTAACAGAAGTTACTGTATTTGGAAGCATTCCTTATATAACAAAATAAATCTGTATGTAAAAATATAAAGTCAAAGCAATAGGAGTCTAATTTACAGAAATAAAATATAATGATCTACCCATGTAATTCCCTTAGACTATTTTTCACTAAATTGGTGCAATTATGGATATTCTTACTTACACCCCAATTGTTTCTCAAAATTTATGATGGAATATAGGAAAACTCAGTAATTTCATTAATGTCTCTATATCCATATATATGCATATAGAAACATTTTATAAATCAGTATTGAAAAACAACTCAGAGTTAGACAGGGTACACACAAATGAGAATTTGAGAAGATGATTTCTCAATGACTTTAACAAATTTATTAGAGAGTGGATTGGCAGTAATAGAGTGCAATTTCTACATGTCTTCTTTGCTACAATTACAGTAATTAAATTGTTCTGAACAGTATATATGAGTGTTGTAAATTACAATGAATACGCAATGAGTATTGATCTTCATTGTACAACTTAATTAAAACTTGTCCGAGAGAAGCCACTAATGAATATAATTAGAGGAAATATTTGATACCACATTTACTCTGGAAAGCATTAATTAAATATCTGATATTTTGTGAAAAATGTTTTTATTTTGTTATTTATGTTTTAAAATGAAGCCACACAATGGAACTGAAAAAAAAAAGCCCTTCAAGGTCATTTTCTCACACAACTATTAACCGTATAAGTATGAGGAAGATGGGTTGATTGGTTAGCTAATCAGTAATAAAGAAATGATTCCTTCAAAAGAAATAAGCCCACAGGGATCACTAAGTATGTAATCTACTACAAATTCCTAGTCAATGTATAAAAAA
This sequence comes from Rhabdomys pumilio, assembly GCA_030674055.1. Taxonomy (NCBI): domain Eukaryota; kingdom Metazoa; phylum Chordata; class Mammalia; order Rodentia; family Muridae; genus Rhabdomys; species Rhabdomys pumilio. The sequence continues at coordinate 22,191,581 of JANHMN010000007.1, forward strand.
AAATAACTCACTAATATAGTACATTTAAAAGTTTTCTCTAAAAGATTATTATTTGCATTTGTGTGTGTGTGTGTGTGTGTGTGTGTGTGTGTCAGAGAGAGAGAGAGAGAGAGAGAGAGAGAGAGAGACCTGTAACATGTGAGTGTAGTGCCCATGGAGGCCAAAATAGGGCATCAATTATATACTATTGTAAGTTTGACATGGGTGCTGAAAATTGAACTTGGGTCTTCTGCAAAACTCGCATGTATTCATAAATGCTGAGCAATTTATCTAGAAACTTTTTAACCAGCAAATATCATATAAGTATTGGCCAAAAAATAGATTTGAGCAGAAACTAAATGTAAAATATCATAAATATGTTTTAATGTCAAAATAATTCATTCAAATAATCTCAGCATTTTATGTAACTAGAAAAGTTTGTAAATAATTTATTTTAATAAAAACAGAAAATCACAAATATATTCTTGATGAGATTAACAGATACAAGAACAAAAACAATGAAGACACTATGTATGTATTAAAAGACTAAATTCTCAACTGCATACATGCTAGCAACTAGAGATAAATATGAATACCAAATAAAAAACAAGTGCAATTTGTTTGGTTAAAACTTTCAAACATCTATAACTTGCTAAGAACCTTTTGGTGCTATTTCATTTTCTTCAACATATTGCTAAGATGAGTCAATAAGACCACAAATATGTACTGCATTACTCAGGAAAATAGCACACAGGAATAAATATATTTTCAGTCATTGAACAGTCAAATGACTAATGAAGGATCTTTGGTATTGTCCCCATCCACCTATGGTGAAAAGGTATGTGATCCCTGCAGACCACAGGGGAATCCAGTGTAAGAAGGTATATTCTTACTCTGTTACTGTTTACTTTCCTTTCATGATACTCACATTAGCAAATTTTTATAATACCAATTAGATCTCTACTGCTACATGAAAGTTCTAAAAATGTCACTTTTTAACTAATTTGTGGTAGCAAACCACATAGACACAGCTGTCCAGTCCTCTCTCGTGAATCCACTCAGCACATTTATGATTCCTGGCTTCAAGACTTGCTTGACTTTATAGTTTGTCAACTGCTTCAGGGGACAACAAGCAGCTAACAAACATGAGTAAAGAGCTAAGAGACATACATTTCTCTTTGGAAAATTAAATTTGTAAATTGGGAAAAATGTTAAGTTACAGGTTGAGGAATATTACATAGATTTCTGATATATTTGACTTGAAGACAGAAACCCATAACAATACAAAATCTCATGGATAATGAATGCAAGAGAGTTAAATTCTTCTCTAATTCCCAGCTTCTCATGAACACAAAAAATAATATAAGCAAACAGGTATTTACTGATACACGGGAGAGGTCGTGCAACATAACTTATATAATCTCTTTCATATACTCATTTTAGAAATTCTTCAAAATGTTCAACAAGAACATTGGTGTCCTATTCGGAATCCCACTTGGAAACATGGAGTAAAAGAGATTGTCATAGTACATGAGGTCTTAGTGACAATGAACACTAATGATTGTTCCTGAAATTCCACCTAAACCTAGACACATGTGCCACTACCTAAAGACAACAACCAACAAATATTAACTTCATTCTAACCTAATAGTAGCATCAGATGCTAGTATCACCCCACAAGCCTTTATGAGAATAGTTATTACTCTTGTTTCTATTATTAACAGTATTTCTAAATCCATTTATCTGCTTATTTTTATTCAATTTATTTTATAGTTATTACACAAAATAGTAAATTTCTTCACATGATGTAAATATATATTTGCTTTACCTGATAATATTCACAGAACAAAGGATTCTCTTTCTGGTCACTGTGTCTCTAACCCCTAATTTTACCTTTACCCTATCTAGGATTTCCCTTTCCAGTTTTGTTTTAAATGCTCTATTACCTTCCACACATGCCTTTATTAATGCTTCTTTTCCCTTTTTCTTCAGGCCTTCTAATTTAAGGATGTATTGCCATATTTCCACACACATTAAAAATCTACAAATACAGTGGAATATGCATTATTTTTCTTTCAGACCACAGCTCAACTCAATTAGTAGAGTATTTCCAACATTATCCATTTATATTATATTATAAATACAGCATCACAAATTATAGATACCATGTTTTCAGAATCATAATCTATTTTAGTGGACAATTAGTATGAGCCCCTTCTTCTATAGTGTGAAAAGAATAGCAATAAACAAGGATGTGTGAACATATCTGTGGTAGAGCCTAGAGTCCTTTGGGTATATGCCCAGGAGTGATAGAGTTTTATTATATATGAGACCTCCATTTTAGTTATTATTTGCTGCTCTCTGTGAGGAATATTCACAAAAATTTCTAGTTCAAAGGCATTTGTTTGCACTTCTATTAATAGTAACAACTTTTGTATTCTGTAATCCTTCTTAAAATTAGTTGTCATTCTATCTAGGATAAGAATAAACTATAAATTATTTTAGTGTCTATTGCCTTGATGACTAAAAGTTTTTAAGACCTTTAAAAATATTTATACATCTATCATCTATCTATCTATCTATCTATCTATCTATCTATCTATCTATCTACCTATCTATCTACCTATCTATTTATCTACTCATTTATTTATTGGACAACTGTAGTTACTCTTCTGAAGATGGTCTATTCAGTTTCTTGGCTCATTTATTTATTGACAAGAGAATTTTTGGTGTTTAAATGTTTGCAGTTATTTACATATGATTGGTGACTCAGTCTGGGAAATAGCTAATTTTTTCTCTCATTCTAAACATTGTCCCTTCATTCTGTGGATAGATCCTCTTGCTTTGAGAAAACTTTTAATTTCATGTAATCTCTCATTTAGCAATACTTGAGGCTCTAGTCTATTGACATCTATTTAAAATGTTTGATTGTGTCTCTGCCCTGAGACATGTTCCCAACGCTTGTATCCAGCAGTTTCAGCATTTTATATTTCAAATTAAAGTTGTTGATCTACTTAAACCTTCCATTGTTTGCAGGATCAAATACTTGGCCCTGATTTCTGCTGTAGATGAGTACCCACTTTTCCCAGAGTCGTCTACTGAACAGGTTGTTTTCTTCCTATGTTATCGATATATTATATTTTTCAAGATTACATGTATATAACTGTGTTAATTTATTTCTGGTTCTTTTATTATACTCCCTACAAAACATTTTAAGTAAATATAGTCTAATTAAACTTTGAATTTTCTTCCAGTAAAGACTATATCTGCGATTTTATTATGAATCTTATAGAATGTTACACCCTATTGTCAATTCCAGCACTACATTCCAGGATATATTTAACAAACAAAATAGAAAACCTAATATTTTACCAAAGCTGAACAAAACAACTACACAAACAATTCACCTCTCATTTTCCCTACATTGGTCAATAAAATTAAGACACCCAGAAACCAGAGTTATCCTTTCTCTTTACCTTTATCACTACACTGAGTGATTGAATCAACACCACACATCCACACATTCCACACCTGTTGTTGATAACTGTCTTTGATGGCGGGCTCTGTTATGTTTGACACTGTAGCTAGTCTGGCAAAATCCTATAGGAATAGGGACTGATTTCAGTTCCATTACTGAGGTCCTACTTTTAAGTCAATTCTGTTCAATCAGCTGTGAAGGGATTCTGCAAGAAAAGAAAATTTTTAAAACTATTTTTAAGCAACAAAGCCATGAGACCAAATACCACTTCTAGCTTTCCTAGATTGGCCATGTACTTCTTGGACCAGATACCAGGCACCTAAAGAACTTGAGGTAAATGGTGGGAAAACAAAGCCTGCAGATTAGAGTTAGCAGGATAAAGACGTAGAGAGTAAGTTCCAAGTTATATCATAACAATGCTAACCCATCTAAACTTGAAACCCGTTCTCTTAGGACTTGCTTTTATACTAGGAAAATCAATTTTATTGCTTAACCTTGGTAGATCACATAATTGTTATTACGGGCAATAGAACTCCCAGTTGGTAGAGCTTAAAGGCAAGTTCCTCTTTTCTTCTAGAATTTTTTTTATTTCTTCAAAATTCTGTTCTCACAATTCTTACTGCTTTTACTCCTGATTCAACCTGACTGCCACATGTTCATCTTTGAATTTTGTGTTTTAAATAGCATGTCAACCATTACAGAGCAAGCTCAATGATAGTCAGGAGTATAAGAAAAATGTATTTAAAATTTAACTCATTATCTAATTAAAAATAACCTTTTATCTTTTGATTGTGATATATGTAATCAATATAACCAATCATGCAACTGCTGACAGAAGAGTTAGCCAGTCTTTTTATTTCAAAATATTTTTGTTACCAACTTTATTGATTTTGTTCATTTTTATTTACATGTATGTATTTTATGTATGGCTGTGTATGTACCAAATGTTTGCAGGTGCCACAGTGGGATGGCTATTCTCTGTTGTTAACTTAACTACATAGACAATAAATTAAAACTCAAGCATCTGGGTACATCTGTGACGGATTTTTCTCCATTGAATTATTGAAGGGGAGAATACGTCCTAAATCTGGATTTTTGAGGTGGGAATATCTACCTTAAAATCTGAGCCACATATCCTGGTGGCAGCCAACATAAAGGACATGGAAGAAGAAAGGTTCTGTTCATTGCCTGCTGCCTTCACTATTGCTGCCAAGTTCATTCCTTCATAGTATTAGATCTTACTTTTGGGGGAATGCTGGAATATACTGAAGACCAGTTGAGACATGCAGGTTCATGGACATGAAACTATTTGATTCTTGGACTTTTTTTCCAGGAGAAAGTGATTGTTAAAATAGTTGGACCACAGCCTGTAAATCAACTTAATTACTTAATTAATCATATATATATATATATATATATATATATATATATATATTCATTCTATCAGTTCTCTTTCTTTAGTAATTTTTGAATTATACACCCAAAGAGCAGAAAAAGGCATGAGATTCCCTAAAACCCAAATTACAGGTGCTTGTGAGATACCCAACATGGATGCTGGGAACTAAATTCAGGTCCTCTGAAAGAAAAATATGTTGTTACCAACTGATATATCTCTTCATCCCCTTGTTCTTCAGTTTTTATTGCTTTTGAGAAAATATGTTTATCATTAATAAAGAAAATATTCTTGCTGATTTTCAAATTTATTGAGCAATATTCACACCAAAAAACCAACACCTATGATGGAATGAGTTTTAGTCAAAAATGCATTCTAAAGATTATGAATTAATAATGATCTCTGAAAGTGTCAACACAAAGAAGTGGAAAGAAAAGGAATGATTCACAGTTCACATCTACTGGTGAGTCTGTACAAACTGTTTAAGCAAAACTAACACAGAAATCCACTGACAGCTAGATTATGAGTAACGAGCAATCTGCTACCTTCACAGGGCATGTTGCATAAAAAGAGAAGCACCATATGGTCTCAGTGACTACCTTGTCAGCTATGGTATCTAAGCATGTGAAATCTTTTCTACCGTTTTCATCTTAGAAATGTCAGCCTTGCATGACATAAGAGGTTAAGAAGACTATCATAAAATATGCTTCCCAAGCAAATGCTTGATTCTACAAGACTGTGGGTAAAGCTATTATATGAAAGTAATCCTTTCAAAAACAAAATTTTGCAAGTCCTTAACACTGGAAATAAATATGTTTCTTCACAATTAAATTGAAGAATGCTTCATGAAACAGCTCATGTTCATTATTCTTATAGTATTGGTTTGGTTGCCATATAACCTCAAGGAGGTGATTTTTTAGTTTCAAAGACTCGGTTCTCATGTCTGTAACATCAGCGATTGAAACTAATAAAATTATATGTGCCTTTACTCACATTTTATCACTTAATCTTAACACTAATCTTTTGGTATGTTATGTTTCTCATTTTACAGATAAGGAAATTGAAGCTGAGGAAAGTTAAACAGGCCAATGGCCCAAGGTCCCAAAACTAATATAAGCACGTAGCTGTAATCTAAATCTGAGTTATCTAATCAAAGGCTTTTTCTTCTTACTTTTCCACTGAATCTGATCTGGTGTCTAACTTGCTGAATACAAAGGTTCAAACATCTAAGTAATTATTTCCTATATCAATAAGTTTTATTAAATTAATGAGTTATAAATAGTATGTTACAGAGACCAGCATTCATAATATCCTTAACATAGTATATGCAAGATAAAAATTAGCAACTGGACAGAGGGGTTAGTTAATTAACTACCTACCTTGCAAGCATGAGTACATATGTTCAATCTATACAGTCCTAACAAAAATATCAGTCATAATAACGTGTGCCCCAGTGCTGGGGAAGGAGGGAAAAGGTGAAGCTATGGGACATAGCTAATCATTCTAGCCTGATCAGCATTCAGCAGAGTAATGAGAGACATTATTTCAAAGAAGGTATGCAGCCTTCCCAGAAATGGTACATAGGCTGGTCTCTGTACTCCATGTTGGTAACACATACATGCACTCACACAAATGTATGTGAATACACATAAACAAAATACATACATTTTTAACAAGCTGAAAGTTTCAAATGTCTTCATTTAAGCAGAACACATCATAATCCCCCATGCTAGAGAATTACAACTTCCTACGAAATTGGTGACAGCTAGTCAAGTTTTAAGTTGCATAAAATAGAAGAATAAGCAACAACATAACTATAAAAGTTCCTTCCTTAATATCCAATTTAGATACCTGTTAAACTCAAAGCACCTGAATTGAGGGAAATTGAGTTTGTATCTGTTCGTGTATATTTTATTTTTAAAGCTCAAAGAGATATAAAAATGATTGGAAAAAATAGATGATATATACTGGATGCCTCTTTGCTTTGAATCATTCCTTATGCCAGTACCTAGTATTCCTCATTCTTTATTAAATGTATCAAATTTCAAAATAACCTTAATAATTACTATCATTTCAGGTTGCACGGTGGTATAAATGGTGATTGGATCTGATACACTAATAGAGAAGCTGACACAAGCACATAGGCATGGTTTGAGTGTTTGATGTTTATTTGGCTTAGTATTTATATATTTTATTTTATTTTTATTCATGTATATATGAGTGTGAGTGCGAATGGAAGTCATGTGTGTGGATGTCACATATGTCAAAGGAGTGTTGTGGACACATCAATAGCCCCAAATGTCCTTGACAACATCTGCAACTTATAACAAAATTTATTTCAAATACATTTAATATTATTTTTAAAAGATAATGAAAAATATTAAACTATGTATTTTGAGTATCAATCTAGAAATCAAGTGTTAGATTTATTAACTACATCTCTTGCTTTAATTAAAATATTCATTTTCATCTGCACTATTCTCTTATGTAAATATTGCTGTTTCATAATATTATATCCTATTTCTCTTTAAAGCATTTTCATACTGTTTAGTATGAAATCAGTAATAAAACATTTATATTGTGCAGTGGTCATATATGTTTCTCATATTCTCTCTCTCTCTCTCTCTCTCTCTCTCTCTCTCTCTCTTCCCCCCTCTTGCTGTTTATTTCTTCCTATAATTTAGATTTAAGATGTCTTGTAAAATCCACATATTTAAGGCATAGTCATAGCCTATCCATATTGGAAAGTAGTAGAAATAAGAAATAGAAATGAATGGGAGTTATTCTGGTCATCATAGGTTTGTTCATAAGGAGAAAGGTTGCTGTGGTAGTTTGAATAAAAATGGCCCCCATTGGCCCTTAGAGAATGGCACTATTAGAAAGTGTGTCCTTGGTGGAATGGGTGTGACTTTGTCTGAAGAAGTTTGTCACTGTGGGTAGGCTTTGGGGTCTCAGATGCTTAAGCCACTATCAGTGTAGTAGTTACTTCCTGCTGCCTGGTGATATGAATGAAGAACCTCAGCTCCTTCTCTAGTACCATGTCCACCTTCATACTGCAGTGCTTCCAGCAATGAAAAGAATGGACTAAACCTCCGAACTGTAAGACAGCCCCAATGAATTGTTCTTTCCTATAAGAGTTGCTTGGTCATGGTATCTCCTCAGAGCATGAAACACCTAACTAACACAGAAGTTGGACCAGGAATGGTATAACTGTGGTAGGCCTGACTCTGCTTTTATTTTGTGTAATGTGGACTTTGCATACTTTAAGTGGTATTTATCAGACCATCCTAGTAAGAACATGGATGACAGTGGTGCTAAGGGTAAGGGGCTTTGGCTAAAGATGTTTCAGAGGAGAAGAATGTTAGTATGTGGCCTAGAGACTATTAAGACATTTTAGTGAAGAAATGTGTCTACTTTCTGCCCTGGTCAAAAGAGTCTGCCTGAGGCTAAATTGATGAGTTTTGGATTAATTGCCTTTGCAGAAGAGATCTTAGAATACCTTAGTGTGGGCTGTGTCATGTGGTAATTAGTGGCCATGCTTATGGAGATCTGTAATGAAATGGAGCAGACTGAACAATCAAAGTTACAAAATGTAGATTTTGGAGAGAAATGGGAACCAGGAAGTGGAGTGGAGCTAAGTCCTGTGTTCAAGAAGATAAACAGATTAAAGAAAATCCTAGTGTTAAACAAAGTGATGACCTCAGGGCAAGATCCTACCCTTCTAAGCTTCTAATTTTATGAAAAGAGATTAAAGAAAAGCTTAGAACTGATGTGGTAGTGCATACCTTTAATATCAGTACTGTGGAGTCAAAGAAAGAAGCCTGATCTCTGAGTTTGAAGCCAACCTGGTCTATAGATTGTGCTGAAAGTAGTGCCAATTTTAAGCAATGAAGGAAACCACTGAAAACATAAAGTGGTGACATAATTGAATATGGGGGTCAAGTTGCAGCTTTATCAAATAGCAAAACTTGGCAGCTTCAGCCATGTAGTTTAGAGTTAAGAATACAAAAAATCAGTTATGGAATCTCTCTCCAGAGAAAAGGAAACTCCTGAGGGCAGGCATATGGAGGCCTAGACAGGCCATTGTGTGATGCTGTGAAGAGGAAGTTTGATTTGCCTTAGAGATCTCAAGATGCTGGAGACGCCAGTGCCATGTGATACCTGCAAAGAGAAGCTGCTAAGAGGGACTAGAAACAGCTCAAGAGAAGGAAGTGCACTGCAGTCAACAAAGAAGAAAGGAGTTGGAAATTTGAAGAGTGTTTTGACATTATACATAGAAATGCAGAGTTTGGGGTTTGCCCTGATGGATGTGGTCTTGTTTTTGTCTGATCTTTCCTCACTATGCTCTCCTTTTGAATTGTATATGACGTCTGCCATTATATGTTGGAAGTATGTGGTCTGCCTTTTTTAGTTTGATTTTACAGGGAATTATAGTTAAGGGATTGCATGAATTTCAGAAGAGTCTTTGAACTTTTAAATGAATTTAGACTGTTAAGAGACTATGGGGAATTTTGAAGTTGAACTAAATGCACTTTGCATTATGGTATGACTACAAGTGTATGGGCACCATGGAATGAAGTGTGGTGGTTTGAAAAGAATTGGCCTCCATAGGCTCAGAGAAGGTGTTATTATTAAGAGGTTTGGCCTTGCTATAGTACGTGAACATCATTGTCTTTGAGGTCTCGGATGTTCAAGCCATACCCAGTGTGTTTTCCTTTATAAGACTTGCCATGATTGTGGTGTCTCTTCAAAGGCTTTAAAACCCTAACTAAGACAGTTGTATTGGAACTTCATTGTGAACTTAACTGGATTTAGAATTACCATGGAAAATCATTACCATTATTTCCAGGACTGTATTTCAAGAAAGGTATAACTGAGGGTGGGTGGACCCACCTTGAATGTCAGTGACATCATCCCATGAGCTGGGGTCCTAGACTGCATATAAAAGAGAAAATGAACTGAGTATCGGCATTCATTTTTTGATTTTTAGCTATGGAATCTTCTGTGACAAAGTGTGATTCAAAATAACTATTTCCTTGCTTATATAGGTAATCTCAGGCTATAGGTTCTAACAACAAAAAGCATAACTAATACTGTAGGATTCCAGTCACTGCTGTGAGATGGACGGCCTGTTCTTCTCTTCTTCATTCATCATGATGTGTCACGTGACCATGGCATAAGAATTACAGAGGCAAACCATCATGACCAGTACCTCTGAACTGATTACTTAAAACAAAACCTTTTCCTTATAAGTAGTTCATCCCTAGGGATTATTCGAATGAACCAAAATTAATATAGATTTTTCACATTGGAATTCATAGTAAGATTTTTAAAATGTAAATACCTTGGGTCTTTCTAAAAACACCAGTATGAAGATGAGACCTAGAGCAGTGAAGACTATTCTAGAAAGTACATCTTTACACATCTATTATGAGATGTCTATGCTAAACTAACAGTAGACAGCATGAGAAGTGTGCTATCACTTAGTTCAACAAGATGAACCTTCCTGTTCTACAATTGAATTGGGATGGGATGGTGATATCAAACTGCAGGGGGTCTCTAAAACCACAATTGATATTGCTATGCCTATCATTACTGATTGGCAAAATTCTAATCCACATATCTTATTTTGTGAACATCTTTTTAAAGCAAAGTTCTTCTAAAATGTAAAATAATTGGTACACATGTTCTGACATTATCAATTATTGGGTTATGCAAATTTTCCCAGTAGAAATACTTTAAAGAATTTGACCTGGTGATTTTTGGCATTCAAGCATAATACATTTAACAGTGTTCTTAGTTTGGTTGTGATAAGCACCTCTGGGTGAAAAAAAAATTGGTCCAAAGTAGTCTATACCATACATTGCAGTTTAATTTATTTGCATATTTAGAAATGTATAAATCAGTATGCTATTACCCTGTCTTTTATACAAGAGTCCTTTTTCTAGCCTGCAAACAAAAAACATGAACTTCAAAGAAGAAATCTTAGATGCTTATTCAGGCAAAGAGAAGGAAAATGAAAACACACACACACACACACACACACACACACACACACTGAACATACATTCAACAAGTAACAAAATGCCTAAGTTTTACAGTGAATTATTTTCAACAAATGTTTCTAAAAAATAGAATAAAAAGAAGGGGAAGAGTAGTGAAGAGGAAGATGAAAAGAGAGAGAGAAAAGGTAAAGGGGGAAAATAGGAGGAAGAAGATGAGAAAGAAACCTAAGATGTAGAGGAGAATTATATCCTTGAAAAATATCTCATGTATTTTGATACTGAAGATAATTATGTGTGTTGTCCTTCAACATCTCCAACAAAACTGCCATTGCAATAATCATCTTTTGAATCTCAGGATCAGAAACAAGCTAGCTTCCTGATGAACTGACTGATATTCTATGAGGAAAAGAAAGCAGTGTAAGTGAAGATCTAAACTTAAAATTTCTGTGGAAGTGCCTCAGTTGTAATACTTTCTCACTTTGAATTTTCCATGCTTCTTTGAATAAATATATGAGTTTTTAGTCTTGTGGGTATTGATATTTTCTGAGGCACATGCTTTTTCTAAGCTGTGAATTTTTCCTTGAAAAGTATTAGTATAAATAAAATAAAAATCATAATAATCATAACAGCTCGAGGAATGCAGTATGTGGCTAAACTGGTAGACTCACTAGCTTCAGAACTTGGACACTGACAATTTGTCAAATGAAGTGCTCTCTGACCTATTACAAATTATGGAACTACGCCAAAATCAACTTTTCTCTGTATTGAAAACATCAGTTTACTTGGGATAGCTCGAGAGGTAAAGGAGATAATGCAAGAAGTCTTCTCGGCAGTGTTTTCACCCTTCCTACCTATAAAATGATGCAATCCAAATAACTGTATAAGTTAGTAAAAATAAAAATTATCTGGTATTTTATACACTTATTATTTTACAGAAAATAAAAATGCTGCTTTCCCTGGAAGGATTGTTAATTGATCAAACTACTCATAAGCTACCAAAACTATTTCATGTGTATGCTAGTGCTTCAGTGCAACTCTATACACACAATGGTTGACACACATTTTCCTAATGTTTTCCTCTTAATCTTAAGACTTCCCATGACGCTGTAAATCTGAAGTGCTTCATGAAGTATGTAAGCATGAATATACTCAGGAGACTGAATAAAGAAAAAGGTAGTTCTTCCATTTCTGCACTTACAAACAGATGGTTTGTATTAATTATTTTATGTATGAAAGATTAAGTCATACTTTGCGTAAAAATGACTATAAAGTAGGTCAAATGGTATGAATGCTAAAAAAGGTTGCCATAGGGAAGTAACATAAATGAAACAGTACTTGATTCAATCACAAAGTATTAATCACAATATGCATAAAAGCATTTTTCCTTGTTATACAGTTCATAAATATAAATCAAATGATTCTGACAGAACATATGTTGGTATCTGTCAGGGGCAGCTTTGCTTATACACTGAAGGCCTAAAATCAGCCATAGGCCTAAGTTAGCCTGCTAACACAAAGTCTCTGGTTTCTGTGGAAAAACAGTGAAACAGATAGCTATAAGGTATTGTAAACAAGCAGCTTTGGTGAAAAGTTGCCAAGCCTAAGTTATCATAGACTTTGTAGATAGGTAGGTAGCCTTGATGGACAGTACCAACTTAGATAAGGACAAGTGAATCATAGTTGGCGTCATAGTGACCTGTCCCCTGAAGCTTCACCCAGCTGATACTCTGTTCTAGAAGATATCTGTACTCCCCCTGAACACCTACGCTCCTGTGTCATTCCCTTCCCCACCTCCTGCCTTTTTGTGTATATAACCCCTGTGTGAATAAGTAAAAATTGTGATTTGATCAGACTATAGACAGATCACCATTCTTCGAGTTTCCCCCCACTTTCTCTTTCAGGTGATCTCCCCCCGAGCCCCTGTTTAATGCCCTGTTGGCTTCCTTTGCTTGGTGAATCATACACTACTTCAACTAGTAACTTTCCAATTTACTAGAGGTTTTATAAAACCAGTTTTAAGTTTTCTTAATTACAGCTTTAAAACAAAAGTCATATTGGCTTCCTCAGGGATAGAATAGAATGGTGAAAGAAATTGCTGTTAAAAATAGTAGCTTCAAGTCACTTAAAGAATTTATTTCATAGTACACATTCATCAAACATGGATTGATAGAGTGCATTGTATTTCCCTGATGTTCCAGATGGAGAATTACGTTTTGGATCTGGCTTTCAATGTGCTCCCAGACAGATAATGCTTTCTCCACAGTAATGCATCAAAGAAATGCAAAATACAAGACATTCTACTGTCAGTTTGTTGGAATTAAAATGTTTTGGTTGGAAAAATCATAAGGTCTCTGTTTGTACTGAAATCCAACTTCAGAGAAATGCTTCCCTGATTAGCTTTTATTCTCAAAGATCAGAAAGGCATAAACAAGTAAAAATATAATTTCAAGTGACAGTTCACATCAGGAATAGAAAGGGAAACTCAAGCTTGGTGAAATCTATCTATAAAGAACTAGAAAAAAAATCTAGCAGTAGGATGGGTGTGACTGATTGTATCTGAAGAATCCAGGTCACTGAGGACAAGAAAACCACTTATAGGTTAGTGATGGGAAACTGACAGGAGGTATGGTCCTGAAGCAAATCAGTGAGCACTGTGCACTCACAATTAAGGTTTGATTTGTAACCTAAGGCTGCTGGGGGTCCATTGGAAAGTTTTACCAAGGGAGTAAATAAGGACTCTTTGAGCTATTGAACTACTGTCATTTACCTTCCTTCTAGCATCTTCATTTTCAACAAATAAGACACTACTTACTAATGCCCTGCCAAATGTCAGAATGCCAACCCAAAGTTTTGAATATGTAATATTTAACAATGTCATATTGTAAGTCATACAATTTTACAAAGCACTTTAAAGATATCAGCTCAATCTGTGCCATCCTAAACTGCATTTTAATAACATTCCAATTTACAGACAAAAACGCAGGCACGGAGGAGTTGTCTGGTTTGCTGAAGGTTCACAGCTTCAGTAGTCAGAGCCAAAGTTTCAAGCCTGTGCACTTACTGCTTCATGGCACATCTATAAATTTGAAACTCATTTTGGGCAAAAAGTGTTAGCATTTGACATTATCTAATATTTTAAATTAAATAATAATTTCTTAATTCAGATCCTTCTATAACAATAATGAGCTCCTTTAATGTAGCCTACCAATAAGGGTATTTAAATGAAATATGTAGGCAAAATCTACTTTCATAAGGGTATTTCAGTGAGATTCATAGAGAAAGATATACTTTCCTAATAGAAACAACTTTCAAAATTATTATAAAATATTATGTCTAAATCTACACATAGAAGGGGAGGAAAAACCATCATAGTTGACTTGTAGTAAAGACAAAAATTGCCTACATTTTTCCACTGAATGTTCAGGGAACATTTCTTACCATGAGGCACACCTCCTGAAAACAGAAGTGTATGATTAGCTGATTAAAACTTTGGAAGGTCTTTTGTTTTCTTAGTAGAACAAGAGGGGTGTTCTATAATAGGCACCACTGTTTGGAGAAGGGATACCTAATGAGAATATTGACATTAATATATAGATCTAAAATATACTATTGGCCTGGGGTTGCAGTTGAATTTTTTATATTCTGAAATACCAGAGTAAAGATAATAAGACAAAGAACAAATGGGTTCAGCTAGAAAGAAAGATATAAAAAGAGAGCTCAGTGCATGATAGTAGAAACTGGACCATGGAGAAAAGAGTGAGCAAGTCTAAAATGTGCAAGCATTGATTAAGTACATTACCGATAACGTGCTTACCAGTAATTAGTGAATGTGGGAAGGAAAGCCTCCAGAATTCCATATATTTTCATCCTAGACATTTTGCCTGCATGTATCCTTGTCTATAAAAGAGTGCTCTACTCAGATGACAAAAGTAGAAATGGCTATGGATACTTGATGCCAAAATTCCCTTTGCACAAAGACTTGATAAGACTAGTGCTGAAGTCAGGGTGCCTGAGTTTCAGTGAAAGCATTTTCACTTTGACACAAATATATTGAGACAAGTTATTTAACTATGCACTAACTCATGTTCCTTACAAATAAAATGGCGACAATGAGGATTCTTTTGGCTCATTTCTAGAAGAACAAACACATATGTAAATTACAGCAATGACAGATAATAAATCAAAAGTGAATGACAGATGTAATCTGTGAATAAGGCATCCATGAGTATGCACTTTCAGATTTACAAGTAATGTAATGTTACAACTAAATAATGTGCTCTAAACTTTCTTATGTTTTGTTATTGTCTCCTATGTGCTAAAGAACAGCCTTCTGGTAATTATATTAAAACCTTTCTGGAAATATATAAACCTACTCATATTTCCAAGAAATATATTTAATATGCACGTGACTAAAGAGATAAGTGTTCTGGGAAATGAAAATGGAAAACTGCATTTAATACTGGAATCAGGAGTGTCAGATATCTGTATCCAGAAACTTTCAGCATTTTTCCTGCTATGGATTTTCAAAATTGAGAGCCAGTTAATTTAATGACCCTCTCACTGTATTCAAAGTTACTAGGCAAATTTTAAAGTTTTATACCTTTATACTTTAATGTAAAAATCTGTAATATATCAAGCATATACAAGAATTATCCTAAAACTATGATGTGATGGCAAATGTTCAAAGGCAGGTAGAGTTCGAGGCCAATGTGGTCTACAGAGTGAGTTCCAGGATAGCCAGGGCTGTATAGAGAAACCCTAACTCAAAAAAACAAAACAAAACAAAACAAAACAAAACAAAACAAAACAAAAAACACCTTGCAGATATCTCTTGTTATTTCATGTAGCTGATGAGAAGCATCAGTTCTCCATGGAAAGTCAACTTAAGACACAACACTTATATCCCTGATACTTGTGCTTATCTTTTCCTTTGTGTCCTAGTCAAATTTGTCATTAGACAACAAAACCCATCAGAGAATTGGGGCACGTATTCATTTTTAGTTTGTACAGTTGCATGGGACATTTTGTCAATTCCTTTTGTTAAATTGCCTTTCCATCACAGGATCTTTTTCATCTTCCAACTCAAGGAAGATGATGACCTGTAACTGAGAAATAACGTCTCAAACACCCTATATACCATGTCATGTGAAAAGAATAAGTTATATATCTTATTTAGCCATAGGACTGTAGCAATTTCACGCAGTAATATAGGTAAATTCTTACTTCACAGCAACTCTATGAATAATTCCTAACATACCCACGTTTATTGAGTAGATCCAGAAGGGACTGATTTCATGTAATCTCAAAGCACATAGCAGACCCGCAGTGTCATGGTCTCTAAGGCTCCTCATTCTTATCTATCATGCAAGATGTACCATAGGAAACTGATGAAAATTTAAAGCCCAGGACTCAGTGACAATGACTATATCTATGCAAATGACGCACCATCGAAAAGTTGCCAAGATCAACATTTCTGCTAAATCTTAGAAGAAGAAAATAGAGAAGAAAAAGATGAAGAGTCAAAAGAAGTAAAAAGAGAGAAGAGAATGGAGGAGAAATGAGAGAAAGAAGAAAGTTTTTGTGTGATTTATTTTTTGTAAAAGTTCTCCCAGGAAATATTAACTTTTATCCTGACTCAATCTAGCACACACATGCATGGTCAACTGAGAACATTTACTCAGCTCTACTCCTGGGCATCACGTTCCCTTTTGTGATCTTCTTTTGCGTAGAAATCTATCAATTAAAAACTTCCTTTGTTTGATTTTTCCCTGCTACAGTTATGAAGAATATGTAAACTTCATTATAGCAACCCTATTATAGACAAGTAAACTGAACTACAACAAACTACGATGAATTACTAAAAAATGTAGCACTTGATGGAGAATATCATCAATAAAACTAATCGGTTTCAAAATACAAAGCTAGATATTTTTTTCCTGATCTTGTCATTTCATAACACCTTTTTCTCTGCATACTTGGTTTCCCAGGCTTCAATCAATATCAATGAACCACATCCAGTATCTTAGAGAAGTTATTTAGTTTTGTTTCTGATACAACTTTCCCATCGCCTCTCAAGGAAAACCAAAGATAAGATGGTTTGAAACTAGAGATCATTAAAGTCCACCAAACAGCTGGTCTTCAGTCTTTCTCTACTGCAGGATTTCTATGCTTTCTTCACTCAAGCTTTTCTATAAAATAGGGTCCACTGTGAAGTCTTTCCCACCTCTGTAGCCATTACAGAAGGGAAGGGCACTGGATGAAAGCTAAACTTGGCTCATATGGCAAGCTCTTGCTGGGAACTGCAGGAGTTGAACTAGTGCCAGCTGGATTTACCTGCTGAGTTAGTCTTTCCACAGAGAAGACATTATCACATCCTGAGACTGTCCTGCCAAAGCAAAGTAAGTGAGTTACATTTGAAGACAGCCAAAGCTGACAGAGATGGCTTAAACTCTTCTACTTATGGTTCATGAATTAAGTAAACAATGGAGTTTGGTGCAATCTATTATTTAGGTAGAATAGTCTTTCTTTTAATTAAGAGGAATGTCTCATCTTAATATTCTTTTTGAAATTGCCACATATTTGGGGGGGTAGCTGAGCACAGCAGGCTTGTATTCTGACCCCCTTAACTTGTGCTGCTTTCCTAAGAAAGGAAAGGAATGAAGCAAAGATGTTTTGACAGATAAAAATAAGAGTATGGAATTATTATGCAGAAAAAAGACAGGCCCATCTTTGAGTAAAACAGACTGTATTTTCTTCAAATCATGCAATACTTAGCCTGAAACATGTGTCCAAGTAGAAACATTTCTCCCAACGCATATGCAAAATATTTCGACCTTCAGGTTTTGACTCTTTGAGGATTTTATGGTTTTTCAGAATCATTTGCTGAGAGCTATGGTCCCGTTTGTTTAGAACTGAAGACAAACTTAATTGATGGAGAAGATGGCTTGGGCAATAATCCAGCCAGTAAGATAGACTTAGAAGGATCACAAACACTTAAATCCCATTTACTTGATATGTGATGTGTCTAATGCTTACAAGTGTTTGGCAGGACTCAACAAAACAATTGATCTCACAAAAATATAAAGGAACTATGAATTCTAAATACATGAAATAATAGAAACCAAAAAGTTCTGTTTTTTACATCACACGATTGTATCTTCAGAGCAATGGAGAATCAAATATAAAAATTAAAATATCTTTCTAAGTATGAATGGCATATTCTTTTTAAAGAAGACTTCAAAAGAATGCAATGCTTTTCTTATTGAGTTCTTATTATACCGTATTTAAATTGTTCCCCACTCTTTCAGCCTTGCTCCAACCTTCCCATGAATGCATGGCACTTTCAAGCACATCCTAGCAAAGTTATTATTCAGTCTTAAATGAATGCATAAAGATTAAAACCACGAATAGTCACTGAGAGCTACAGAAGGAAGAAGGCATGACCTAGATACGACCCCATTCAACAAAGGATTGTATGTTCCTCCATTGTATAAGAAATAATTCAAATGATATTAATAAAGTAGCTCATAAGGTGATAAGAGACTAAAGGCTATGCCCCCTATAGGAAAAGTAGAGCTACAGTGAAGTTTAATTATACCCAGAGCTTGCTAGGTTTTATTTAAATGGAACACAACTAATTGGTACTCTAAAGGCAAAGTGCACACGAACAAGGGTATTTAGAAGGTTTTCAGTCAATGTGTCAGACACAATTCTTTATGGTTTCTGAAAAATCACTAAAGATAAAAACTATTTGAAAAGTGCAAACTAATATCATATCAGTTAATAAATGTAACCTTCTAAAATTATAAATAAAGAAAAACTTTTATAAACCTAAAGTATGGTTCTTACTACAATAAATTTTTATGAGTGTGAAATCTGTGATTCTTATTAGGAGTCCCAGATGAAAAAAAAACTGAGCTCTGAGAAAAATAAAAGCCACACTACATCAATTACCAGACATTCAACTAGGTTCAGTTCTACTTGTTACATACATTAAAACTACTTTATTTTTATTTATTTCCCTTTGCACTTGCAGGATAACTTAATATCAGGCAATAGTATCTTAGATGACAGAGAAGTAAATTAAATACATATTTTAAAACTATTTGCCATGAAGTCAACAAAAATAATTATATTTAAACATTCAATTTCATATTTTCATTTAATATTAACTTTAATTATATCCACATATTTATCTGATGTGGTAAAAATAAAGGGGTTGAATAAACGTCTTATATATAAAAAACTTCTGCCATTAAAAAACCCTCATAAATACTCATGCCTGAAACTTAAAACTTGAGAGGAATAAAAAGAGTACTTTTGTTTTTAATTTTTAAGAATGTCTATAGCATTTATAACCCGATTTATTTCATCTATGTCTCAGCACCATTTACAGCATCAATGATCTTACTATCATCGTCTACAATATTCACTCTACAAATAAATAGATGAATTATTAAATGAAAGATAGCCAAATATACACTTAGAAGTCTTACACTGTCGTCTGTTTTGTCCTGTCCCAAAGTTTAAAATCTACTTCGTTGACTCTGAATGCCCAAGCATCTGAAAACGAGAAACTAATTTTCTTCTTTTAATAGTCTTATAAAGTAAATATTAAAAACAAAAACATAAAAAAAAACAAAAGGATACGTTGATATATGCTTATGATTTAAAGTCTTTGGAAGTTTAAAACATTTTTTAAATAAATGGTTTATATTCTATATTACAATCTTTCAATGAGACTAATGGTTTGAGACAGACTGTCCTGGTGATTTTCCGATTTGTAAAGGCACTAAAACAGTAGGAAGCTTAAAATAGTTTCCTCCAGTAGTAAAGCTATAGGATGCTTTAAAACTTGTTACCAACTCCACCAAGAAATCATTTACTTACTTTTCATATGGGTAATCATTCTCATTGAACAAGGAGATTTACTTGGTTACTTTAAGTATAAATATTATTAAACTGTATTTAAGAAATGTAAATCATTTCAATCTTTAGAACTCTTTTAAAATCTAACTTTATGTAGACTATAGGTACACGAGTGTGCTACACTTAATTTTAAGACAAATAGAATATAATGTTTTATATTAATGACCTTTTGAATTCCTCATGTGCAATGCTATAAAAGACTGTAGTAACCATATTATTAATTATATTAATTTTCATAAACAATTGAGTATGTATTTACCTAGGTAAGCATATCAGTATGAACCCTTCTGTCCCTATTTAAGTGTAGCCAGTACGTATATAACAACATAAGCACGCTGAGTTCCTAAGGTCTCAATGTTTATGTTTAGTTCTCAGGCTTATTTACATTCACAGTTACTCTTTATGGTACATGTAGAAATAATAGGGTTTTAGTGATTAATAAGTAAATTTTGATATTCATGCTTCAATTAATTTTGTTACTTTATGAAGATTCTTGTAAAAGTAGTACAGGATTCCAAACTATCAAAGTAATATCTAGATAACTAAATACCTCAGTTAACTAAAGTCCATCCTACCCACTAATAAAGTAAACTCGTTAATTTAAATGAAAAAACTGTTTTTTTTAAAGAATCACTTTTTAAGAGTTATTTTTCTCCACCCCCCTCAAAAATAACCAGTCAGTTAATACAATGATATACCTTTATGCTCTATATTTATAGGAAAATGTTGAATAGTTTTCTCAAATGAAAGAGAAATTAATTAGCCATTTCAGCATATATCTTAAGAAATACACCAAACAAAAGATAATCAAATGATAAAGCCAAAGAACCAACATAATAGCTGCAAATAACAAAACCTTGTCATTTTTGCATCAATTACAATAATGCATCAAGTGCTTCGGGAATGTTTGTCTACTAATAGCTAAGCCACTTGCAGTTGATATTTTCTGTATGGTTGCCATATACTCTGCGTGCTCACAATTTATGAAATATTGTGAGCATATAAATATGCCAAATGGTACATTTCTATGTATCAAAATGTGACCACTTGGGCTTGGTGATAAGAGTTCATGTATAGCCTTTGCAATGATCTGGTTCATACCCAATTAGAAAAAACAGCCAACCTACCAGACAAACTAATAAAGAGAAATGTAAGCATTTAAAAAGTCAATGTTAAAGAGAAGGTATTGAGGTTGAAACTTAAAAAAAAAAAAAAGCACTATATTGCAAGCTGTGGAATTGTTATTTTTTATTCCTGTTTTACATAAGGAAATGAAATCATCTTACCTGTCAACCTGATACCAAGAAAGAGCTTAAAATGTCAAGATTCCCTCCCCCAACCTTCATGGTTTATTAAGAAAAAAGCCAAAACTCTCCATGGTCCCTTCTGGTTCCAACAATCTATGATTCAAAAGGATGTAATGGCTCTCTTTTCTTGTTGGGTTGTGTCCTGGTGAGGGAACGGTTTTACTGTCCTTTTCTGTGGGGTCCTGCCGGTTAATCTAAAAGGAAATGAATTACAGCAGGAAGACAGGGCTACAAAATGAAGCCATTTAGTTTTACAAGTCTATTGTGTCCTTAGATATGTTTTATGGGCCTGGTTCTATTATAAGCCAAGGGGGGAAAAATCCTTAAACAAACTTTACTTTCACTCCCTTTCCAGTGAAAATATTTACAATTTTATGATTGTCTTTCAAGTCCTTTTGGCTTGAAACTTCCCCCTTCTATGCTTCTTTTTCCAAGAACCTTCTATCCCACTTGTTCAAACGTAAAAAACATTCAGAGACAAGAAACTGGACTTTTCAAATTCAAACTGCTGACAACTGTCAGCACTTTACTGGGGCATTACTGACTGGAGCTTCAATGAATTAAGCTTGATTCACTGCGGGTGAATCATTTTCAATGCAGAGCTGTTCAGCAGTAATTGGCCAAGAATCCCTGCTGAGAAAAGCACTTGTCAAATAATGCTTGTTTACAAATATATCTCCAGACAGCAAAAAGTGGCAGTTACTGAATAAGTTCAGGGCCACCTCCAAAAATTCAGAATTGTTGGCCCAGCTACTTATTACATTTCTTAAAATTGTTCACTTGTTGATGCACTTATGAATGCTGTCCTCCTGGATCAATCTGAAATTAAAGTCTCCTGCTAAAATGATTGTAATTTTATTTTTAAGTAAATGTTTGCACACCTTAATGCAGACTAAGTGTTTCTTCCAAGTGTGGTTTATACCTATACATTAGAAATGAACACATATTGATCGGATAATTTGTTTAGAATGCAGTTATACAGGAAAGATGGATTTCAGAAATAATTGGATTAACCAGTGTAAACCACAATTCACTTGTATTTCTTCTTGTCTGACACTTTATCATATAATCATATCATATACAATCTGTATGTGTTTAACATATACAAACATAGATGACTGATGAATCAATATGCATTTATGTATGTTGCAGGCAGAAACTTTTATGAATGTTATAAATTTCATGAATCAATCCATTAATAAGTTTAGCATGCAAATAAAATATTTCAGTATATGACCTTCCAAAGTTCTCTCATTAAAAACAAGAAACAAGTAGATGGTATGGTTCATCTTATTTATTAAATAAATAATAAAGAATAATGCTGTGAATCTTTCAATGTATGCCACTGATCCATCTTTAAAAGCTGTGGTACAGAAAATGTAAAGCAGAAAAGAATCCACATTTTGAAAAACAGAAGAATTGAGGCCAGGATTATAGATCATGCCCTGTTGGGTCCTGAAGGAATGAGTTGGACAGACATCAGTAGCACTGATATTACATCTTTAACTACACATCACAAAACGTTCCCCAAACAGCGGGCGCACTTGAGTCTGGATGTCTTCAGAGCACAAGCGAGCTTTTGTTAGACCCTCCAACCCTCATCCGCATGTAACCAAGTCAGCTGTGTGGTTTACTAGCTGGGGAGGACTGCACAACCTGTGGGTGTTAAAGCTAATCCTTGCATGGCCCTATTCCCCAGGATGCAAGTTTTGCTTAGGGCACCACACCATTGGAGACTTGTGCTGTTTCCCTACTTCCTTCCTGTTCCTTCTGCTTGTTTTTTGATCTTCTTAGTCTTGGCCCTCATTCACATTGGGTGTCACACTCCTTGATAATTTATTTCTTCAGTTCTTTTATAGAGACTTCCTTGAGTCCATTTCCCTTCCCCATTGTATACATTGTAAGGGGGTTATAGAAAGCTGCTTGATATGACTAGGGAGAGAGAAGAATGGGTGCTATTACCCTTAAATCGTTTTGCAGTTCAATCAGGATGGCCCTTTGGTTGGAACAAAATGGATAAAAGCCCCTCCTTCCTCTTCTTTTTTCCTCCCTCCTCCTCCCTCTTCCTATATTCTCCCTTCCCCGAAACCCCCTCCCCTGCATTAGCCCTCTTAGAGCTTTTGGACTTCTAATCTAATGGTCTTAACATAGGACCTTAATAAAAGGTCTAAGTCTAAAAACAAACAAACAAATAACAAAATAAAATCACCACTTTTAAAAAGAAAACTTTACAAAGGGGGGAAAATACAACTTGTTTGGCTTAAGCACGAAGCATGGCTTATTACCAACAGATATCGACAGATACGCATATTCCTCTGAACAGATGTTTAATAATAAACATAGTGAGCGAGTCAGTGGGGTGGGGTGTGAGTCTCCATCTGCCCTGCTTTCGCAGGATTCCTTGGGAACTGGCAGCACTAGGGGTTACCAGCTCAGCGTCTTCTACAGCAGACTGAATCTATGCTAGTCACGAGGGCATATACCACTCTGCTGCTGCTGCTTCATCTTTCAGGTCCAGCATCTTCTGTCCCCAAGTGCAAGGATTTATTTAAGATTTTTACACCTCGGGAGCCTCATCCACAGCCCTAAGCTAAAACCCCAGGCTTCTAGACAAGAGGACAGGATTTTTGATGATTCCACAGTGAAGTCAATCACTCCTGGTAACGGGAGAATCTGGTCTGAGATGCTGAGCGCCTACCACATGCTCCACCCTCCCCAGTGCGAAGGCTTGAGCCCTTAAGCTGAGACCAGAGCAAGCCATGATGATTGAAAGAAGAGCAGACCTCCAGGGTCTGAGAGGACCCAGGGCGAGGCCATAGAATGAAGCAAGACTGGTTTACCAGAGGTTGAGACCAGCTCAAAGGAAAGCAGAACACAGGTGGTGCTCCTGCCTCCAGATTTACTCTCCCAGAGGAACTCAAAACAGTCTGGAGCAAAGAATTGGAGATAGGAGGGTTGCATACTTCAAGACCTGGTGCCTCCGGCTAGGACAAATCTTCTCTCACCAGATAATTTTTGCTGGGATCCATGAACAACTTCCTGGTATCCACACTGCCTGTCTCCCTCAACACCATCCCACCTTCCCGCCTTCCTCTACCTTTGCTTTAGAGTGTTAGTGAGCTCCCCCCTACCCCCCAGCTAGAAGGGCATCCGTCTGTTTCTGCCCTTCACAACCCCCTTTTTCAAAAATTAAATCTCTGGTTACCCAGCTTGTAAAGCTGCTAGTGGTGCCCTAAATAACAGCTCCCGGGCAGGGGCAGGCACTTTCTCCAAAATAAAATCAGCAGCCACCCTGAAATCGTCTTCCAACATCAGCACCAAATAATGGTTTCTAAGACGCGCACATATCCTAAGAGCCGTGTTGTCATCTCTCTCTATAAGCCGGATGTGTCACTTCTCCAGGTTCTCAGGACCCAACCGCACCCAACCTCCCAGCTCAGGTCTCAGACCTCTTTCCGTCAGCCTTCCAACTTCCCAGCCCCCAACCAGCCTCAGTCCTGAGGCAGGTTCTTTGCCTGGCGAGCACTCTGCAGCTATGTCAAACAATGCAACCAAAGATACCAGAGAGATCCGGAAACGCCAGCAAAAGCGGACAAACATTAATTGGAGATGAAGAGTGGGGTTTGGTCTCGGCAGCGGCGCTCGGAGCGCTGCGACCGGCTGACACAAGCTCCACCTCACCCATTCACCCCAGGGCGCATTGGTCCCCACCTCCATTACCTTACCTTCATTGCTGGGGCTGGCCAAAAGGGTCCGGAGCGCGGCACACAAGAGAAGGCACGTCCAGAGGGGACCCTTTAGAGGTGCGGAATAGCAGCCTGCCAGAGAGGCAGGGACACGGGAGGTGTCGCCGCCACCTCTGCCCTGGGTCCGTCGGCGTCCCGCACCGCGGGGCCCGGAGCCCCGCATTTTCTGCTACCCTCTTCTGCCTCTTCTGTCCCGCGTGGCTCAGTCTAAGGTTCAGGCTTGGAGGAAGGGGCGAGAGAGATGCGGAACTCCTCCTCCTGGTGGGGTCCTGTGCCTTGTGGTTCTCGACCCCTCTGAATGCGGGAAGCACAGATCCGCAGAGACCGCTGAAGTTTGCTTCTGGCTCGTGTCGCCCTCCCTTTCAGTTGGATAAGATGAATTAGAAGTTCAGATGGCTAGTACAGTCCTGGGTGGGCTCAGTCAAGGGTCTGCAGAGGGTCCCGAGTCCCGCTCCTTTGCCTTTTAAGACTTTCCTTTTGCTGCCCCCCCCCCCCCCGCCTTTCTTTTTGAGAATTTTTTTTTAAATGCCACCAGGGTTGGAGTGGTGGTGAAGGTTCCCTTTCAGTCTTCTGTGCTGATACGGACGAGCTTAAAGAAGACGAGTCATCTTAAATCAAGATGATATTTTCCTTTTTAAAAAAAAAAAAAAAAAAGAGGAGGGAGCGAGGAAAAAAAGCAAGCAGAGTGTCTACACGGATCAAGGGGAGAAGAGTAGAGCAAACGGTGTGTTGCAAACACCGAGGAGAGTGGAGCCCAGGCAGCGAACGAGCGATCTAGAGAACTGGAGAGGCCGGCAGTAGGAAGTCAAATCGCTGCGGGCTGAGCGCTGCCGGGGGGCGGTGCGGCGGGCGGAGCGGGCTGGAGCGCGGGCCCGGGAGCGGAGCAGAGCCGGGAGGCTCGAGCTGCTGCGGTTCCCGATGCTCAGCGCGGAGGCGGAGTGCGCCGCGGCCAGGGTGAGCTGACGACTGCACACCCGCGCGGCTCGCACGCTCGCTCCTGCTGTGTCTGGAGCTCCAGCGTCTCCCCGAGCCGCCCGACTCCGCGCCTCCCACCTCCTCCCTCCGCCCTGCGCTCCCCCGCCCTCTGCTGCTCGGGGCCTCGCCAGTGACAAGCTACTGTAAGTGTGACTCGCTTAAACGAAGTCGCACACCCACGGAGGGAAGTAATCTGCAGGCTGCCGTGGTGAGTGTTGCCTAGCGGTCTCAGAGAAAGGCGCGTCTTCCTCCCGGGATAATTAGGGTAAAGAATCCTCCCGACGACGTCTGCCAGGACCAGAGGTCCCTGAAGGAGGAAGGGAAGCCAGCCCTAGCTCAGCCCGCAGCAGGAGGAGCAGCGGGTCCCTGAATCTGGCATAGCGCCTGCTGCCCTTTGCAGGCTGTGGCACCACCAACCTTGTCGTCATATAACAGCACATTCGCAGGCTCTGCTGGTCCGTGGCTAGTTTCTTAAACACCCAGGTTTCTCAGTTCCTTTGACCCTTCTGTTCTTCTGGAATGAGATAATTACTTCTTGGGAAGTAAACTGTAGACTATATAAAGTCAGGGATAGTAGGTCGGTTTGAGATCTCAGGGAATCAAAGAATTTGACTGTTGGCATTTGTACTAGACTGGGTACATTATGGTACATGAAGACTTAATTCATGTATTTCAGTAATAGGATGCTTTTGTGATAGAATACTTTAGTATTAAAATTACGTATTGGGAAAACATGCAGTTAATTCCAGTGAAATTAACACGGGTATAATAATGTCAGAGTTTTAACATTTTTAATTATTTTAATTGCCCGTGGTCCATTACACTGAAAGAATAACAAATAACCAGGAAAACGCAGCTTAAGAGCATCCCATTTTCTGCTCTTCCTCTGTGTTGTGTCTTTCTGCTTTAATATCCTCCTTCAATTTACTCGTTCATTGTTTTCAAAGAGATACACAAGAAGGGCAATTTTAGGAGGCCAGCTCTCAATATCAGAATAGAAAGTGTCTCCCAAAAATGTGTGATTTTTTAGAAGAAAGGTATCTCCTTCAATTCGGCCTTTTGATAACTACTTTTAAGATTGGGATCCTGCTCATACCCACTAAAGCTGTACACCAGTCTGACACACCTAGACTGTTGATGCCTTCACAATAAATTTGTCACAATTGTTAAATGGTGCCCTTTAGGTTTTGTTTAGATGCTTTCTATAAAGGAGGAAGAAAAAAAAAAAAAAACAGCACAGTGGCACACTCATTTAAAGAGGTGGAAGCTCATCTTTGATTTTTTCCCCCCGAATGTTTTGGAAATAGGGAGCTGAAAGCAGATTCGTTCTATTATGATGTACTTCGAATGCATGAAGCAAATATAGAGCAGTGGCAGTGAATCTGCCTTCCAGTTTGGCAAAGAGCCTCACTGTGAGACGGAAAGTTAAAATTTATGTATCGAGTTGAAGACCATTCAAAATACGAGTCTCTCCTCTACCTTGGTTTATAGCTGAGTTACTTAAGAATTTCAATACTGAATGGCAAGGAAGAAATCTAAAGCCTTGCAGTCCACAAGAAAGCTAGCACAAGACATGGGCAGTTCAGTGGGCCTGTGAGTATGTGCTTGCTTCTTTGGCCTCAGCGTTCTCTTTAGTGAGATCAGGGATTTACAGGGAGAGTCTTCAGGCTTCTGCATCTCATTCTTCTTTACATTCTCTCTCTCTCTCTCTCTCTCTCTCTCTCTCTCTCTCTCTCTCTCTCTCTCTCTGTGTGTGTGTGTGTGTGTGTGTGTCTGAATGTGTCTGCGAGTATGTATCTGTCCTACCTCTCTAGAATAGCAAATAATGTGTAATTATTTAATATCAATTATATAGAAATCAAATATATTTAGCCTAGAGTTTATATTCCCATGTTATAAAAGTCTTAGACAAAGTTTCTGTGTTATGGTTTGGTAAAATTTGAAATTTGATGTTTGCTTTTCCTGAAATGTCTCACACTTCTCTGATTTTGATGCCTGATACTCCTTTCCGTAGAAGTTTCTGCTACTCGTACACTAAATTTCCTCAGTACATACTGTGCTGCTCCATAGCTAGCACTGAAGCTCAGATATTCAGGCCTGAGGTTTTCCTGACAAGGTTTTCCCGGGTTGGTTTGTTTCTTGGAAAGATCCACAGCTTGGAGTTTCTATCAAACAACACAATATCAATATTTTCGGAATGTAAAGCTAAAGCTAATTGTCAAAATACACACAGAGATACATAATACATATAATACATTATATATTTATATATAATAAAAAAACCAAATACAGTCTAAACCAAGTATGCCCAAGGTTTATTTGGACATTGGTCATATGGCTTTAAAAGCGTAATCTTCTACTCAAGATGAATGATTTAAATGATTCAGAATGCCTAATGTAAACCCATTTTTATTCTTCAAGTATTTGTTAAATAGTATTTATCACATATTTTGAAAGAAATAACAGCTGTAAAAGGAAATCCCAACAATAGTTATATTTATGTTTACCAAATATTGTTAATCAGAGAATACTATGGTAGTTGTTTGGCATTGGCCTCAATTTCAAAGACCTTGACTTGGCCATATGTTATTTTCTTGGCATATAATTAATCTTTCCCACACTATAGAACCAAGGCATTGAATAAAACTAGAGTTGTGGTTTTCTTTCATACCTACAATGTTGAACAATAAAATATCAGCACATCTTATTGGTTTGGATATTCTATGATTTGTATTTGCCATAAAAATTATGTTTCAACATGAGAACATTTCTGACTTATTCTTAAATCTTTGCTTTTCTACTAAGTTGGATTATTATTTTGGTTTGTTTGCAAATTTATTTGTTCTTAGGAAAAAAAATATGTAGAGTAACCTTGATAGAACACCTTGAGAGCTGAGTGCCCTTGTATTTTCAATGTTGGGATATAGTGAATAAATTAAAAGAAAATTCTGCCTATATCGTTTTTTTTTACACTAAAACAGAATAAAAGCAGTCATAACACAAAACATTACATTATTTACTGAAAATTTACTCTGAGTGAGGGATTACTTGATGACTTCACATTAATTACTTCCCAATGCTAATGAGAAAAAGAGGGAAGGAGGTTAGGTGACCTGAGTAGTCACACAGCTGGTAGAACATTTGAATTTTAACACATGTTCTGGCTTTATCTTAAAAACAAAATGCCTGTGCAACAGAAGTAAAGGATAAATGTATTTCTACATAGTGATGAATAAATACAAACAGCGATTTCAAAACTCTACATTAATTGGACAATTTGATAAAAATATTCTTCTATGATTAAAAAATCAAATAATACAGTAAAGGATGAAGTGAGAGGTAAATAAAAAAGCTAAAGTTATAAGTAATCACCAGCCTGTATCGCATAACATTCTCTCTCTCTGTGTGTGTGTGTGTGTGTGTGTGTGTGTGTGTGTGTGTGTGTTGATAGAGTGTAGACAATGTGCCATCAGGATTAAGATCTGTAGACAGCTAACATTAGCACAGATAAATGACATCGAACTCATGCATAAAACATTGTAGAAAACAACAATCACTGTAATCTTTTAATTTAAATGATTTTTTTTTGTCATTACGTAATTCTTTTTGGGTGGAATTTTGTAAAAAGTAGTAGTGGAAAAAATAAAATTAAAAGATGGTCTAAGCTATAAAATACAACAATGAAGTAATTTGGGGGAGATTTATATTTGCTGCATGATGATGTTGATTTCTTTGATCTGAAAGAAACCATGCATACTATATTTAAGCAATCAAGTCTCTAAAGTTCAGAGATACGATAATAGTACATTTCATTTATATCCTAAATTTTTTAGTGAATGTTATTAGTTATTAGTTATGTCATTAAAACATTTTTTTCCTAAAATTTTAGATCCAATTCTCTTCACTAATGATCCACATTTCTAAGATTTAGTGGGAGCTATATTTTATTTACAGGTTGTTTGTTATCAGTAGGCACTTTAAAATCAACTGAATAATTGCATTTTAAGAAATTAGTGGACAGAGCCTAGGAGGTGGTTTAGTTGCTAGAAGTACTTGCTATTCTTCCAGAAGATATGAGTTTGGTTCCCAGCACTCACACTGGGCAGCTGATGCCCACTGCTGGATGTGTAGGCACCCACATGGCATGTGTAACCACAGATACCACTACACATGGACATCAATAAAGATGCAAAATAAATAAGTATGAAAGAACTGAATGAAAGAATCGAATGAATGTTCAGAAATATAATTTTATTTTTAATAAAAAAATTCAAAATGTTACCCCAGAAAGTGAATTTACTAAACACTATCAATATCACTGGCATACTTCCTCTTTCTTTGGCTTTTAAGAACAGGATAGAATCTTCACACTGTTATTAAAGGAACTCTGTGGTAAAGAAGGAAAAAGATGTTCAGATAAATCACTGTGAGCCCAAGAGCCACAGTGGCTCATGCTGGTTTATTCTTTAATCATCCACATACCGATGATCGAAGTTTGAGAAAATTGTACCACAGCGCAAGGCCAAGGCTGCTACAGCTGAAGAGGAACCAATCTGATTTTCTAGGATGTTCTTTGGCGGTTATGCTTGCCTCCAGCATCTTGGACAACTGGTGTAGCGTAAAGAAGTGGACAGTGAAATAATAAGGACTCTTGAGGTTAAAGAACTAGGAAAGCATCCTCAGAATGATGCGATGTGCCTAGTAAAATCCCATTAAATTCTGAGTTGTCTTCTGGTCTCCATGTATTTCACAGTATGTGAAAAACTATCTCTGGTAAAGTTCCATAGTCTTAGGTCAGAGTATTACCTTCAGTATTATGCTGACTTAAAAGGACAGCTAATTGGCTCACACAGTGTCATATTTTATAACCTAAGTAGTACTTTGCTAGGAAGAAAAACTACTAGATTTTCTCAATGGCATGAGGGAAAACAGCCCTATGTGTCCAGGATTTACTGCTATTGTTGATAGCCTGGGAAACAGGATTCCAGGTAAAATTCAGCAATGACAGTCTCATGTACTTGCTGGTGGCATGTTAATTAGAAGCATCTTTGGAAGCATGTTTTAATAATATTATCATGCCTTTCTTATGTGGCTAATTAAGCCTAGAAACTCTGGATTTTTTTTTTTTTTTTTTTTGCAGATTAGTGAAAATGGACTAAACATTAATGTTGGGCAATATTGATGGATATAAATTAGTAATCCTCTGGTGTACATACAATAAGAAGTAGAAGTACATTGAGAATGTGAGGAAATATATAAATACAAGGCAATATTACAGAGCTATTTAAATGCTCTGAAGAATATTTGTCTACATAAAAGAATAGGTACAGAATGCCCAATTACTAAGGTATAACAAAACGCAATTTATGCTCTGAATAAAATCTATATGTAAGCAAGAAGTAATTTAAATTTGTTCTTTTTGTATTTTTACAATAGATATTTTTTACAATTCACATTTATCACATATACAGTTACAGAGTCACACATTAACAACAAGAAAATCCTGCAAAGCTGTGTACTGACACACCCAGTACAGGCCAAAAGGACAGAGCAGAGGTAAGGCAGGTAACAGGAGAAAGATGGTGCCAATGAGAAATCTTACCTAAAACCACTTCAATGTCCATTCAATGTACATCGGACAATTATTTGTTCGATTTAATATTTTTTTGAATTTCTACAATATTTCTAAGTATCCCAAAATTCTTGAAAGAAATGGACACTGTCACATACCTTGTGTATCTATGCATTCTCTGAAAACCCCTCAAGCAATTTGGATTACTGAATATATTCCTAATCCATTTTTTTGTTCTGTTTTTCTAAAGCACTAAGGCCTGAAATATCACAAAAGATTCTTTTTTGTTTTTGTTGTTTTCTATTTTCCCAGTATCCACTTTCCTAATTCTGTTCTCTCAGACCACTTTTTCTTTTTTCAGGTACTTCTTTTCTTTTCTTTTCTTTTCTTTTCTTTTCTTTTCTTTTCTTTTCTTTTCTTTTCTTCTTTTCTGCTAAACAAAATATTTCCATAATCACCATTTTAATAACCAATCCCTGGGAGGAAATCACTTACAGAGGCCTGATCAAAAATCTCAATAAATCATGATTTATAAATACCACAGAATTTAGCAAATATCACAGCCTCTCTCTCCCTGTGGTCACAGAGCAGCCTCTGTGTCTGCCTCCTTGTCAAACTCATAAAATCTTAGAACGGGAGAGAAGAATGACTTGGAAAAGACAACATTAACGACAGCCCAAATCAGTTCAGACTCCACTTTGGAAAACTCAGGTTAACTAACAGGCTGATACCTAGTATTATTTTCCAAGTTATCCCTAAACAACACCGAAGCCCAGCTCCAGTCTCTAGGCTAACCCCAACAAGACCAGTTTGTCCATGTTATTCCCCCAATAAATCTACACCCCCAGGTTACAAGCTCGCCCCCTCCCTAACAACCACCAGTGCAGAGGGAAACAGAAATTAAGTTTATGGTTTGACTCCCAGCACCAGCCAATTATGTTAAAGGCCATAGTAGCTTTACAATTAGGTGCTTGCAATACTCACGGGCTAGTTGCTGCTTTCTATAAAGCCTTGCCCCAATAGATGTTTGGAGCCCCCTCTACCAAAAAACAAACAACCAAAGACCAGCGAGCTGAGGGGCCTAAGCTAGCTCAAATAGCTAGCTGCTGTAAGTTGCATCAGATTGGCTCCTGTCTGTTTTGGGGGGACCACTGATAGTTCCCTGGCACTACACTAACAAAAGGGTGTATGATTAACATGAAAGTTTGCCATGGTTTGGAGTTGATGGTTTATAAATCTGGCTGATTCCAATAAAGATTCTATAAGATAGTTCTTTTTGATTAAATTTAGGAAGCATGTAAACAGTAGTACTAACACCCTTAGGGGGGGGAAATCACTCAAAGAAGCAATCAAACCAAGAAACAAAACACCAAATCATATCCATGAAGAATAATCACACACTGAAGCCAAGTTTCGAGTTTTCCAATAATGTTTGTGATGGTTTGTATATGCTTGGTCCATAGTGTGGCACTATTTGGACATATGAGCGTATTGGAGTAGGTGTGTTTCTGTGGGCATGGGCTTAAGACCCTCATCCTAGCTGCCTGGAAGTCAATATTATGCTAGCAGCCTTCAAACAAAGATGTAAAACTCTCAGCTCCTCCTGTATCACGAGGATACTACCATGTTCCTGCCTTGATGACAACGGACTGAATCTCTGAACCTGTAAGCCAGCCCCAATTAAATGTTGTGTTTTATAAGACTTGCCTTGGTCATGGTGTCTGTTCACAGCAGTAAAACTCCATCTAAGACAATGCTTATTCCTAGATCTCAACGTCATGAGCTGATGAAAATTTGTAAACCATAAAAATATATCTTAACTATTTTTACTACAAATATATATCTTAAAGAAGTCATTCTTCCTGGAAAACAAAAATTTAGAGAAAGCATGTCTTCCTTTTACTAACCTTTTTATATAGCATAGTTGAAGTCATGTCTTATGCCATAAGTCTTTCCAGATTAGCAAATAATTAAACATTTAATTTAAAACAAGGCAAAAATGTAAATGTTTCCAGTATCTTTAAGAAAATAAAAACATTTCTCAGGTGACCTGCATGTCTTCTGTAGGAAGCAGGCTTTTAGATGTGAGCAGTGGCTTCCCCATGAAGGCAAGCAAAGTAGAACATGGGTACTACCCAATGAGATGGTGTTCTGCAACATAAACATTTGCAACACTGAATTTTCTCTTAAGATTTTGCTTGTCAAAAGCAATTTTACTTCAAGTGAAGTTTTTGGTAAACACTTTGTTCTGAGTTAATTATAGCATCAAAGGACTTTTGCTAAGAAATGTGAAAGGGAAATCTCATATCATTTCCCAAATTTCCAATGCTTACCAAAGTACACATGTGTAATACTGAGCAAACTAAGGAATTGGTGCTGACACAATTGATAATGCCAGTCAAATTTCAGCAGAAATGCATGCAGTTGTTTGTAAGTATGTGTAATTATTCATCAATTTTCCTGTACTTTTAGCCCGAAGAATCAACAGGTAAACAGATTATCAACCTGTACCATCCCTATAGGAATACTTCCAACTACTAGTTTAGATTCCTGGCATTGCTGTCTGTGACTACTCCCTAGTCCCTGAAAATCACTGACCAAGTACTAACATCATGGCTTGCTATTTCATAAGTGCCTTATAAATGAAGGAGTATTGTATCTCCTTTTAAGATTAGCATTTAGTATTCATCATAGTTTTCTTCCACTTCATCTGTTTGTGTAATAATTGTTCATTCCCTCTTTATTGCTGAAAAATAGCCCATAGTAAAGATGCACCACTAAGTGTTTGACCATTACCTTACTGAAGGATATTTGGTTGGTTTCAAGCTTTGGTACAATACAAATTAAATTACTTTGAATCTTCAGGCACAAGCTCATATGTGAAAATCTTCATATTACTAGGGTAATTACTCACGGTTCAAGGTTCAAGGTTTTATTTTACAGCAAGTCAGTTATGGCATTAGCAACAAATATGCCTCTGCTACCCAAATCCACTAAAGGAGAATGACCTAGTTACAATTGTTAAAGATATATTGGAACTATTAACAGATTACTCAATTGTGTAGGAAATTTACCTAATATGCATGAGTCCTGGCTTATGTCTCTAGCAGTGAAAAAGATTAGAGTATATGTTAGAACACATGAAAAATATTAAAATTGAACATAACATTTCAAAACATGAATGATAATAGGAATAATAAGAGTTAAATTTAAAAAAATATATAAATACCTTGAATAAAGAATTCCATAATGGCATAGTTTTAATTGGAAACTTTAAGTACACTAATATAAATTATCTTAGAAACTAGTATCTACACAAATCTTTACTTCCTTTTTTACTCAAAATGCATTCGTCAAGTTTATCTTTTCTCTTTGAATAACTGGCTCAAACTCATAATATATATACTCTCATATTCGAATGAGTAACTTATGTCACCTGGTACTAAGCTGACATTTCAAAGGATGAGCTCACTTGCATTTTTAGAGATAAAAAGTTTTGAGTTCATTCAAGCTGAGCAGTACTTCTTATCTTTTGAAATGTCAGGTGGCTGGTATGAGGAACATGGAAATCGCCTTTTACAAAGGCTTCCTTATTGTGAGAATATGGTTATGACTGGAGTCTTCAAAGCTCATGGTACAGTTAGAATGTGTTTGCATCCAAAGGTTTCTCTTTTTTCTAGAAAGAAAGAAAGAATGTAAAAGAAAAACACTTTCCAAACTAAAGTGTCTATATAAATTATTTTCTGTCATTGGTTATATGTGAAACCTAATTTTTATATTTTTCTGTTTGGCTTAATATAGTTACAATG
Source organism: Rhabdomys pumilio (assembly GCA_030674055.1). Classification (NCBI taxonomy): domain Eukaryota; kingdom Metazoa; phylum Chordata; class Mammalia; order Rodentia; family Muridae; genus Rhabdomys; species Rhabdomys pumilio. The sequence goes on from JANHMN010000007.1 coordinate 22,226,773, forward strand.
AAATATGACTATTCATTAGCATTTTCTAGATATAAAAATCAGAATGATCTAGATAAAATGGTTTAGTATGATTTCTGGAAGGTAAATGTAACAGTAAAATATTAATAATGAAGTATTAATAATGAATAATCCAATAAAACACATATGATATTGCCTCATATGATATTAATAATTGCTAACCTACTTATTTACTTTAAATGTTTTTAAAATACTGTTGAATTTGTACAATATACAAATATAGATTGAGTACATTTCAGAACATTTATTGATTGTTTATAAAGAGACGTTAAAGCAAAACAGAAACAAACAAACAAACAACACACTATAAATTATGAGGAATAAGAGAAAAAGATATGGAAATGTAAAAATGTATTTTGTTAACTAGATTTATAATTTAATGCATATTAAATAGCAGTCTCAGGAAATCTGAACTGTTTAATGAACATTTGAAAATATTCAGTAGCAATGTGTTTTTTAACACAAGACACAAGAAAACTCCAAAATTTCTGACATTAGAAAATTGTGAGAGAAGAAAAATAGAATAGAACCATTAAAATGGAATGATACTGAGATTTACAAAGAATTGACTCCCCAGACTCAGGTCCTGAATCAGAGCAATTAGGAAAATTGTTCTCTTAAAAGCTAGAAGTGTAATGTATTTTAAAAAAGAAAAAGGACAGAAGAAACAAAGAAAGAAAGGAGGAAGGAAGGGAGAGATGGACAGAGAAACAGGAAAAAAGAAGAGAAGGAAGGAAAGAAAGAAGGAAGGAAAGAAGGAGAAAACAGAAAGAGACAGGGACAGACAGAGACCTAGAGAGACAGAAACAGAGAGAGAGCTTCCATTCCAGCTTCTGTGAGATAAAATGAATATAAGAAAAGCATCTTAAATAACACATGCTATGCTGGTGGCCTGTCACTGTAAAACAATTGATCCCAACATTTACTACCATTGCCTCACAATTTCTGCAGGTATAAATAGCATAGGTTGTGGAGACTCTTAGTTCATATTGTCTTACATGCTGATATCAATATGTACAGTAGAAATGTCATGATTGTTAGAACTCAGCTGGTGAAAAGCCTATTTCAAAACTCATCTATTTCCTGTTGGTTGGAGTCATTTCCAGGTATTTTTTTCCTCAGAGACTATGTTACAACCCATGCCACATGGCTCCCTTCAGCATTATTTGTAGCTTCATCAAATGAATTAAGTACCAAAGATAATGGCAAAAGAAGAAAGCTAGACAAAGGTTTTAATATTTTATATACTAGTATTTGAAGTGTTATTAGGTCACTTTTGCCTATTCAGTTCACAAGAATCATAATCCTAGCTCAACTAACATTCAGAAGGAGAAATTAAACAAGGTCTGTCTCTGTCTCTGTCTCTCTGTCTCTCTGTCTTTCTGTCTCTCTGTCTCTCTGTCTCTCTCTCTCTCTCTCTCTCTCTCTCTCTCTCTCTCTCTCTCTGTGTGTGTGTGTGTGTGTGTGTGTGTGTGTGTGTGTCTGATTGATTGACTGACTGTGTGTCTGTCTATGACTGGGTGTAGTGTGTCCATTTGTGTATTGATACCAGAATTCAACATCAGGTGCCCTCCTCTATCAGTGTGCTTTGTGGACCCCGTCTCTATTGACTGGCTGTCTATAAACCTTAGATACACCTGTCTTCACAGCCTCTACCACTGGGGTTACAGAAATGGGCTTCCATATTGCATGTCCGAGTGTGGAATTGCAGATCCTATCTCAGTTCTTCATCTTTGCACAAATAAGACTTTCCCAACTGAGCTATTGGCAAGGATCTTGTTTGTCTACAAATTCTGGTCTTTGTGGGGCCGACTTCCTTGCCCAAGTGAAACAGAATGGAAACCCTGAAAACTGTATATGTGTGAATGTAGTTGAAAATTCAATACAATCCTTGATTGTGCAGTATCACACTGAATTAAAGAAAAGAAAAACTAGAAAACCAAAGAGTGAGTATAGGGAATGCAGAGACCTTTCACAACATCTAATGTATTCTTGGATTTGTTCCATAACCAAAGTAGTTAAACTACGAAATAAAAGTCACCAAAGAGACAATGAAAACACAATATCTTAAAATGATGGATATAAGTACACATATCTAAAACCTATATCCCATATCCAGTGTCCAGGAAGAGGGGTAAATACATGACCACAAAACAATAACAGCTGTGAATAATAACATGGGATATAGGAGGATTGGGGAACAGTATAATCAAAAGTCAGAAGACATGATATTTTCAACCTTAAAGTCTGGTACAGCTGATTATCAAGATCCATAAGAACTGAATAAATTATGATTTGAGCACTGTCCACTCAACTTTTTTTATCAACTAGCTTTATCAACATACGGACATTAACCGAGAACACAATTGATTCAGAAACAGATATGTTTCTGCATGGTATGAAGAGTTGAGGACTTAGAATAAAAAAAAAAAAAGGAAGGAAGGAAGGAAGGAAGGAAGGAAGGAAGGAAGGAGAGAGAGAGAGGAAAAGAAAAACAAATGGTCATGAGATGAGCTCTAACTCTGGCACAGAGGAGCTGTCTGTATAATGGGTGATATCAGAGGATACCTGCAAGATTTCTTCTAAGAGAGAATCAGAAAGAACACTAACTGGAACTAACTTTAATTCTTGGCTGATTGGGTCTCATGAAATCCAATGAGCAACTCATGTTACTTACAGGGCTATCAGGTACTCTCCATAAACAAATGGAAAGACTTTATTGGTGATAACAACAACCTATCATTGAATATGGAGTGAAGCCAAGCTAGTGCCTAATTAGATCCCTCATCCTACTGATGACTGTTCAGCATTCTGGAAGATACTCTTCATACTACCAGAGGAGGAAACCAAACACTAACCCGGCTACAAACCCTTTGATCTACAAGTGACTTTGTTTGAATGAATCATCGAAACAATAGGGGCACAAAATTTGTGCTAGTAACCACTATATGTGACTTGGATTTAAGGCTCGCTTCAGTAGATAGAACCCACCCACAATTCTGCTTTGGTGGTCAGGAACCTGAGACTAAATAGGCCACAGACATGGTGATAAAAACAAGTACTGTTGCTCTACTGCAGGAACATAGAAATAAAGTGACTTCTAAGAACACAGTACCGTACCTACATATCAATGTCTCGCTCAGCCAGCCCCAGACTCTTCATCCTTCAGGAGACAAGAACTAATACTAAGATCACAACTGGAAAACTTGGAGAGAATAAGAGGGTTTTTTTTCTTTTTTTGAATGTTCACTTCTAAATGGCATGTCTTCACCACACTTTTCTCCTTGAGCTCAAAGAACTCTGGAAGAGAAATCAGAAAGATTGTAAGAATGAGTGGGAAGAAACTAGCTGTCTTCTGGATACATCAGGACTAATGTACATATGAACTCGTAGAGACTGTGAGAACATGTACAGGGCCTGCCTTGTCCAAGCCAGATGTCTTCCCAGTACTAAGAAAGGATGTGGACATGTGTACCTATCCCTAACCAAGAAGCTTTGTCTCTAACAACTCTTCACACCAGAAAAGAGTTAATTTCCTCCAACGGAGTTTGCCCCAGGCCCTGGAGCAGACGACCAAGATAAAATAAACTCAAGAGTATGGAAAGAGTTGTTTGTCTCATAATGATTTTTCCGGACACTGCTTGCCTTTCCTGTCATTTGCTTATCATTAAGTTTTTTGATTCATTGTTTTATGGACTTTGTGTATGTGTATCTCTCTGTGAGTATGTGTTGTTCACATTTTCTCTTTTCTTTTACTTTCCCTTTATGCCTGGTTGTTTTATTCCAGTTTGTGTGTTTTATTCTCTTGGTCTGTTGGTTTTCTAGGAAGAAAGAAAGAAAGCATGGAATTAAATGGGTAAGGAGGTGGGAGGACTTGGGAAGAGACATAGGTGAAAAATGTGATCATAATATACTGCATGAAAAGAACAATGACAAAAAACCCCACATTATTGTTGTAGTAAATATTTAATCTCAACTGGAGATTTCTACTCGACATGTGATTTTTCAGTTACCAGAAAAAAGACACACAACTATTATATTTATAATAAGTCTTTAATGCACTAGAGCTGGGCAGATATCTACTCTCTAAACTATTTGAATCTACTTCCCCCTCTATAACCCCAAGTTCCATCAGGTTCCTTGCCAGGTTCCATCAACATTTTGAAAAACAATAATCCCTCAATACAACAATAATAAGGACTGCTCTTAAATTCAGTTGGCTAGCTCTACTGACCGTGACTCATCCCTACTCTATGGCATCTTCTCCATTGTCCGTCTTCTCTCTCTCCCTCCTTATGGAGGTCTCTGCCCCAGACACCAAGCCTGGAAGCCAAAATCTCTCCTATCTCTCTTCTGTCCAGCTATAGGCTGTCAGCATGTTTATTCATCGAATGGTTTTAAATTAAGGAACAAGGAAACTGCAGATTTTCTAGTACCTAGGGGCAACCAGGCCTTGGAGAATATTATGTAGCATTACAATGCACAGAAAAAAAAAAAAAAAAAAAAAAAAAAAAAAACCAAAAAAAACCTCAACACATTATATTATTGTTAGTATTTTATATACATTCTAATTTTTAAAAATCTAAACATTGTATTTACAATTTCTATATGTGCCAGTCAATTTTTACCTCTCTACTGTGTTATTTTATAATATAATACTAATTATATAAATTAATGTGAAATGTAATTTTTTAATTTTCTAGTATTGTGATAACATGAAACCCCATGGATATCCTGAAAAAACATCTATACTGATACATTTATAAGTGGGAAGAACACAGTACTGACATTTTAATCTTAAGTATATAGTACCATCTTGCTGCCTGAAATGTTTTCAAAGTCTTTGAAGGTTCACAGTAAATTGTTCTTTTGCTGTTCTGTTATATTTCTGGACTTTTATGTTCTCTATCAATTATGTGCTACTTGCAAGTTTTCTCTGGGCAAAAGTATGTGAAGGAAGATAGTGATGGAAAGTCAATAGATATTTAATAGGAAGGATTATTGTTCTTCAAAATGTTGTCCTCAGCAAAAATACTTTCATGTGTGAAGAAAACATGCAAAGTCTGGTGTAAGTTCAAAACAGTAGAGTTCACATGTATTTTCCCTGAAAAAAATCTCTCTATTGACAGAAGATGAACTAAATATGAGCTAAGAAATATTGATGAACCTTCCACAGATAAAAGTCATGTAAATTTATTAGAGTGAAAAATTATGTGGAGGGGATAGAAAGTGAATATAAATAATTTGTAATTATAGAACATAATTCGAGCCTCATGCTTATGAAGTTTGAATAGAATTTATTAATCCAAATATAGTGTTTATGAGTAAATTTACACTGACTGTTATTTGGAGAAATATTAAGTGATTAATGGATTATTGTCTAAAATAACTTGCTTAATTTTAACAAAATAATTTTTATAAAGCAGTCATGTGCATTTGGTATTGTTAACCAATTGCTGTGCTTTTCTCTGAGGAAGACAATTTAGCCCAGTCTCAGCAGTCCTAGTGGCCTATAGTTCTTTGTATAGGACTGAGGCCTCTTGGGCTTTGCCCCGCCCATATCCACATTAGCATTTTATTGTTTTGCCCTTGTTTAACTCAAGGTTTGGCTGTCATTGATCAAACTACATGGGTGTAATTTCTGATATTCCTCGGAGTCCAAATTTCACATTAAGCTATCTGAGCCTCAAGATTTTACAACCTGTCTATCAATCTTTTGTAGTGATCCCTTAAACAAATATCATTACACAGTTTGAGCTGGTTGAATTTATGTATTTAAGATAGATAGATATAGATAGATAGATAGATGTAGATTTAGATCTACTTGCCTGCAAAATTTAAGATGTTCTCATTTTTAATAGCTGAATACTATTCCATTGTACAGATGTACCACATTTTCTTTATCCACTCTTCAGTTGAGAGACATCTAGGTTATTTCTAATTTCTGGCTATAATAAATAAAGCTGCTATAAACATAGTTTAGCAAGTGTCTACATAGTATAATGGGATGTCTTTTGACTATATGCCCAGGAGTAGTAGAGCTGGATCTTGGGTAGACTATTTTTAGTTTTCAAACTGATTTTCAAAAAGTTTGTACAAGTTTGCACTCCCACCAGCAATTGAGGAGTGCTCTCCTTGCCTCACTTCCTTGCCATCATGTGCTATCACTTGAGATGTTTAATCTTAGCCATTCTGACAGGTGTAAGGTACAATCTCAGTATCATTTTGATTTTGATTTCCCTGATGACTGAGCTCTAATAGTTATTACTTTCATTACTTTGAACAGTAATGAGTGTTCATTGAACACTGCCTACTGAAATTAGAAGCTTTTTGTACAAGAATGGCAACAACACAGATCTGTGTACATAAACCTTAATATGTATAAGGTGTTTTACCAAAAAACATACAAAGTGAAACACCAGTAGGTTCTTTCTTTGGGACTATATCTAGTCACAACTCGGCAACATAACTACTCCAGTCTGTCTCAATAAATTGGATATAAATCTACTATATGGCTATATTATCTCTAAGTATATACCCAAAGGACTATATGACTTACAGAGATGCTCTTCTATCCATGTTCATTGATGCTTTATTTTCAAGAGCAAAGAGTGAAATCAACCTACATGTTCCCGGGCTGATAAATAAACAGTGAAAATATTGTACACATACAACTTGAAATATTATTCAGCAATAAAGAGAAAAGAAATCATGAAATTTTCAAGCACATAGATGAAACTGGTAAAAACATACTAACTGAGGTCACTCAGCCTCATCATTGACAAAACCACATATTCTCTCTCAAGATAGTCCTAACTCAAACTCCCCCACTCACCCCTTCTCTCTCTCTCTCTCTCTCTCTCTCTCTCTCTCTCTCTCTCTCTCTGTGTGTGTGTGTGTGTGTGTGTGTGTGTGTGTGTGTGTGTGTGTGTTGCTTTAACACTGAGTACATGTGGTAAATAGGTAAATGGGCCACTGACATGAGGATGGATTGATGGGTAAGGTGTTAGTAGAATAAATGGAAAAACAAAACAGAAGTAAACACTGAGAAGAGAAGGCTTAAAGAAAAAGTACACTGTTAGAGATGTGGACATGAATGTCATAACAAAAATGGAACATGCATGAAGAATCTACTTGGGATCTGATGATGTTGCAATGCACATAAACTATGATAGGAGGATAAAATAGAACAAAAGTGATGTGAAAGAACAAGGGTAATACAGGGAACCAAAGGTTTAAGCAAGGATTGGAAAAGGGTGTGGGAGGAAGGGTTGGATTAACCAAATCTAAAAGGTTTAGATACGTTTGTACATATTTTTCATACAATTTTTGTACAAATTTCTTAAATCTTTATTTATAAATTATAAACTCCTATTTCTTTACTAATATACTATTATATAATTATATTGTAGGTCACCACAATCACTGTGGCATTAGAGATAATGAAAACATAGTCTAAATTTTTAATTGATTCATTAATATATACATTCTTCAAATGGTTTTCTGGTGTTCTAATTATTTTACACTTTTGCTGCCCTTTTTATTTCAATTGGACTATAAGTGCTTTTATCAGATGAAGCATTCTATCAAGAAATTGTACTTGGTTCATAAATTATGAGGATGTCATTTTTGATGTTTGTTCATGTCAAAATGTATAAGTTAATTGTATAGATATATACATGCATACACACACACACACACACACACACACACACAAACACGAGACAGAGACACAGGTTGACCTGAAACTTATGGTCATGCTCCTGTCTCAGCTTTCTGCAACCAGAAAATTACTGAAATTTCAGTGGTAACTCACCAGATCCATCATCTACATTTGGTACAAAGAGAAATCTTTGTATGCTGCCTGTCCATTCTGTGAATACTGGTTATTAAAACAAAAAGTTTATGTCTGTCTACATACAAATTTCAAAGTTACAAAATGATGAGACAAATATTAGGATGGCACTCAATGATGTCTCCAGGTTGGAGACTATTTACTCCTCCTATCTGGGACAACTGTGCCATATAATATTCACCGAAGAGACTAAGCCAGGAGCTATGTAGATACTTACTATTATTAAAGGGTTATTGCCACTTTATATTGAACATGTTAAATCCAATGTCTCCAAGCGCAACCTTGCAACTTGAAGTTTAAAATGTGAATACAGATAACATTAAATATACTTGCCTGTTCATTTATTCTTTCCTAAATTTTAATGACCCCTGAGTTAGGCAGTGGCCTTTCTTGTTTTGTTTTGTTTTGTTTTGTTCTAAATTATCATTATTATTGTTATACAATAAAAGCATGAATAATTCTTCTCTATTCTGGGGCTAATTTTGCATATGTTGTGTCTAATTTAAAAACACTTAGGCATTTTTTTATTGGATATTTTATTTACATTTCAGATGCCAATCCCTTTCCCCATTTCCCCTCCCCAGAAAACCCCTATCCCGTGCCCCTCCCTTTTCCATTTGGCTTTTATACAATTTTTTTTAAATGTTAATCAAGGGCTTTATAAGTATGGTAATGCTCAATCAGAAGTGTAACCTAATACCCAACCTAGCTATGTAAACTATCTTTGACTAGTGGAGACACGTGAATTTCTGCCTCCATGCCCCCTCTCTCTTTCTCTCTCTTTTTCTCTCTCATTACCGATCTTCTCATCTACTTCATCTTCTCCTCTCCTTACTCCATCTTTTCCTCTCGGTGCTCCTTTCCCCTTAGCTCCTCCTACATATTACCCTTCCTGTTAAAATAAAGCTTTTCTCTCAGAATACATCTAGAGCATAATTATTCCTATTTGTATCAGTGAGGTACAAGATAATCTTAATACCCAGTCCATCCTTTTGTTGACTAGCCAGAACCTCTGCTGTCTCTCTTGACTAGAACACTTAGTTTTGAACCTGGCTTTTTCTTGGCTTTAGAATGAATGTGAGCTGAGAACCCTCCACTCAGATCTTTTCTCTCAAGGTAAATAGCCTGGATTGGCTATGAGTCTATAGGTCTTCAATGCCTTCAGAAATCTAGAATGACTAAATTAACTGAATTTATGGGAAGCACTAAGCATAGCTTCTACAACTTAGCCAATTTATAGAGACCACTGAACACCTGGACAACCCCTATACTACCGAACGTTGGAGCATCAAATCTTCAGCCTTCTGGCCCAAACTCATCTGACAGGCTTTAATGCTGCAGAATTATTAAGGGCTGGTTACTCTGTCTAGGCAGATATAATCAGTCGACTATTCTGCAAGTGTGTCCTTTTCTGGACAGTAATTTGTCTGTAGATGGAGAGAGGCAATTCTTGCCTGGTAGCTGTCTCACCACAACTGAAGTAACTCCAAGGATGCTGGTGGGGGAAATGTGATAGGAGGATAAAACTTGAAATGTAAATATTATAACCAACTACATAAAAGGGGGGAAAAAGCTGTTAGAACCAACATCTTTTAAAAAAAAAAATGATAGCCCTCTAGGGAAAAAAAAATTTTTTTCTTGATACTAAAACTTGTCCAGAGAATTGTATATTGCAGAATACACAGCCTTGGTGTATCTACTCATCAAAAAAAACCGAGCAGACCTATTCAAACCTCCGGTGTCTGGGAATTCCATCTGGATGCAGTGAAGACACAGCGTCAGAAGCATATCAATTTACTCTTCCCCCCACCCCTCTTCTAATGTCTCAACGCCCGTAATCAGCTTGAAGAAGTTAAAGAAGAGTCAGCACCCCTGTTTCCCGGGCTTGGGGACTAAAGTGGTTAATATGGGGCTGTCTCTCTGGGAAAAAATAGTGATTTTGTTGGAACAGGGAGGATTAGCTAGGATTTATGGCATAGCCATAACCTATTGGTAGAAATCTGTATAATTTAGTAACAAGATGAAGTTATAATTTCTTAAATGGTACAAAATTCACTTGGATTTCAAATTTAAGGTTTTCTTAGGTATAAGCTTCTTATTGATATGAAAGTGAAAGGAATATTGATACTCTCATGGGCATTGTGCCTGTATAACACGTTTAGAAATACAAGGCTTAGACTCAGTCCTTCTTTAACTTTTTTAACTGACTTGGGATGATTAGCTTGTGAGTTAAGGGACTATAGCAAATTCATGATTTTGAGTTTATTGTTAGGGTGTTTTCTATATTTTATTTAGAAATAGCTGAGAGGAGATAACAGATGATAGTCCAGGTTACCTTACATGGATATTTGGATTTCAAAACGTCAGAAGTCCATAGAATTGACGTCACAAATATTTCTATATTAATGTTCATTTTGATTAGAGACCTGTCTGCTAGTGACAGCTTCCTGTCTTGGATTCTAAGAAGAAATTGAGCACATTTAGGCATTTAAATGGACACCACTTTAACAATTTTATACTATCATAGTTTATTCTATCAGGAAATGATCTTGAGAATGTTATGATTTTGGGTCATATGCACACACACATGCTTTTAAAAAAAAACTAACAATTACACGCATCATGAAGATTAACTTACATTAGAAGTTAGTAATGATAAGTTTTACTAATGTTAGCTACCTGATAGTGGTGCCCTGTTGTTGGGAGCCGACTCCTAGAAGAAAGCAGCTATCATTTTCATAGCCATCTGAGTCCATATATCCTGACAAGAGACTTGTTTTCAACAGCCTACAACAACTGAGCACACTCTGATAAACATCTTGTTTTTCCCACATATCTTGTTTTGTTGTTAGTGCCTCCAGCTGCCAGGTGAACATGGTAAAATGTCTTCAGTTGTGTTCCCCTGCTTGTCCAAGACTACAAGGCACATGGTGAAGTGTATATATACCAAGCATTTTTTCTGTAGTAAACAAGACTTGATCAGACCCTCTGGCTTGTCTCCATTCTTTGCATCTCTTCCCCTCCATCCTCACTCTCTCTCTTGCTAGACCCTGACATGCGGACCAGAGCAGCAACTCAGGAGGGACATAGTGGCCCCCAAGTGAGGGGCAGTGCAGACCTCAACACCCTGTGTATTGTAAGAGAGGAAAGACAAAAGAGAAAGAGAAGGACTTACAAGAGTCATTAAGTTGATGTTACATCAAATATTTTAATAGAAATATAAGTAAATACTAATATTCATGAATGCAAAATGTAATGAATCCTCTACTCTAGCATCTGGGTATCTGGATCAGCAGAGCTACTCTGAAATTGGCTTGTACTTGATGACAATTCTCTTTCAGAATGAAAGCTTTTTGTAAGGTGCAAGCAGTATAAAGTTTTGAACAGAGAAATATTGCATTTTTTTCAGGGCCATATACTCCCTGATACACCTGGATATTTTATTTTTGTTTATTTACATTTCAGATGCCATCCCATTTCCCCATCACCCCCCCCCCAGAAATCCCCTATGCAACCCATCCCCCCTCTTCCTTTTTGCTTTTATACCATTTTAATCACATGCAGGTATTAAGGTCAGTTCTAGGTTAAGGGTCTAGCAATGCAATAGATGCAAATAGTCAAGAAACAAGCAAGACAATAAACACAATCAGTCAAAGAACAAGGGAGGTAATAAACAAAATTCCATGAACATTCCCTTGATCACTGTTTCTAAGGGCTTATCAGGATGACCAAAATATCTAAGTCTACTTCCCTGTCATAGCCCAAAATCATTTTCATGTCTGAAACCTACTTCCTTGTTCTAGCCTAAGATTTAGAATCCTGCCTGAAACTACTTCTTGTTCTAGCCCAGGATTTAGATTCCTTCCTGAGATTACTTCTTTGTTCTAGCCTAATGTCAGAATCCTGCCTGAAGCCTGCTTGTTCTGGGCCAATGTCATATTCCTGCCAAGCAGCCCATTTCCTTGTCCTTGTCCCATGTTAGATTCTTGCGAAACAGCCCCAAAAGTTCTCCACCTCTCCCTTTTTTTTTTATTTCATAAGCCAGACTGAGCCTGTCTTAGGTCATTCTGATAAGAATGCCTTCCTTACCTGTTGTGGAATATGGATTATCAAAAGCAATGCACTTCTGTCTTATCTTGGTAAGGCTCTGTGCAAAATCTTATGCACCCTTGGCTTGCCAGGCTGTTAAATTACTAACTCTGTCTGGGGGCCCATTTTCAGGCTCAAGCCATGTACTTTGGCTGTCAACATGTCGATATTGTTAAAGGCAAGCTTTAACATGATGGGCAGGAATAAAAGTATTCCCAGGAACAAAAAGCCTTCATTTATTTCCAGGATAACTATTGAGTTATCTCTAAAATATGTCACTTTATGATTGACAATTTTTACATTGATGCGATGTTTTCCCAGATAAAAACTGGTCATTTTAATAACATCTCTGCCCTAATTTCAGAAGCAAATATTAATTCATGCTTTCTTTCCTTATAATTGGTGAGAAAATTTTCTTAATGAATAAAAATCATGCAGATGCAAATACATTTTGCATTTTACAATAGGCACATAGTGAACCAACATTATTCGCTTAGAGAACATGAAAAAATGTTTAAAATTAATTCTATCTTTCAAGGGCCATGATCAATACTGATCAGAAATCAGAAAAATGTATTGATTTCAAAAGATAATTTTAATATAGGTTAAAGCATTGTAATTTGTTATTATGGTATTCATGGAATATTCCTTTTGATTATATTTTTCATATTTAATAGTGTGAATATACTTAAGAATTGTGTTATAACATTGACTTTATTGTATTTTAATATTTATTTCAATTATTTTTATTATTTTCATATATGTTACTCTTTTAAATTCACACACACTTTTTTTAAAAAAATCTCATTAGTATTCATTTACACATTTACATTTTGTGTGTGTGTGTGTGTGTGTGTGTGAATGTGTGTGTGTGTGTGTGTGTGTGTGTGTGTGTGTGTGTGTATCTGTATTTCTAAAATTTTTCTTGATTCTATTTTCCTGTTGCTCATACAGATGGACATGATTTTTAGGATTCTTTGAGTAAAGTGTATTCCTCACTAATGTCCAATATCTGAAATATAAAGTAACAGTTTCCCTTCCTGGAGTAGACTGTGATCTTCCTTTTTTTGCCTGAAAAGAAGCTGAAAAAGAGAGCTGAGATTTTGGACTGCAAAGATCTTGGGTGTTCTGTTGCCTTCACAGTCTAACACCTCCTGTTAGTACATGTGGAACCACTTCATGAAGTAATTATTTTAAACAGGTGAGATTTAGTGGTCAACACATTAGCTCCACTATATTAGTCAATATATTGCTATCTTGTTGGTGCTCTTTATTCATACCCTTCATTCATTCAGTAGGTGCTTCTTTTCAGTTATTCCATTACTATCACTAATATAGTTCAGCTGTATTAATCAATATATAAAGACTCAGTTTCCTCATTATTTAAAAAAAATTCAGGATTTTTACCTCTGTTGACAGATCCCCAATTCTATGTCCTAACAAAATCATTTCTAAGGCTTTTCTAAATGTCCACTTCCTCCTTACATTATACTCTACTGCAGCCTCTATAGCCCATCTCTTCATGTTATAATGCATCATTTTGACTGTTATTTTTCTGACACATTCATCTGCTTTATCTAGCTTCACCATTTATTTACTCATTTTGATAAACCACTCATATAATAAAAGCTTTGGTAGTTAAAATCCTGTTAGATATGATTTATTAGAAAATATTTTCCTGATTAATACATTTGAATACTCTTTCTGCATCTTCTTTTTTATCTAATTATTACAACAGATAGATGGTTTCTCCTTTTTTTATATGATGATTACAACAGATACATGATCTCTCTCTCTCTCTCTCTCTCTCTCTCTCTCTCTCTCTCTCTCTCTCT
>JANHMN010000007.1:22240579-22255512 GCA_030674055.1 Rhabdomys pumilio
TCTCTCTCTCTCTCTCTCTCTCTCTCTCTCTCTCTCTCTCTCTCTCTTTATCATGCATCATTTCCTTTCCAAGAGAAGCTTGCCTAGAACATGACTGTGAGGTCTATTTGCTAGATTCTATTTTAATGTTATTCATAAACAAGGCACAGCTTAATAACTGTGGCTCTCTAAATATCACTTCAATAAAAATGCTCATTAATCAATAGGCATACCTTTATGAATTCATACATTAATGGTGACTGATACGAAAGGAGTTTTAGGTAATTATCGTAGGTAGTTTCTCATTTCATTCACTTTCTCTCCTCTCTCTCTTTCTCTCTCTCTCTCTCTCTCTCTCTCTCTCTCTCTCTCTCTTCCTGATTGCTTTACCAATTCTCTTTCTTTTCTTTTTCTGTCTTTTACATGATTGAAATTTTAGAGCTACAAGCAATATAGCTCAAACTTACTCTTGTAAAAATTAACAGCAAAAGTGGTATCCAGAGCTTTTTAACCCTGCTCAAGAGAGTCATACCACAGTACACACACACACACACACACACACACACACACACACACACCATCATACATGTTGCAGAGTCAGTCCTACTTGTCATAATTAGTTGTTAGGCTTTTAAAAAATTCACAATATCTTCACATTTCCAATTGTTATAAATTGACTGCTAAACTTTCATTGAAAGAGCTAAATATTAACATAGTTAAAACATATTTGTGGAAATATTAGCACTCTTCTATAGACTGATGGCTTTGACCAAAAAATTATTTCTCCATAGTTTATTTACTGTCATTCAAATTTTTACCGTGGTGTTCGGCTTATGTGCACAAAGTAATATTTCCTAGTCTTTGATTAACACAAACATATGATGACAGTGTTGCTTGTTCATTGAAGGGCAGTTGAGCCTTAAAGCTTCTTATTCTTTTGTGACAAACCTCCTTAATCAGAAGGGAATACTTCTGAATCATTGAATTGAATAAATAAATGATTAGAATAAATGTTGTCATGATTCCCTTTGCTTTGAGTGACACACCATGTGCCACAAAAGGCTGCTACCTTTCACACATTGAATGTCCTTCACTCACATTTGGACAACTTTTTCTCATAAAGAATGTCCTAAAATTGTTATAAAGCAATAAGAAAAATAATTTACATAATGCTAATGATTTCTGTTACATTTCATCTAAAACAAAGAGAAAAATATTTTTCTCTATTAAATAATTTAAGCTAAGTCTAATACTTGTATCATGATACAATGGGTCTATTAAAGTGCCATGGCAAACTCTCTTAGAAACACAGATGACTGAGATTTTGTTACATATGTTCCCATTACAAAATTGCTAGAAAGTGTATATTGAGTCAAAACTTTTTGGCTGTTTTTTTGACATGACTTCTCTACTCTTTTGCATGAATTTACTAATATATTTAAAATTTATATTTCTAACTACCTTGTGTAATAGAAGTGACTACATATTTACTTTCTTGATATTATTATTATATTTATTATTATTATTATTATTATTATTATTTTATTTTCTCTTTAATTTTTTAAGGCAAACTTTCTCTGTGTAACCCTGGCTGTTCTAGAACTCCCTCTCTGGAACAAAATGGCCTTGAACTCACAGATCTACCTGTCTCTGTCTCCTGAGTTGTGGAATAAGGGTGTGTACAACTGCTACCCAATTGACTTTTAAATTGTAACTATAATCATAAATTAAGTTATTGTCTATTTCTTTTTTTCACATTTTTCCTTTATTTCTTAAAAGTAATCCACAATCATCAATCCATTTCCCAAGAACAAGCTGCAAGACATCTTTCATATATCACAATAAAGAGATAAAGATATCATGAGGCTTAGTCTTAAACAGTAACAATACCAGATTGAAAGGCACATGTAAACAGCATTAACAATAAACTATTGTACGAGGCGGTGGTGGCACATGCCTTTAATCCCAGTACTTGGGAGGCAGAGGCAGGAGGATTTCTGAGTTTGAGGCCAGCCTGGTCTACTGAGTGAGTTCCAGAACATCCAGGACTACACAGAGAAACCCTGTCTAGAAAAACCAACCAACCAACCAACCAAACAAACAAACAAAACCTATTGTAACGTATTGTCTATTTCTTAAGTTAAAAAAAAAAAAGAGAAAGGAATGGGAAAACAAAAGGGAAGAGAGATGTGCTTCTGTTACTCCAGACCTCTTCATGTTTTTTATTTCTGCCCACAAGACAGATAGTTCATGCATTTTATGTAATTTTTTTCTGCTTAATATTCTAGAATGATTCTGAAGGCAGTTCACTGATTGCCTTTTTATCAGTGGATACATCTGTCCTGGCACATAAAGTGATCAATATTGATTGAATGAATGTATAGATAGTTGAATTTATATTTCAGTTCTAATTCATTTCATCTCAGGTAGATTTGGCAAAAAAATAGAAATGAACCTATCAGCTTTCAAGAATATTTATTATAATTTTATGATGCTTGATAGTATATTTAAAATCCAAATTGAAACTATCACACAATTAAAAATAACTTCAAAATGATAGCACTTTTAATAAAAATAATATTTCCTTCATTTAATTGTATAACGTTATTATCTATTTGTAAATGAAACAAGTTTATAGATCAATTTGAATCAGAAGTTATGACTTACTCTTGTTCTCACTCATATACTTCTGCCCACAATGCTTTGAATTTTCACTTAGAAACACTGGCAAACCTTTCTTAAAAATACTCTATTTGTTCCTTCCCAGTAAAATGTGTGAGACACAGAAATAGAACATTGTGTGTTGGAACAGACGCTGCTGCCATGTGAGTTTATATGAGGATGCGGGTGACAGATGCCACCTTTTAGCATTAGCCAATTTTTAAAAGGTAGGTACCACTACTTAAAATTACTAGAAATAAACTGGACTGTTGGCAATCTCACTCTGCAATACTGGATAAGCTTTTGTATTATGATATAATATGATATTCCACATTCAAATGACCCAGGGTGACACATTTATTTTAAGATAGCATTAATCACTATTTTTTACATTTTTTGCATGGGAGAAATGCTTCATCCCCTATCACAAGAGAAGAGAAAATGAAGACAACGTGACTCCCCAAACATGACTGGAAAAAGAACAACAACAATGGAGATGCCAAAGTGGACAAGAAAAACTCTATGAGGTCTCAACTTGATACACACACACACACACACACACACACACACACACACACACACACACCTACAGGCAACTGAGCAAAGTTGGGAGCAGGAGAGGTGATTTTCTCCACAGAAGCACTCCAACTGGTTGTCCAGATCAAACATGAAATTCCTAGGAAGAAAGAAGGGAAATTAAATGCAGGAAGGCAGAGAGGTTCCTGTTGATGGAGCACAGTTGGGGCTGGTGCTCAGGGCTCTGTGGACTCTGGGAAGCTGTGTTAGAATCATCTCTGCAAAAGAGAGGCCTCCTTTTCATCATTCATTCTGCTTTTCTCTTGCAGCTTAACAGTGATCCAGGAAGTATTAATTCTCTAAAACTTAGAATATAACTTTAATTTCATATAAATATGTTTTCTTTATATCAAGAATTCCCAGACAGTTAAGACTGAGTAAGGCATTGGGATGAAATACCAAGAGTAAATCTGGAAATTGCCAACTGGAATAACTAATGAGTTATAAGTGAAGGTGAAAAGTCACAAGACCAGAGCTTCTGTATTATCTTCTGAGATTTTGATCTCTTCTAACATGCACCAGAATGGCTACATGTGTGTGGTATGGTTATGTGCTTAGGTGGGCACATGTATTATGTGTCCTGTGTGTGTATAGCTATACTTTCGCTTTATTACAAACATCTCATGAAAATTTAAAATCATCATTAGTAAAGCTACTAAAAATTGCGTTCAAGACTAATGACCGTGTGAAAATTGCTTTTAGTGTGCTTATATTTACTTTTATTGTAGAAGGGCAACACTTATATGGGAAGGAATTTTAACAATAAGATATATTAAGACATATATATATATATATATATATATATATGCATATATATATAACTGATTTTACTGAATTTATATATATTATAACTAATTATACTAAATTGCATACATATAACTGTTATACTAAATATAAATATACTGAATATACCGAAATTTGTATTGAATATATTTCATATGCTGAAAATATACTGAATAAAAAGGTAGTAATATGTCCTGTTGCTTAATTAATCCTTATTAAAATGATGCTAAAGAATTTATTTTCTATTGTGATTACCACTAGTAATTTTATATTAACTAATTTATATTAGATTTTAATAAAAACACATGGTTTTGACCTACCAAAACAAATTTTAGATATATGTTGTTCATGCGCTACTACATTTCTTTGAAATATAACTAATCAATACAGCATGAGATTTAACCATGATTTCTGTCACCTTCTGAATTCTTGCCATCTAAGGTCATATAAATGTCATTAAGTGAAGGGCAAAGAGGAGAGCTTGCTGCCACCCAGTCTTTAAGTTATAGCTGTGCTATGCTGAGTACCATGCATCTCCTAAGACCTAAACCTCCTCCTTTAACTCACTGCTTCAATTTCATTCACTTTTTATAGAAAAAGTTTATTTTGGTTTTTTTGTTTGTTTGTTTTTCCCCCTGAAATTCTAGGATATATTAAAGGTCAGAGGCAAAGGGATATATGTAATACTCTGGGTCATTGCCAATAATATATATGACTTCTCTCTTAGTCACAAGCTTTCTTCAAATCTTTCATAAAACATAGATAATACCTTAAAAATAAGTAAACACAATCTCTTTCTGACTGTCACACCTAATCAGACAGACTCTTCTCCATTTGCATTTCTTATGTACAGACATCAAGTTTGATCAGCATTATTTGTTAAAGATGCTGTCATTTTTCAACAGCACATTTCTGGCTTCTTTATAAAACAAACAAACAAACAAAAGCTAAACTAAAGAATAGCAAGCTAGCAAGCAAACAAACATACACCCCAAACATGTGTAGGTATGTGGATTTGTGTCTGGATCTTCAATTCTATTTCACTGATGAATAGATGAATGTATCTTGAATACTGTCCTTTCAAGGTATGTAAAAGAATTGTGTTGGGATTTTGATGGGGATTACATTGAATCTATAGGTTGCTTTTACTAAGATGGCCATCTTTACTAGGTTAATCCTACCAATCCACGAACATGTGTTGTTTCCTTGATTTTTTTTCTCAGTCTGTCTTTGGTATATATAAAGATTAGTTATTTTATTGAATTAATTTTATAATCAGCTACTTTGTTGAAAATTCTTAGCAGCCATAGAAGTTGCCCAGTAAATTATTTTTCTTTTCTAACTTGTATACCCTTAATATCCTTCGAGATTTCTCATTTTAGCTGTCTTCAAGTACTACATTAAACAGATATATAGACAATGAATAATCTTGTTATGTTTCTGATTTTAGTGGAATTGCTTTGAGTTTCTCTAGATTTAATTTGATGTTGACTATAGGCTTGCTATAAATTGCCTTTATTACATTTATGTATGTCTCTTGTACTTCTGATCTCTCTAGAACTTTTATTGTGAAGTGGTGTTCGATCCTTTCAAAGACTTTTTCTGCATCTAATGAGATGACCATGTGTTTCCTTTTTTCTATCCCATTTTCTATTTCTCTCTCTCTCTCTTTCTTTCTTTCTTTCTAAAAAAATTTTTTTGAGAAAATCACCAAACTTTATTCAAATTAACTAAAATATTGAGAAAGAATAGCCAGCCACATTAACATAATAAGAAACTGAAAGTGTTACATAATAGCAGTCACCAAAGAAAACAAGAGAATCATAAGGACATGAATTTTAAAAATCTGTTCCACCAAATTAGACAATTTAAAAGATATGGATAATTATCTAGATAGGCCTCACTTACCAAAGTTAAACCAACTTCAGATAAATAATTTATAGAATGACCCCAAGTTAAATAGGAAAAGTCAGTAACAGTTTGGTGATTTTCTCAAAAAAATTTTTTTAGTTTCATTGTTTCTTTGTATTCCTTTTTGCTTCTTGGACCAAAATCCAACATAAAACCAGTTATACTGAACCTGGAAAAGAAAGTAGGTAATATCCTTGAATGCATTGGCATTGGAGACAGATTTCTGCACAGAACATTGATAGTGCAGGCACAATGATCAACTACTAATAACTAGGACCTCAAGAAACTGAAAAACTTCTATAAGAAAAAGGATATTGTCAATTAGACGGAGAACTAGGCTACAAAATATGAAAAGAATTTTATCAGCTTCACATCTGACAGATATATACGTGTGTGTGTGTGTGTGTGTCTGTGTATCACAAGAAACTATATATCAAATAATAATCTAATTACAAATGAGATACATATATAAACAGAGAATTCTCCATATAGAAGCTCAAATAACTGAGAAACACTTAAAGAAATGTTCATCATCCATAGTCCTCTGAGAAATGGAAATCAAAACCACTTTAAGATTACATCTTAAACTTGAAGAATGGCTAAAAGCAATAACAGAAATGATAGCTCATGCTGGTGATGATGTGGAACAAAGGAAAACACTCTTCTATTGCTGATTGGAATGCAAACTTATATAGCCACTATGGAAATTAATATGGCCAGTCCTCAGAGGGTTGAGAATAGATCTACTTCAAGATCCAGCTACTCTTGGGTATATACCAAAAGATGTTCCATCCTACCAGAAGGACACTTCCTCAACCATGTTCATTGTCAGTTTATTTATCATAGCAGAACCTGGAAATAACCAACTGTCCCTCAACAGAAGAGTGGATAAAGAAAATGTGCTACATTTATACAATAGAGTAATATATAGCTGTTAAAAAATGACATCAATGAAATTTGCAGGCAAGTGAGTAGAACTGAGGTAACCCAGAACCAAAAGGATCAATATGGCATGTAGTCTTACAAGTAGATATTAACCATTAAGTAAATTACAAAGCTACAATCCATAGACCTCAAAATAGCTAGGTAAAGAGAAGGAGTCTGGGGAGAATTCATGGATCTCCTTTGGAGGGAGAAATAGAGTAGATTTTAAGGGCAGACTACAGGGGCATTGGGGGAGATCAGGTAGGGGGTAGGAAATGGGGTAGATGAGGAGAGTTCAGGAAAAGAAGGCTGAAATTGTGTGTGTGTGTGTGTGTGTGTGTGTGTGTGTGTGTATGTGTGTGTGTGTGTGTGTGTATGTGTGTGTGTGTCTGTGTGTGTGTCTGTGTGTGTGTGTGTGTGTGTGTGTGTGTGTGTGTGTGTGTTTTCGAAAACATAGTAAATGGGAGCTTTCTGGAATGTATGAAGGAAAGGTGATCCTAATAAGGACTTCTGGTAATAAGAAATACAGAGTCTCGATTGGCCATTTCTTATCACCAGATGAGGCTTCCACTGGTGGGACTGGGTTGCATTCAAATGAGTTGTTTATTCAAGTGGGTGCCATAGAAATCCAGAAATAACCAAGATTTTGATAATACAAAGGGTTGCTTCCCCCAACCTGACAGTGGGACATAGTGGTAGTTTGAATAGAAGCAGCCCCCATAGACTCCTGTGCTTGAATGCCTGGCCTATAAGGAGTGGCACTAATAGAAAGTGTGGCCTTGTTGTAGTAGGTGCAGCCTTCTTGAGGGAAATGTGTCACTGTGTAGGCTTTGAGGTCACCTATACTTAAGCTCTGAACAGTTTGGAATCAGAGTATGCTCATGGTTGCCTTTGGATCAAGATGTAGAACTATTGGCTCCTCCAGCATCTTGTCTGCTACATACTGCCATGCTTCCTGCCATTATGGTAATGGACTTAATCTCTGAAACTGTAAGTGACCCCTAATTAAATAGGTTTCTTTATTAGAATGACTGTGTATATGCTTACATTTTTCACAACATGTTTTATTATAGGTTCTAAAACATTTTAACTTTTCTTCTAGCCCACCACCCAGAGAGGTAGTGGAAAGGAAAGATTAATAGGCAAAGAGGGATATGAAGCTGTTTAGAAAAATAGTTCTTGGGCTGGAAATATGGCTCAGAGGTTAAGACAACTGACTGCTCTTCCAGAGGTCCTGAGTTCAATTCCCAGCAAACACATGGTGGCTTATAATCACCTGTAATGAGATCTTTTGCCCTCTTCTGGCCTGCAGGCATACATGCAAACAGAACTCTGTATACATAATAAATAAATAAATAAATCTTTTTTAAAAAAGAAAGAAAAATAGTTCTTTGGGGCACTTCTAATCGTCATTGTCAGAATACCTGCAGTTCAGTTCATAGGAATCACTAATGGCAGCTCAATCTACTCACAAACACCAATCATGAATCAACAAAAGCAATTCATTCAGAGAAAACCTTGAGGCTCTGTGAGTCAGCCTGAGTCTGCAGAAGCAGAAAGAAGGTGAGAGTATCAAAAGAAGTACTTTGATGTATTTTTCACTAAGAAATCATGACAAGCAATGATCTGTAAAGAAGGCAAGGTGGACCAATGCCAGTGTCCTTCGTGAAGATAACAAAGCCCAAAAGAAGCCCAGCAAACCATGGATGGAAACAATAGCAACCATCCACTCTTGTTGGGTTATACTTATGCCCTCTCCAAACATCACATATTCTCTCAAGCCCTCACTCTAGGAATACATCAAGGCCCCTTTTCTAGGCAGTTTCCCAGAAAAACAAACAAACAAACAAACAAGCAAACACAAGTGTCTGCCACAGAAAAAACATCCTCTAACATGACAGCTTCCAGAAAAATGTTACATGATACAACTGAGTCTCCAGAGTAACCAGCAATTTCCACTTCACCTGTGGTTATTGTGTGTCTTTACAGTAAAGAAAGCCTAACTAAGACAGGCTCCATTGCTGAGGACAAAACCCACATCATTCACTGAACATGGAGAGGTTGAGCTGGTGCCTACATGGTACCTTCATCCATCCCTTCTAACCTTTTTGGTGTGGGAAGGTACTGTGTAAGCTACGAAAAAAGAAATGTGGACACTAAGTAAGCCACAAAAATCTTTGCCCTACAATTTGTTCTTCCTGAAAAATATGCTAAGACAGTAATGGGACAGCACTTGGAGTAACCAATCAATATCTGATTGAGTATTCATTTATTCTCTCATTTCCAGGAGAAGAAAGCCATACCCAACTCTGCTTTGGCAACCAAAACCAGAGACTAGATATATCAGATCTTTTTCTTCTCTATTTATTTATTTATTTATTTATTTATTTATTTATTTATTTATTTGTTTATTTATTTATTTATTTATTGGTTTTTTTTTTTTTGAGACAGGGTCTCTCTGTGTAGCTCTGGCTGTCCTGGAACTCACTCTTTAGACCAGGCTGGCCTTGAACTCAGAAATCCACCTGCCTCTGCCTACCAAGTGCTGGGATTAAAAGTGTGTGCCACCACTGTCTGGCAAAATATTAATTTTTAATATTTAATATATTAATACATACTATTTAATATATAATTAATTAATATAAATATTATCTTACTATTTGTACAAGAGTTCTGACAATGAGAGTGAGTGGTTCTCTGAATTTTTTGTCTGCTCACGGGACTCTATTTCCTCCTGTTGGGGTGACATGTGCAGCTTCAATGTGACAGGTAGTGCTTCCTCTTATTATTTCTTATTTTATCATGTGTGGTTGTTCTCTCTCAGAGGCCTGCTGCTTTCTAATGAGAGACAGAAAGAGAGTGAACCTAGAGGGGAGAGGACATGGGAAGGAACTGGAAAGGATAGAGGGAAGGGAAATTAAAATCAAGATATACTGAGAAAATGATCTATGTTTTTTAATAATCCTTTTCTTTGTGACACAAAAAGACTACAGAAAACTACAACCAATCAAGATGCAGAGCTGTGGAGCCTAATTCAGTAGATACATCCCAAAACTATTCCCACATCTGATGATCAGAAAACAGTGTAGAAGATATGATGGAAAAAATGCTGAAAACCAGAAGGTCATGGAGTTTGCTATGAGATTGTGTCTCCTAGTCATGTCAGATGCTATATCCATGGTATTCTTTCCAACATAACTGCTTAAATATAAGGTGAACAAGAAGAACAACAATGAATATTCCAAAGTGGAAATGAAAAATTTCTGGAGGCCTCAAGCTTAAATAAAGAGATATAGGTTATTAAGGAATGCTGCCAGCAAGGAATTGGGCGTTAAGGTGGGGTGGAAATATTTTTTTTACAGCAAAGAGTATACCAAGAGCACACTGACTTGCTATCCAATACCAAATGGTCATCTCTGAAAAGAAAAAATGTATGTGTGTGTGTGTATATATATACATGTATATATACATATATATATGTGTGTGTATGTATATATATATATATATGTATGTATATATGTGTATGTATATATGTATGTATAATATATATGTGTGTATGTATATATATACATATATATGTGTGTGTGTATATATATATATATATATATATATATATATAATGTATACATGCACACACATATTTAAGCCTATATTACATTATTACATATAGGCTTAAATTTTTTCAAAACCTATTTTAATAGGTCTCTTAAACACTTCTAAAACACATCAACCTCCATTCTGGCCCACCTACCAGAGATAGTGAAAAAGAAAGGTTACTAGGAAAAGGGGGTTGTGAACCTGTTTGGAAGTAGTTCTTTGGGGCTACCCCAATCCTTGTCAGAATACCAGCAATCTAATTCAATACTGTCAGCAAATATGAAACAGCATCGACAGCACCATCCAGCAGAAACAGCCAGGACTTGCCAAATCAGTGTGAGTCTACAGAAGTAACAAAAAGTACCTGGAATACCACAAGGCATGTTTCTCTAAGAAGTCATGACAATGCTCTTTGGTTGGTGGCTTAGTCTTTGGGAGCTACCAGGGGTCCAGATCAGTTGGCACTGCTGGTTTTCCTAGGGTTGCCATCCCCTTTAGCTTCTTCAATCCTTCCCCTAACTCTACTATAGGGGTCCCCACTCTTAGTCCTATGATTGACTGCAAGTATCTGCATCTGTCTCAGTCAGCTGCTGGAAAGAGCCTCTCAGAAGACAGCCATACTAGGTTTCTATATGCAAGCACTACATAGCAGTAGTAGTAATGTCAGTGGTTGGTAACCACCCATGGGTTGGATCCCAAGTTAGACCAGTCACTGGTGGCCATCCCTTCAGACTTTGCTCCATTGTTGTCCCTGAATTTCTTTTTATCAAGAACAATTAAAAAATTTTGAAGGTGAGTTGTTGAACTCGTCTCTCCACTGGGGACTTTTTAGAGGTTCCCCTCACCCCCAAATCCCCAGGAGCTGCATAATTCTAATCATTCTCCTTGCCCTCTTGGCTTCTCCACTGTGTCTGCTCATACCTGATCCTGCCCCGCTTTCCCCCTCATTCCACCCAGGCCCCTTCCTCCCTCCCTCTGTCTCCTGTGATTAATTTATTTCTCCTTGTAAGTGACTTTGAAGCACCTTCACTTGGGCTTTCCAACCAAAGAGCATACATAGACTGCTCTGAACCCCTCACACATGTGTACCAGAGGACTGTCTTGTCTGGACTTAGTGGAAGAGGACTTGATGTCCCAGGGGAGGGGGATACCCTGGAAGGGAGAAAACCCTATCAGAGGTAAAGGGGAGACAGGATGAGATAAAGGACCAGAGGAGAAGGGGTCAGGAGGAGGGCAACATTTGGGACATAAATAAAGAAAATAATTAATAATTATAATAAAAGAAGTCATGATAAGTGAAGGTTGGTGAAGACGAAGAAAGCATTGCAAAGCAACGCAAAGCAAGGTAAGAGCTTCCTCTCACTGTCTCTGGGGTTATATTTATGTTCCTTATAAACACCACGCACCCTCTCAAGCATCTGCTCCAACAAAACATCACATGCCTTCTCATAAGACAGCTTCCAGAAAAACACCTGTCTGTTCTCAGCAAAGCATCCTCTCATAAGACAGCATCTAGAAACACAGACATGACACAACTGAGTCTCCAGAGACCCCAGAAACTTCCACTTCATATACACATAGAACAATTTTTGAAATAAAAATGGTAATTAGCATATGGAATAATTAAGGTGAATGGTGACTGAACCACAGACATTCCCTCCATTTTTATCTTCAACTTCCAACCCCTTTGGAACTCCAGCTTCAGTCCCGGATATATGAAGGGAAGGACTTAGCTTCCAATTATGGGCTTGAAGTTTAATCTCACTGGGAACTCCAAATGTCAATTCTACTAGCAGAGATTAAAGACCACCAACCCATTATTTTTAGACAAATTAAGCAAGCTTTATTTTCTGTCAGACATGGATTTATCCCTAAAAAAAAAAAAAAAAAAAAGGCATTTTGAAAGATAAGACTTAAGTCAACTTCTAAAATCACTATTTTAGGCAAAAAAAATCATGGTGATTTCCATAGGGATTTGGTAATAATAAAACATAAAATATAGAAACTAGTAGCAGTTTAAAAAAAATATTTAGCAGGACATCTTGTAGGTCGGGAGGGTGTAAGTCAAGGCACAGCTAAGGTGCTATGCTAAGTTGAATTTCAGGAAGCTTCAAGGTATGGTAAGGTCAAATTCTATGAAACAGAAATGTTAAGTTTTACAGCAAACAGAAACAAACATACTTTTACCTTGTAATAAGCTATCTTGTTACAAAGTAAAAAACATCTAGTCTTAAGTCAGGCTGGTCCATCAGAAGTATTATACATACTGAACAGATTATATATATATATATATATATATATATATATATATATATATATGAAAACACATATATATTATGTAATATACATTGCCGCTCGTGAAACAAGAGGCCCTAAATTTGAAGGACAGTGGGAAGGGAGGGAGATATGGGAGGGTTTAGAAGGAAAGGCAAAGGAGAGCTGTAATTAAATTATAATTTCAAAATAAAAGAAAAAGAAGACACTAAAAAATTGGCCTGTATATTTTATATACTAAATGGTTTTTAACTGAGTCAAAATAGAGTAACTAAATCCTTTTGGAAAAAGTATTATTTTATTATTAATTAATGCATTATAAAAATAACATTTTCAATTGTCTAGTTTGAGCAATACACAGAATTGTAAGAAAGTAATAGAACTAACAAGGTATCTGTAGTAAAGTTTCTGACACCATCAAAAACAATAATTGGCAATTTGTCTATTTTTATGCAGATTGGACAAATACATATAAGTATTCTTTATTTAATTTTATAGTTTCCTTCTTGGAGTACAAAGTTACATATGACTTAGTATCCTCCTATAACAAAATAACTGAGACTGAGTGCTAAAAAATATGTGTTCATTAACTTCTGATTATAATAGCTAGAAGGTTCAAACAGTATTGTGTTGGTGTTTTTGTGTTCTTGTAGCATTACAATATACTCCATTATGTCAGATGGTGACATTACAGTCAGAAATAGCAAGGTAAATCTGCAGGAGGACAAAGAATCCAGAAAAAATTTGAAAGACACCATCTTTACATTTACTTAGTAACCTGTTCTATTGTCCATTAATTCACTTCTGAAAGATTTAACCAAGATTGCTGCTTTCAAAAGATTAAGCAACTCCATGAAGACTCAATATCTTAATGCTTTCATTATCAACCTCAAGATAGAAGAAAGTAAGATTCTAGTGTTGAAAGACAGCCAAGCCATAGCAAAACACTTTTTATTAGTAGGATAATGTTGCATGTTTCAAAATAGATAAATATATGCTTATATCACCAATATTACATGACATACATGCATAGAGACGTGGAATCTGCAAGAATTTATCAAAATAGATAAATATATGCTTATGTCACCAATATTACATGACATGCATGCATAGAGACGTGGAATCTGCAAGAATAATGTATGATATGTAGTGATCCTTAGCTTCTCACTGCTAGTGTTTCATTTCTTTTTATATCAAAGAGGATGACAAGTTTTCAAAGTACTTGAACATTTTTAATTTCTTTTCCTTTGATTATATTAATTTTTCTTTCCATCTGTTTTCCTAAAATGTACGTTTTGAATTTCGTTATTGCTTCTACACTTAAAAACTTAATATTATCCTGGCAAAGTGATTATTACTGTTTGTAAATGGAATTGGGTTTTTGCCAAAATATTCATATGTTTATATTTACAAAATTTTATTCCTTACAAGTATACGTAAAACCTGGGAGAGACTTGTTTACAGTACCTCGCCTTTCGTATTACTCCATCATTATAGACAAGATTTATTTGATAAAAATCAAATATTATGTGATAAGCATTTCAAAAGCACTATTACCTATGCACTGCCAACAGTAAGACAATGTACTTTCAAGCATGGGAAGAACTGTACAGCTATCTGATTCATCCTTATAGCAATTTATCATGTGCCAGGCCCTCTGGGGTTGCTTAATATTAATGGTGCTGCCAATCAGAGCAAGTGCATACTGATGACTTAGAAACTTTGATATGTCTAATGTTTTTATAACTACGTATTTATATGAGTGTGTATCAAAATACACAGACAGCTCTCTAGTCAGTTTTGGAACATTTAAATCCAACACTGAAGAGTCTCGTTGTTGACTATGTATATATACATTCTAACATTCTAATTGATTATTTTGATTTAATTTAGTAATTTATAATTTTTTATTGAATGTAACAATGTATTTATTGGAAGAGCACATGGAGCTGGACTAAAAAATCTAGCCACACTAGTGTAACAACTGTCCTTTTTGGCTATGTTGTCTCAGCTACAAATTACAAAATATCCAGTTTGGAGGGAAAAAAAAAAAAAAAAACAAACAAACAATAAAACCAGAAACCTCAGTAGAGAGTCTGGCTAATCACACAACTATGCTTGTTAGATTTATTACTCTAACATGACAAATTAGTTTGTTTTGCATGTGTTTTATGAAGGAAAAGAGAGAGAGAGAGAGAGAGAGAGAGAGAGAGAGAGAGAGAGAGAGA
>JANHMN010000007.1:22255522-22266532 GCA_030674055.1 Rhabdomys pumilio
AGAGAGAGAGAGAGAGAGAGAGAGAGAGAGAGAGAGAGAGAGAGAGACTGTTAGTGTCTGTGTGAGTCTCACTGTCATTGTCTTCACTGTGTACACAGTCATTTAAAAGGAACACCACACACAAATAAAATTTTGTTTTATAAAGAAGGTGGTCTGATTCCAAAGACATGTTATGATCAGAGTATGGCAGGGCAGGACCCACAGTGAAAAATCTTTATGTTAAATATGACAACCATCATTTTTAAAATGTTATATCTACAGTCAACCACTGTTCAAACAAAATTGGTAAAGCAAGGCTCAGAAACTTTTCTACAAAGGGACAGAAAATAAATGTCTCTGGCTTTGCTGTCCATATGCCCTGGATTGCGACTAATCAAGTCTGCCATCATAGCACGGAAACAGATATACACCATGTGTGAATGAAAGACTATGGCTGTGTTCCAAAATATCATATTAATAAAAGATTGTGAAGTCCTAACTTTTGGACCTAATTTATCAGTTTCTGTCTCAGATGACAACGATGAATGTTGATTGTTGTTCATAAGATTTTCAAGTTGCTCCGACAGTGATGATGCTTGGAATCAAAGAGATGGAGGCATAATTCTGATGTATTGTGATGCTAAGTCAGGCA
Organism: Rhabdomys pumilio; assembly: GCA_030674055.1. Lineage (NCBI taxonomy): Eukaryota > Metazoa > Chordata > Mammalia > Rodentia > Muridae > Rhabdomys > Rhabdomys pumilio. Next base: position 22,256,154 of record JANHMN010000007.1, read on the forward strand.
GGTTTTATGAATAATTGCACAAAAGAGGTGGACTTGAGTTTTTGACATTATCTGTTTTGGGCACACAACTTAACTCAAATAAAGCTTTCCTGTCTAGAATAGGTAGACAAAAAAAAAAAAAACAAAAAACACAAAAAACAAAACAAAACCCTACAATATCAATAGAAAATACAGAGCATAGCTACTCATAGCTAGAGGTTTTATTTCCTATGCCACATACAGTAAACACTGAATACTCATTCAAGCACACTTTTTTTGAGAAGATTTCATAACTTGGCTAAGACGAGTCTTAATAACTTTTTTGTTTTTAGAGTTGTATTCTCAAAATTCAACAATACATATCCTTTGTCACTTTGCAACATACTAAATTTTGAATTATATAAAACTTCTATTCTAAGAATAGGAATTATTAATGTAAAATTATTTTAAAAGATACAAGGTATAAAACTGTAAGCTACTGATAAATATTATAAAATAGTGCAAACAAACTTAGTATATTATATACTACTATGACCTTTTCTTTAAGATATTTTAGGGTCATCCTCAATGAAGCAATAGATTAATTAACTTGTACTCTAAATAGCTGTCTACCCAGCCCTGTTGATGGAACTTCTAGGGAGGAAAAAAATCCTCCAACATTAGAGTAATTGGGTAGTTAAGGACCCATCCAAAGGAATATTGTAATGGAGCATTAGAATAATCAATTTTGTGTGTTGTAAAAGAAAAGAAAAGAAAGGAAAAGGTCAGCTATCTCAGTCAGGAATAGAAAATGTCATTTAAGAGTGTCTCAATATAACAAAAATAAAATGTGGCACTAATGTATCTTGCCAGATTATACAGTTTCTGAGAGGGTAGGATGCTTCGTAATAACATTCATCATTATTAAATGTTTCCACCTCAGTGCAGTAGAGAATAAAAACACCAATATTTATAGCTCCTTAGAAAACGTACGCTGACTTTCTTAGGACATTGACAAGTTGACTATCAATTTCTAACACAATACATTGTGGAATTGCCATTTACTATGTCTTAGGAGTAGCTGGAACGAGCTTTACTTTCTTAAGTGGCACATGCTCATTTTCTGCCTTCTCCTCATCCTTACCACCTGCTAACAGTGTTTCAGGCAACAAAACAGCAGTGCTCTCAGCAGACAGTGCAGCCTCCTCCAGAGCCCTGACAGTGCAGATGGTACACCATAAAACAAAGCCCTTAAGACCATGATAAACTGTTTTTATTTCTTCTCTCTGAGTTCAATGTTTCTTCTTTAATACTTATACACTGATTTGAAAAATCCCCTCTTAAGTATATGTGTGAGTGTAATGGTGAATAAATTAAGATAACTGGGTATAACATCTCAGACCTTTTTCAGTTAATCTTTAGAGATATAATAACATGTATTTACAAAAAAGCAGTTACCTGCCATGAAAACATTAAATTTCTTATGTTGGCATTATTTTATGGCTTATGTTTGCTTATTTTTTTTTTCTCCCATGAGCAAATTTTAGTAAAATGTAAGTCTCAACATTAATTGTACCTTTTAATCTTACAATTTCTATTACCCATAAAAATTTAATCATATGAACAAAATCTGTGAGGAGCAAGATCACCAACCACTTAGTAATGAATGACTCTGCTTGAGGAACACACTTTGAGAGTGGAATGACTCAGTTTCAGTAACAATATATGTAGAATGTTTTGTTGTTCAGATATATGAACGTATAAGAGAATAAATTTAGAGAACATACATATATAATGATGATTTTTTACTTAATATTGTCATGTATGTTTTATATATTTTGACTTGCAATGTATGGAAGACTTTCTCCAAGTGCCATAGATAATCTACCTTCTTATAATCTGTTACAAGAAAGGCCTCTGAAGTCCCCAAAATTAGACAGACAGTTGTCTCTACTGCTTGTGGCCAACCACAAATAGTTGATAATGTTACTAAAGATGTCACAAGCCTTGGTTACAAGACTTACAGAAATCAAGTTACAACTAGCTGGGAAGCTGCCTTCCTGCTGACAGCACTAACAGTACTGAAAGGTGCTATGCAGGCTCAAAGGGGTGAGTATTGTCATCCACGGTCTTAATTAGCTGTGAACTCAGTGTGCAACAACACTAACCTGTCAGGAAAGATGAATCCACTGGTGTGAAAGAGGCAAGTCTGTTATGGGGGCAACCAGCCACATTCTGATTATATTTGAAACTTGCTCCATGCGAGAAAATCCAGGTCAGGTACCATAAACATAATTACAAAATGAAGAAATAAACTGTGACTTGTGGGTCCTAGGTTCTTATAGGGAAGCTCCTGTTCTTGTTTTGCCTAAAAGGACATAATGCATATGTCAATTTTTCTTCTAAATGACTGTGCTCGTGGATTATACTGTTGTCTGCTGTGGTCAGAGAAGTTTCTTTTGCCCGTGTTCTAAAGTAACAGCGGAGACTCAGAAGTAGTCCTTAATTATTAAAAGGAATAAACGACTAATGAAGAATATGCCTAAACACCTCAAAGCTCAGGAGACATTCCAGAAGGGAAGGAACGTGTGTAAGAGCAACCTGGAACACTAACCAGTATGTAAGAAAAAGCTGTTGCTCATTGGAATTCAATTAGCTGTGATTACCTAAGCAAAATATTCACAAGACTTGTCTTGAGAACATTTTATCACAGGAGATAAAAGACCCATGAGGCCCTACACTTCCTTAGGATGATGGGAAAGTAGTGGAATTATTATCAGGGTTGTAACGCTTTCTTATTTTATTTTTTATTATTTTTTATTGGATATTTTATTTATTTACATTTCAGATGTCATCCTCTTTCTTCATTTCCCCTCCCTAGAACCCCCCTTTTCCATACTCCCTCCTCCTTTTTGCTTTTATATCATTTTAATTAAATGCAAGTATTAAGGTCAGTTCTAGGTTGAGAAACTGGCAATACAATAGATGCAAGTAGTCAAAGAATAAGCAAGACAATAAACACAAATCATCAAAGAACAAGCAAGGCAATAAACAAAGTTCCTTGAACACTCTCATGATCACTAAGGGCTATCAGGATGACCAAAGGACTTATCAGGATGACCAAAATATCTGAGCCTACTTCCCTGTCCTAGCCCAAAGTCATTTTCATGTCTGAAATTACTCCTTTGTTCTAGCTTAATACTTAGATTCCTGCCTGAAATTACTTCTTTGTTCTAGCCTAACGTCAGTGTCCTACCTGAAGCCTACTTCCTTGTCCTCGACCCATGTCATATTCCTGTCAAGCAGCCCTTTTCCTTATCCTCGGCCCATCTCAGATTCTTGCCAAGCAGCCCCAAATGTAGATAATGTTCACCTCACTTTGTATAACCCCTAATAAAACTCATTAACCACAATACAGACAAGTAAAAGTTGTGTGTGTGAGGTACGAGAGAACTAGGCCGTCATGTAGAGTGGAAGGAGATGACGGGAATAGTAAAGAATGTGGAATATGATCATTGCATGATGTGACAATATGTGAAAATGCCCCAATCAAACCATTGACACCTACAATGTGTGTCAACGTTTTCAACATTATAGTTTTTCAAGGGAACAAAATGAAAAGTATATTTTTTAAAAACTTAGTACTGAGTGAATAAATGAAATTAAAGCACAAGTAAATTATGAGCAAAAATCGTTACTAATACCTCTTCTCTCTTCAAGAAATAAATATGTTGACAGATTGTGTTGAGTAGGGTGTTATTCAATTACACTTTTAAAAATAAAACTGTGTGGGTAGGTTCTATCATTTTATACCAATTCTATCAAAATGAAGTAAAGATCTAAACGAAATAAAATATATAAAAAAAATACAGTGCTTCAGTATTTTAAAGATTAATGATCATCATTAAACAATATTCACAAGGGCAATTCTGAAAGTGTCTAAATAACCATCTTTAGATTCTCAAACTTACTTTAAAAGATAAGAAGAATTTAAATAATATCATATTTATACTTAATAACATTTTAATTTAATTATTTGGGACTTTCTTTGGAAAGATAATGTGTTAAGAAATGAATATTGAAAAATAAAAGATTAAATGCACCACCTTTAATATCTTTGGAGGTTATTAGGTTAATAGCCAAGCTGACTGAGTTACTTTTGGTTTGCTATTGAATTTGTAAATGGTGTGTATTCACAAGACACAGCTGTTTCACAGCAATGTTTAAACACAAGTATACCATGTATTTGAACATTTTTACCACTCTTCCAGTATCTTCATTATTTTCTTGTTTCTATTTCTTTTATAATACTATACTTTTTTCTTTCCCACACAAATGGATTTTTTGTGATGGCTGTCTTTCATTTTCAGCTCTACACAACCCAGAATCACCTGGAAAATAGTCTCCATGAAGAATTTTGTGTACATTTGGTATCAACAAATGGTAATGTTGGTGGGGCATTAGGGCAGACTCAGCCCATTAAGGATGCCACAATACCCTGGACATTGGGACCTGAACTGTATATAAGAATGTGTTCTAACAATCAAGTGAGCATTCTACCCACTCTTAATTTTTTGGGTGGGGTGTGACATATTGTCTCAAGCTCCTACTTGAGTGTCTCCTGAAATGACAGACTATAGCCTGGAATGATAAGCAAAATGTAGCCATTTTCTTGTACTTTGCTTATTGTCAGCTTATTTTATCACAGAAGCAAAAATTAAAGCAGGGCATGATGTATGGGTATATATATATATATATATATATATATATATATATATATATATATATATATATGTGTGTGTGTGTGTGTGTGTGTGTGTGTGTGTGTGTGTTTGTATGTGCGCAAATATATATAGATATTGCATTTCTTTATATGTGTATAGGTTGAATCTAAGAAGTGGATGTCTTAGTCAGGGTTTTTATTCCTGCACAAACATCATGAGCAAGAAGCAAGTTGGGGATGAAAGGATTTATTCAACTTATACTTCCACATTGTTGTTCATCACTACAGGAAGTCAGGACTGGAACTCAAGCAGGTCAGGAAGCAGGACTTAATGCAGAAGCCATGGAGGGATGTTACTTTCTGGCTTGCTTCTCCTGACTTGTTCAGCTTGCTTTCTTTAAAACCCAAGACTACCAGCCCCACAATGGGCCCTCCCACCCTTGATCATTAATTGAGAAAATGCCTTACAGCTGGATCTCATGGAGGCATTTCCTCAAGGGAGGCTCCTTTCTCTGTGATATCTCCAGCTTGTGTCAAGTTGAAACACAAAACCAGGCAGTCCAGTGACCATTATGAATCCTACCACAATAAAACACATATATGCAAGAGCCTGTGCAGTATGCTTGTACTTTTAGTATACTCCCAAAGGTGACTTAGATGATTATATATAATTTTCCTATCATCAAAACCTCCAGAATGAACTCCATAGTGATTGTACTAATTTGCATTAAAATCAATAATGTGTAAAAATTTCTTTTCCCAAGAACCCCTGCAACATTTGTTGTTTAATTTTTAATGATACTCATTTTGTCTAGGGTGAGATAGACTATAAATCGTCTTCTCAGGAAATTCCCTCACAATTACATTCAAATTATAATTTACTAAATTCCTAAGTTTCTGTTGTTATTTGAGTGTCAAAGATATCTGTATTGTCGTGCATAAGAACTAGATTCCCTGGTGTTATTGATCTTTGGGAATGCTGTAGAACCTGTAGGAGACTTTTGGAACCTCATCTCAGAAAATGAGCATGTTGTAGTTTAGTCCTTCTTCAAATTAGTGTTTCTTGTTTCAACCATGATCATTGAACAGCAGCTTCTTCAAGCTTTGAATTTGGACTCTTGCTAGTGACTCTCCTGTGAGTTGCCAGGCACGTAGCCTCAGACAGGGTTGCATCATTAATTAGGCCATTATTTGCTGGCATCGAGTGTACTGGAAACAACAGAACATTCCCAAGCAGCTGTGGTCTCTGTGGACTTCCTCTCCAGATGACCAATGTGAATTATCCAGCCTTTGACTGTATAAACTAATCTAATATTTCCTCTTTTAAAATGTGTGTCTTTCTTCTGTTCCTGGAGGCATCTGTGGCTAATACAGATTTTGGCAACAGAAGTGATTCTGGAGAAATCAAATTAATTGAGGTAGCCGAGACCCAAAATGATATTCATTGCATATACTTACTTATAAGACATGTATATTAGCCATAAAGTAGAGGATACCCACACTACATTCCACAGATCCAAAGAAGGAAAAGAACAAAAAAAAAGACCAAGCAAGGATGCTTAAATTTCCCTTAGAAGTGGAAATGAAATAGCCATCAGAGGCAGATGGAAGGAGGGAATTTTGTGGGAGAAGAGGTAATGGAGACGGGAAAAGAGATGTTCAGGATCAGGTGTGGGGATGGAGAAAGACTGCCAGAAGACCAGGACAATAAATGGAAATATGCAGATGTCTGGGGTGGGGGAGTACTTGCCATAGACCTAGAAGAGGGGAGGCTCCCAGGAGTCAGTGGTATTGACCTTAGTTAAGACTCTTAGCAGTATGGATTTAGAACCTGAAGAGGTCACTTCCTATAGACAAGCATGAACACAATTGGAGTAATAGGGACATCAGCCCACCCACAAAATTTTCAAACCAAAATTTATCCTGTATACAAGAAATGCAGAGACAGAGGATGGGACAGACATGGAAAGAATAGCCAACCACTAACCAGCCCAACTTGAGACCCATATTTTGGGTCCATACAGTGTGGGCATCCTGTATTTTATGACTGATATCTACTTATATGTGAGTACATACCATGCATGTCCTTTTATGTCTGGGTTTCCTCACTCAGGATTATATGTCAAAAGTTATTAACCTCAGTACTTAACAAACATGAGTTTTAAAGGTCATTTATGCCTCATCAAAGGAAATGAAACAAAGCAAAAAACTATAGATATATTTTCATATTTCATTGAAATCATATATGCGTTTAGAGCAGTTGTTATCAACATTCCTAGTGGTCTGATGCTTTCATACAATTTGTCATGTTGTGGTGACCCTCAAACAGAATATTATTTCCATTGCTACTTCATAACTATAGCTTTGCTGTTATGAATCATACTATAAATATCTCTGTGTTTTGATGTTCTTAACAATCCTGTGAAAGGGTTGTTCAACTCCCAAATGAGTTGCAAACTACAGGTTGAGAACTCCTGGTTTGGAGGAAAAAGTTATCATTCACTCCCAACACAGTGAGTGATGCTTAATTCTTAATGTAGTTTGTACTCTGTAAATGGCATGTACTATCTGCACTGTGAAGAGAAAAATAGAGATGAAAACCAGTGTAGTTAAAATATAAAGAAAATGGTAGAGATGTTGAGTTAAGAATACAGAGCAACAAATGAGAGGGACCTTTTGTACACTTCTAGGGCTTCTTATTCTGCAATTATTTGAGGATCACGAATAGATGAACTGTTCCTTTGATATTGGCAGCCTTAAGAGTGGATTTCCAAAGCCTTGACTAACAGCTCTCCAAGGAAAAAGGAAAAAAAGAAAAAAAACAGAAAAGGAGGAAAGTGCACCAAAGTTACACTTTCAGTCTCCAAAGCTAGAGGCTTTTACTTCTGTGCCTTCAGGGCTAGTGTGAGCAGATAGTGGGCAATAAAGACTGTAAGTGGGCACTAAAACCATTCAACAGGTTTTATTGGGTCTTTGTAAAACAAAATGAGTAGTACTCAGGAAGGAATTCTTGAGTTATTGAGAGAGATGAGTCTTGAGAGAGATGAGAACTGAGGTAGGCCCAACAGCTGCCCTTGGCAAGGGGAAGGTCCTTCACTCTTCAGTTTAGAGCAAGGTGGTCAGAAAATCAGACCCTAGCAGAGTCTTCTGCTGCAAAGCTAATGTTGATGACACTTGTGTCACTCTTGGTCTGGTCATTGCATGGACATCTACAGATGACTCTGAGCTTCCTCTTACTATAGTTGAGGTAACTTTCCTGGAGCAGTCACAAAATATTTAAAACAGATCTGGCTGTGCAATTACGGAAGACAACTGACAAGAAGCAGCTATTTGAGTTAGCGGCTCATTACTTCCGGTGAGAAGAGTGCCATTCAGCTCTGGCTGCTGCTGGGCCTTCAGAAATGGCCATCGTTCTGTTCAATGCTCAAAGCTGCTAGGTACTCAAGAAGTTGCTAAGTTTTTTCAGTTGGCATCAGTCTAAGAAGGGAGAAACCTGTAACACTCACTTGTATCTATTTTCAACAGTTGTGTTGGACCTTCTGGATTCTCTCTTATAGAAACAGAATTAATTAAAGTTCTAATTTACATAATACATGGAAGTTATTTTAAGAATAATAGTAGTTCAGAATTTGGAACTAAAACTATAAAGCTTTAAGAAAAGAGGAATTATAGAAATAATCTTCTGGTTACTTATTCTTCAAAAAATGCTAATTAAAATTATGATCTACAGCTGTACAGTCTTTCTAAAGGTTGAGATATTCAAATGCTAACGATGATGTGAACCACTCAGACTCTCAGTCATTGCCAATGATGATGAAAATGTTACAATCATCCATAGACTAAAGATTAGAAAGATTCTATAAAGATAAACATATCACATCAAATCTCAGGTCCAGGTATATGCCCTCCCCAAAAGAATGCTTTTGCCAATAGATAAACCTCCAACTAAATGTTTTCAGTAGTTTCATCCTTACAAATTGATGGCTTTAAATAACCCATACACCTGTAATGAGAAAACTATATAAACCATATATAAAATATTAATATAATAAATAGATTTACTTCAGGACCCAATATTCACAAATAAAAAATGTTATGTTATTATTTCAACATGATGAGAAAGTGAGCCAGAGAAAGATGAACACAGAAGAACATACTGTAATATTGTATGTATGGTAGATTCAAGGGTAGATGAATCTGACTCATGGAGAAAAACTCAGAACTGTAGTTGTTAGCATTCTGTCTAAGTGCCATACATACTATAGTTACCTGGCAACAGCCAGGTAGGCCTGACTGCTGCTTGCCTCCTCCTCTCTCTCTTGTTTTTTCTTGCTCTAGTTTTTGATTTTCTGCTCCCGCTCTCTCCCCATTCCCTTCCCTTCTCTCTCTCCACATGCTCATGGCCTGCCTCTTCTTCTCTTCTCCTCTCCTCTCCTCTCCTCTCCTCTCCTCTCCTCTCCTCTCCTCTCCTCTCCTCTCCTCTCCTCTCCTCTTCTCTTCTCTTCCATTCCCTTCTCTTCACCCCTCTCTCTCTTTCTCTCTTTCTGTCTCCATTTTTCTGCCTCTACTACCATCTCAACTCCCTACCCCATGCCCTGAATAAACTCTATTCTATACTATACCATCACGTGGCTGGTTTCTCAAGGGGGAGAAATGCCTCGGCATGGTCCTGCAGAGGCAACTCCTTCCCCCATACCTCAGCATACATACACCAAATATATCCCCTCCTTCCTTTATCTTTTTATAAACACATCAATAGTTGTTTCTGAAATTGACAATAATCGAGATTCCACAGAGATCAAAGAGTGCCAAGAATGATGCAATTGGTTTATATCTTCATAGAAATGGTATAGAATTGTGCAAAGTTATTAATAAAAATTAAAATTTTAATATCTGTATTTCAACCTATACATTTTTCCTGAAAAATTTACTGAGAAAAGAATGATTGAAAATATAAACTTTGAGAGGATATTAACATGAACATGGCTTATTTCTTGAGCAGAACCATTCAAGTCTAATACTTGATTATACCCCTGTTTACTTTGTACATGATTTAAATTTTCCATGTTAAACCATTTTAAAAGATTAAAGCATGCAATTTTGACAGTGGAGGGCATATGAGTTTGTCAGACTAGTCAGCAGTGATAATTATTGCAGAAAATCAAGGCCATAGAAAGGTACTTTTATGGAGAATAAAACTGAAGCCTAAGATAAAAAGCCATGCAAAATGATTAACTATTATTTAACACTATCACGAAATCAAGAAAAGCATCAGTGTGTGAGGAAGGAGTCAGAAAGGTTTATGTATTAGAGAGACAAAGGTTGCATTTTTGTTCTTTATTAGCTTTGTTACATTGTGTAATGCTATTAACCTTTTGAGCTTCAGTTTATTCAACTCTAAAATGAGCTTAATTATCTCTGCTTCAAAAGGTAGCAAGAAAAATTTGGCAGTCTTAACATAGTATAACCAATTAACATATCATATGTAATTAGTACACATTAAGGAAGTTTTGTCATCCTCTTTCCCTAACACATTCTTCAGCCATATCCCCAGTCTTCATAAAGAAAGAATAAAAATGGCAGATCCCTGAACTCAAAGTAATAAAAACATAAAAACTCCAGGTTTTTATTTCTGAGAGGGAGAGAGAGAAAGAGAGAGAGAGAGAGAGAGAGAGAGAGAGAGAGAGAGAGAGAGAGA
>JANHMN010000007.1:22266542-22320546 GCA_030674055.1 Rhabdomys pumilio
AGAGAGAGAGAGAGAGAGAGAGAGAGAGAGAGAGAGAGAGAGAGAGAGATTGAGAATAGCACTATAGCTATCCTCTGGGCTTTTGCGTGTATACAGAAATGGACATATATAAACATATATACACATACATACACATATACACACAGAGAAAATTGGATTTACAGTCAGATTGGGAATCTGCACAACTATCTTGAGTATCTGTGAACTGTTAAGTACTTTCTTCACTGTTATTATATACAATACACAAATTACATGATTTGATTAAGATAAAAGTATGTATAAATAATACAAATAATATTGAATACTATTACTTATTGGTATCCATTAACCAACTTCTACATAAATATTTTGAGTAATATTACTTATTAACACCAAGTAATACTGAACAATATTGCTTTTTGACAGTCGACATATTCAAGTTGTACATTATCATAAAATAAGTGCAATGCTTTGCTATTTTAAAGATTACTTTTTATTTATTTTTATGTATGCTTGCCTACACATCTGTTTGCCAGTTATGCTTGGCTGTATGTAGAGACCAGAAAAAGATGCATCCCCTAGAAATGGGATTCCAAGGGTTGTACACCTTACGATATGAATCTTGGGAATGAAACTGAGGTTTAGAGGAGCAGCTAGTGCTCTGAACAGCAGAGTGCTTGACGCCTGCTTTGTTATTTCTAATCATGCTAAAGTATACAGTGAACATGAAAAACAAAATTTCAGATATTGTTCTACATGAAGGAAAAGGGTTGTTTGGCTGTTGTTTTTGTTTGTTTGTTTTCTTGTTGATATTCCTGTCTTTTCTTTCCGTGTCCATATAAGCAACAGTACTATTTTTTCCAAATACAGATAATTTACCTGTGCTCCTTTGATCACCATACCCTAGGAAAAAAGCTGACTCAGTAGGCTTCAATTATAAAATAGCATGCCTACAACTCAAAAGGAAATATTTATTTTTATGGAAGGGTCTCTTGTAATCTATGCAAAAATGACTAAGATGTCCATAAACTCTCAATTCCCTGATTTTTAATTTGTAGAGTTATAAGTGATAAGTGTGAGCTACTTTATCTGGAGATTCTCCTTTTTGTCTAATTTGGTTCATTGACAATTTTATACATGTATATAAAATTCTGCTTAATCTTTCACCAACACGTTTTTTTTTTTCTTTATCACATCCTTTCAAAGATTTTTGGAGCCTCCCACAGACTGAACTATCAACCAAACAGCAAGCATGGGCTCGACCTCAGCCTGCAGTAAGTAAGTTTACACCTACTACTGCAATGACTTGATGTGCCAGAATGGGATGATATGGGGGTGGGGGGTTCCCCTTTTTCAGAGGAGAAAGGGAGGAGAAATGTAGAAGAGGAGCTGTGTGCACAGGGACTGGAAGGGGGTGGCTGATATTGGGGTGTAAAGTGAATACATTAAAAAGTTAATGAAAAAACATTTCTTTATAACATTCAAGAATTTTTGGTTGTGTTTGTGACTCATTCAATTTAATCCAGGCTAACTATGGGAATAGAACTATCCATGGAAACCTGTTGGAAAGAGGTTTTGGTTGAGAACTGTAAGATATATAAACAAATAAAGAGGTAGTAGAATAGAGAGATAGATTTAAATTATAAAAGTTTACTAATCTTAGAGTATGCTTTATATTTGTTCTTGGACCATAGTATTTGAAGAAGCATAATGAATACTTTTGTAGGCAGAGCAGTGATATAGTTTGAAAAAAGAACAAGTGGTAAGGTTATCTGCAATTTAAGGCCATGCACATGATCAAGTTCATTTAATAAAACAAATGCCCCAGAATGAAGGAACAGTTCCTGGTGCTAAACACTATAATTTGAAAGCTGATTAGTATTATCAAAGTGGTCGATAAGAATGATGACTTCTAAGGTGACATCTCAGAGTAGCTGTGAGGAGAGTTTTAATGTTGATAAGCAAAATTTTGTCTCATCAGATTTATTATTTTTCTATATTTGGTAATATATAGAAATATTGAGTATAGAAATAATGAACTTCAGTCTTTTATATTGTCTCATTCCCTACTTAACCACTCTCTTCAGAACTGAAGAGAAACTCTAATAATCTATAAAATAATTGGGGATTATCTGTACTTGAAAATATTTTAATTGCTTCATACATTATGAACAATTTTAGCAGATTAAAAATCATAATGATTTATATGATATTCAATTTGCTAAAATGTGAATTAAAATGTAAAATGGTAAAATGTCACTAGCGAGGTAGAAAGTTAATTATCCTAGTTTTATCCAGCTGATATATCAAAATGGCATCAATGGAGTGAGTTATACACATATACTTTGTTTTAGGGCTGGAGCTTAAGGAATTCAAAAGCAAGGACTCAGTAGCCTTGTTATCTGTCAAAGATCTGTGGGAAAGGACACATTTACAGTAAGAAACTAGAACAATGGGTAATGATTATTACAGCAAGCCTTATGGATAACATTCAGGACCTTTTTAATAAAACACAAAAAGAAAGATTTAATTAATTGCTTATTTTGTACATCTTAAATTAATAACCCTAAAATTTATTTTATTTCAATGTAGTCACTTTATTATGAATGTAATTGAAATTTATTTATTATTATTATTATTATTATTATTAGGCAATCTTTAAATATTTTTTAAAAAACATTGGTGCTGGTGTGGCCGTTGGGGAAGCAGAAGACAACGCTGTAGAAGTCGGAGTGGAGGTTCTTTAAGAGATGCAAATAGAGACTCCACTGATCAGACTGTACCACTCTGGTCATACACCCACAAACTCTACATCTTACTACAGTTATACTTGATCTTTCAAATTCTTTGCTTCTGTTGTCAGAATAACCAAAATAAGTAAATAGCCTATATTCCCATCAGCTAATGACTTGATAATGATTACTTGTTAAATATACCCAGCAGTTCTTAAACTATGGGTCAGACATGAACCCAAGCCATCAGAAAACATAGATATTTACATTATGATTTTTTAAACTTCTTTTTTTATTGGATATTGTATTTACATTTCAGAGTTACCCCCTTTCCCCATTTCCCCTCCCTAGAAAACCCCTATCCCATGCCCCCTTTTCCTTTTTGCTTTTATACAATTTTTTAAAATGTTAGTCAAAGGCTCTATAAATTTGGTAATGCTCAGTCAGGAGTGTAACCCAATACTCAGCCTAGATATATCAACTATCTTTCACTGGTGGAGACACATGAACATCTGCCTCCATGTCCCCTCCCCTCTTTCTCTCTCTTTCTCTCATCACCTAGCTTATCCTGTCCTTCTCCTCCTCTCCTTACTCATTCTCTTCCTCTCCATACTCCTCCCACCCTAGCTCCTCCTACATATCACCCTTCCTGTTAAAATAAAACTTTCATCTTAAAATACAATTAGTGCATAATTGTGCCGATTTGTACCAGTGAGGTACTAGTTAGTCCTAATAACCAGTCCATCATTTTGTTGACTAACCAGAACTTCTGTCATCTCTCCTAACTAAAACACTTAGTTCTGAACCTGGATTTTTTTCTTGGCTTGGAATGAATGTCAGCTGAAAACCCTCCACTCCTTTCTTTTCTCTCAAAGTAAATAGCCAGGATTGGCTATGAGCCTATAAGTTTTCAACCCCGTCAGAAATTCAGAATGACTGAAATTATGGGACGCACAAAGCATGGCTTCTAAAACTTAGCCAATTTATAGAGACCGCTGAACACCTGGACAGCCCCTATACTTCAAAACGTTGGAGCATCAAATCTTCAGCCTTCTGGCACAGGATTTTCTGACAGACTACAGTGATGCAGAATTATTAAGGGCTGATTACTCTGTCTAGGCAGATATAATCAGTCGACTATTCTGCAAGTGTGTCCTTTTCTGGACTGTATTTTGTCTGTAGATGGGAAGAGGCAATTCTTGCCCAGTGACTGTTTCACCACAACTGGAGTAGCGCCAAAGATGCAAATTTTTTTCTTAGAATCCAAGACAGGAAGCTGTCAGGAGCAGACAGGTCTCTAATCAAAATGAACATTAATACAGAAATATTTGTAAAGTCAATTCTGTGGACTTCTGACGTTTTGAAAACCAACTATGCATGTAAGGCAATCTGGACTGTTGTCTATTAGCTCCTCTCAGCTATTTCTAAATAAAATACAGAAAACACCTTAACAATAAACTCAAAGTCCTGAATTTGTTATAGTCCCTTAACTCACAGGCTAACCATCTCAAATCAGTTAGAAAAGTTAAAGAAGGACTGGGTCTAAGCCTTGTATTCCTAAATGTGTTATACTGGCACAATGCCAATGTGAGTATCAATATTCATCTCACTTTTATATCAATAAGAAGCTTATACCAATGGAAACCTTAAATTTGAAATCGAAGTAAATTTTGTGCAATTTAAGAAATTATAACTTCATCTTGAGAATAATTACACAGATTTCTACCAATAGGTTATGACTCTGAAATAATTCCTAACTACTCCTTCCTGTTCCAACAAAACCACTACTTTTCCCTGGAAAGACAGCCCAATATTAACCACCTTAGTCCCCAAGCCCAGGGAATAGGGGCGCTGAATCATCATTAACATCTTCAAGTTGATTACGGGCGTTGAGATATTGGAAGAGGGGTGAGGGGAAGAGTAAATTGATAAGCCTCTGATGCTGGGTCTTCACTGCATCCGGATGGGATTCCAGGACATAAGAGATTTGAGCAGGTCTGCTCAGCTTGCTTGATGAGTAGGTACACCAAGGCTGTGTATTCTGCAATGTACAATTCTCAAAACAAATTTTAGTATCAAGCTAATTTTTTATTATTTTTATTTTTTCTGTTTGCTTTCTTTTTTTATTTAAATTTTTTTTAGATTTTTTAAAAATTGGGTATTATATTTACATTTCAGATTTTATCCCCTTACCTCACTTCCTCCCACCACCCAGCAACCTCCTATCCCATCCCCCCTCCACATGCTTCTATGAGGCTGTGTCCCCACCTACCCTCCACCCCCGCTACCCCCCTCCCCATCCTCACAATCCCCCCACACATTCTGTGTTCATTTTTCATGGGACCAAGAATCTCCTCTCCCCCCTATGCCTGTCAAGGCCATTCTCCCCTACATATACAGTTAGAGTCATGGGTTCCTCCCTATGTGCTCCCAGGCTGGTGGTTTAGACCCTGGGGAGCTTTGGTTGGTTGGTATTGTTGCTTTTCTCATGGGGTCCCAAACCCTTTCTGCTCCTTCAGTCTTCTCTCCAACTTCTCCATTGGGAAACCCTTGATCATATCAGTGGTTAACTGTGAGCATCGTCCTCTGGATATGTCAGTCTCAGGCAGACCTTTAAGGAGACAACTATATCATGTTCTTGACAGCATGCACTTCCAGTCATTCACATCAGTGTCTAGCTTAGGTGACTGTACAAGGGATGGATACAAGGTGGAATAGTCTCCAGATGGCCCCTCCTTCAGTTTCTGTCCCACACTTTGTCTCCATATTTGCTCCCTTGACTATTTTGTTACTCCTTCTAAGTAGGACTGAGGCACCCACACTTGGTCTTCCTTCTTTATTAGCTTCATGTGGTCTGTAAGTTGAATCTTGGCTATTTCAAGCTTTTGGGCTAATATCCACTCATCAGTGACTAAATACCATTTGTGTTCTTTTGTGACTGGGTTACTTCACTCAGGATGATGATATTTTCTAGTTCCATCCATTTACCTAATAATCTCTCAAATTCATTATTTTTAATAGCTAAGTAATGTTCCATTGTATAACTGTACAACATTTTCTGTATCAATTCTTCTGTTTAAAGACATATAGGTTCTTGCCAGCTTCTGGCTATTATAAATAAGGCTGCTATGAACATAGTGGAGCATATGTCCTTGATATATATTGGAGCATCTTCTGGGTATATGCCCAGGAGTGGTATAGCTGGATCCTCAGGTAATGCTATGTCCAGTTTTCTGAGGAACCGCCAGACTGATTTCCAGAGTGGTTGTACCAGCTTGCAATACCACCAACAATGGAGGAGTGTTCCTCTTTCTCCACATCCTCTCCAGTATCTACTATCACTTGAGTTTTAGATCTTAGCCATTCTGACTGGTGTGAGGTGGTATCTGAGGGTTGTTTTGATTTGCATTTCCCTGATGACTAAGGATGTTGAGCATTTCTTATGGTGCTTCTCAGACATTCAAGTTTACTCTGTTGAGAATTCTTTGTTTAGCTCTGTACCCCATTTTTAATAGGGTTATTTGGTGGTCTGGAGTATACTTTCATGAGTTCTTTGTATATCTTGGATATTAGCCCTCTATCAGACATAGAACTGGTTAAGATTTTTTTCCCATTCTGTTGGTTGCCATTTTGTCTTATTGACAGTGTCCTTTGCCTTACAGAAGCTTTGCAATTTTATGAGGTCCCATTTGTCAATTCTTGATCTTAGAGCATAAGCCATTGATGTTCTGTTCAGGAACTTTTCCCCTGTGCCTAGGTATTCGAAGGTCTTCCCCACCTTCTCTTCTACTAGTTTCAGTGTATCTGGTTTTAAGTGAAGGTCTTTTATCCACTTGGATTTCAGCTTTGTACAAGGAGATAAGAATGGATTGATTTTCATCCTTCTACATGTTGACCTCAAGTTGAACCAGCACCATTTGCTAAAAATGCTGTCCTTTTTCCACTGGATGGTTTTGGATCCTTTGTCAAAGATCAAATGATCATAGGTGTGTGGGTTCATTTCTGGATCTTCAATTCTATTCCATTTATCTTCCTGCATGACTCTGTACCAATACCATGTAGTTTTTATTACTATTGCCCTGTAGTGCAGTTTGAGGTCAGGGACAGTGATTCCCCCAGAAGTTCTTTTATTGTTGAGAATAGTTCTTGCTATCCTTGGTTTTTTGTTATTTCAGATAAATTTGCAAATTGCTCTTTCTATCTCAGTGAAGAATTGATTTGGAATTTTGATGGGGATTACCTTGAATCTATAGATTGCTTTTGGCAAGATGGCCATTTTCACTAAATTAATCCTGCCAATCCAGGAACATGGGAGATCTTTCCATCTCCTGAGGTCTTCTTCTATTTCTTTCTTCAGAGACTTGAAGTTCTTGTCATACAGATCTTTCACTTGCTTGGTTAGGTTCACTCCAAGATATTTTATATTGTTTGTAACTATTGTGAAGGGTGTCATTTTCCTAATTTCTTTCTCAGCCTGTTTATCTTTTGAATATAGGAAGGCTACTGATTTGTTTGAGTTGATTTTATATCCAGCCACTTTACTGAAGTAGTTTATCAGGTTTAAAAGTTCTCTGATGGAAATTTTAGGGTCACTTAATTATACTATCATATCATCTGCAAATAGTGAAATTTTGACTTCTTCCTTTCCTATTTGTATCCCTTTGACTTCCTTTTGTTGTCTAATCACTCTAGCTAGAACTTCCAATACTATATTGAATAGGTATGGTGAGAGTGGGCAGCCTTGTCTAGTCCCTGATCTTAGTGAAATTGCTTCAAGTTTCTCTCCATTTAGTTTGATGTTGGCTACTGGCTTGCTGTATATTGCTTTTACTATGTCTAGGTATGGACCTTGATACTGATCTTTCCAAGACTTTTAACATGAAGGGATGTTGAATTTTGTCAAATGCTTTCTCAGCATCTAGTGAGATGATCATGTGTTTTTTTTTCTTTGAGTTTATTTATGTAGTGGATTACATTGATGGATTTATGAATATTGAACCAACCCTGCATTCCTGGGATAAAGACTACTTGATCATGATGGATGATTGTTTTGATGTGTTCTTGAATTCGGTTTGCAAGAATTTTATTGAGTATTTTTGCATCAATATTCATAAGAGAGATTGATCTGTAGTTCTCTTTCTTTGTTGGGTCTTTGTGGGGCTTAGGTATGAGTGTAATTGTAGCTTAATAGAACGAATTGGGTATTGTTCCTTCTGTTTCTATTCTGTGGAATAGTTTGAAGAGAATGGGTATTAGATCTTCCTGGAAGGTCTGATAGAATTCTGCATAAAAGCCGTCTGGCCCCAGACTTTTTTTGGTGGGGAGATTTTTAATGACTGCTTCTATTTCTTTAGGGGTTATGGGACTGTTTAGATGGTTTATCTGCTCCTCGTTTAACTTTGGTGCTTGGTATCAATCTAGAAAATTATCCATTTCATCCAGATTTTCCAATTTTGTTGAATATAGGCCTTTGTAGTAGGATCTGATGATTTTTTTGATTTCTTCTGTTTCTGTTGTTATATCTCCCTTTTCAGTTCTGATTTTATTAATTTGAGTACTGTCTCTGCTCGCTTTGGTTAGTCTGGCTAATGGTTTGTCTATCTTGTTGTTTTTCTTAAAGAACCAGCTCCTGGTTTTGTTGATATGTTGTATAGTTCTTTCTGTTTCATACATTATGATTTATAGCTAGCAAAATTACATTATGAAGTAGAAATGAAAATAATTTATGGTTGTGGGACACCATAACATTAGGAACTGTATAAAGGAAGGTTGAAAATCCAATGACCTGAACATCAAAATAAAAGTATACCAAGACAATCATATATATATATATATATATATATATATATATATATATATATATATTTAATTTTGAAATTTGTAAGTGAATGGATAGAACTAGAACTAGAAGCAATCACCCTAATTGGAATAATATTGTCCCTGAAATCTAGGTTTCAATTATTTTTTCTCTCCTGTGGATACAGGCTTTCTTTAAGCATTAGACTGTGTTTCTCTGGGATATCCACATAGGTTACGAGATGAGTGCCATAGAGTAGAAAGGGTCTGTCAAGGAAGAGGAAATAAAATATAATTTTTAAAGGATAACATGGAAAAATGGAAAGAAAAAATAACTTACAGGGAGAGGAAGGAATATGAGTAGGGATAAATGTGGTAATTTGAATCATAATGGCACACAGGCTCATGGATTTGAATATTTGGTCACCAGCGAGTGGTACAATTTGAAAGAATTAGGAGGTATGCCCATCCCATTTCAGTTGTTTACTCCAGGAAGAAAGAGACTCTGTAGTTACTTGTCTATACAAGAATTTGCAACCAAGTTTTGGTCACAAAACAGGTACAGTTTCTACACAGTTCCTTTATACAAAGGAACTATAAATAGGCTTCATGTGAGTATATCTTTTTATAGCATGTGGGTGTCTTGTGGCTTTATTGATTACAGCATGTTTTAGTATCAGTAAAGTATGGTGATACTAATTTTGACACTATGAAAAATTTAAAGTCCAACATTGAACATATCAAAATAGACTTTCTAAACTTCAGAACTGGGCATTCCTGGAGCACATTATTGCAACTCCAAGAGTACTAAATCACACCATTGACCAATTTTTTTAACCTTCTTTATTCTAACAGGTCTAAATACTTCTATGATTATAACCATCATTGTTTAACAGTGGAGTTTGGCCCCTAGTGGTAGACTTTACTTTCTCGAGATGTGCAAGTTGTTTTCCCATTTGTACCTGCAGAACTTGTAAGCAAGCACAGCAAAACACCTGACTGCAGCACTCCATTGGTAAGAACTGTTTATTTGGGAGCAAACTGCTAGGTTGTCTCAGGAGGGATGAGAACAGTAGCCCAGCTGGAGAGAAAGTAGAATTCTTGGGTTCCTGGAGGCTTAGGGGCAGATTCCTTTACCTAGGGAAAGTATTTCCTGTATTCTGTAGAACATACATGATTAGATTGAGTCTGTGACTGTTTCAATCAGGCCAGTTTATGGGTAGCAGAAGTCCTTTGGCCTGTGGCACATGACTATTTAGGGAGGAATCAGGAAACTCTAGTTATCTGAAAAACAAAGTTCCTGAGTCACTGGGATTCTGAGAAATGCTGGGGGTTAGATCCTCATGTCTTTCTGCTCTGCTTAAGCTCATGTAGCCAGTCTACAGTATGGCAGATATACTGGATCTTTGGGGCCTGCTTTGTGAGTTAACAGTAATGTAATTTCACTGCAGTCCTTACAATTCCATATACTTAGTTTAGTGTTTTATCAGTTTGCCAAAATTCTATGCTTTCTTTTTTTTTTCAAAATATCTCATACCTCAAACCCCAAACAACTACAGTGATTGAAACAAGTTTTGGTTAGGGCATAAGATTTTATAACACTTTTTTTCTTGTTCTTTAATTATTTAAGTCATTTAGTTATTTAAATAAGTAAAATCATTTTAATTATTTAAATTAAGATTAAGAAATTTCTTGATCTTTAGTTATAAGGTACATACTGAGTATGACTTGTAGTTTATGCTAAGTACAAGTATATAACACACACTTGTTACAGTTAATGTCAGAAGTTGTAATCTCAGTGTTCGACTAGTTTTGAGCAGTGTCACACTCAATCTGTTTGTTCCTAGTTTCCTTATATTTGTCCTGTCTGTGTGTTAATAAGAGCTCACACTGAATCTTACCTCTAAAGCAGATTCAAAGCCATTAATAATCAACAAAGTCCTATTTCAGTGTTCCACACTTTCTCCTAAACATGACTGCTCTCTCTAGATGTTACCGTTGTAGAACATGTCTCCCTAAAGGTCAACAGTTCAACCCTGCTACCCTTTGCCATT
The DNA here is from genome assembly GCA_030674055.1 of Rhabdomys pumilio. Classification (NCBI taxonomy): domain Eukaryota; kingdom Metazoa; phylum Chordata; class Mammalia; order Rodentia; family Muridae; genus Rhabdomys; species Rhabdomys pumilio. Next base: position 22,277,104 of record JANHMN010000007.1, read on the forward strand.
CTAACTGAGCCTACATGAATGCATTACTTCTCTACTGTAGGCAGACTCTTCTGTGATGAGCTGTCATTCTGACTAATGAGGGTGACACAAGGAAAAGATGGTGGCATGAACTGGGACAGAAGAGAATGTCAGAGCAGAAAGGAAGCCAGTTGACAAATCTTTGAGATTTGCCTTTTTCACCTTATGTCTATCTTTAGTTGAACTCATACAGACTGGACTGCTTACCACATTAAAGATAATATTTCAGAACCATCCTCTTTTTTAGACTTATCACACCGGTTCCTGAAGGACCTTAACAACGTAGACTGATTTTCCTGCTCAAAGAGTTAATTACAACAAAACATTATGCAATGTTTACTGATTTTGTAATAAAATGCTAACATAAAAACAAGAAATAAAATATCCTCTTATCATGGCTTTAAATTATAAGTCTTGAAATTCTTTAAAGAAATGTATTCTAAAAAATTAAATATCAACTGTATGCATCATTTATATTTTTGTTTTTAACACAAATGTGTTACATGTTTTTCTTTGACTTAAAAATGTTTGAGAGTAACTTGCACTTTGTATTTGTAGTTTTACTGCACTCTGGAACTGAATAAAACAGGCTAGCATAAGAAATCCCAGGTCACTTGGGATGGATTCAACAGCCACATGAAGGAACTGTAACAGTAACTTTTATTTGTTAGATGCAATTGTTGTCTTGAAGGAAGCTTGCTGCTGAATAAGCTCATCTTTTCTAGTTCTTTCTGAACACTGGGTGGCTAGTTCAACTCAGCTGTTCTGGATCAAACTCTTTACCAGCTGACTGATTCAATATGGCTTCTCTCAGCTTCTTACTGAATTCCTCTGCTTGGCCTCAAACTATGGTGATTTGTTTTAATCTTCTGGTTCCTTCTTATTCTCTGCCTTCAACTGCCTCTGCTGACCTGCACTGAACTTCATGGACTCACTAAGAAATTTTAACTCCACTGCACGGCACTCACTGCCCTGACTCCCAACTGACTGAACTTATTCTCTCTCCCTGCACTGCTCTTAAATAGGTTCTTTTTCCTGTGTTATTCTTGTGGGAGCTGGGCATATCTTAAGTCTGACTTACTCTGTCAAATTCCTCTCTGACTCATCACTTTGTCTACCTTTAAACCAGACATTACTTTCATACATAGCTGTTTCCTTCCACAAACTAACCTTACATACAAGGTTTGGTAGTAAAGGTACTCAGTAAGGGTATGTCTATATTGCAGCCAGAGCAGTCAAGGTGCCCGTAAAACTTCTCAACAAGCAACAAAGAGAGTGAAGATGTTAACTATGAGTTGGAAGCTTGATCAAGTAGTGTCTCTTTCTGTTAGCCCCTGTGCCCCATTTCTTATTAATGTTATATCATAGTTCATTCAGAAATGCATGAATAACTTCATAGACAGCTTCTAGATTTAGATCACAGAGGCTCTACATGACAGAGCATCTACTGAATCAGTTTGGTCTTGGACTTCATAGACTTGTAAAAGATGTTCATAAACTATAATGATTGTTCTGTTATAGATTCTAAAGTGTCTTTCAATAGTCCGGATTCTTTTTCTCTACTAGACTCCACTTGTAATGCTAAGTTAACAAACCTTGTTTGAGGTTTCTGAGGATTAATTATTTTCTTTCTGTGTAAAGTTTAGCAGCAGTTCGAAGCAGAAATGTTTAATAATACCATTTATTTGTCAGTGAAATAGCAGCACTGTGGAATTACGGGAGACTAAGCCTGACCTAAAGCAACCTCTCTTATCTGCTTTCCTGTAATGTTTCACATTTCTTTTTGTCATGATTAAAATATAAAACATTCCCCATGGGCTTGTTGTATTGAACAGTTCATTTATAGGTAGGGGTACTACTTATAGTGTATTATACTTATAGAGACATTGGGAAATCTGGAAAAAGTAGGTCATCTTGAAGAGGTCTTTGAGAGTATCTATTCCTAGCTTTTTCCTGTCTCCATTGCTTTGCTTCCTGATAAGCATAAGGTGACCATTGAGACTCCCACTGACACATGTTTTGTCACACACTGAGAAAAGACACATGAGGCAAAGTGACCATGATTGAAGCAACATTCCAAAATAACAGCATTCTCCTTTAAGCTGGCCATACTGCTTAGTTGGAGTGAGCAGAAAGGCTGTTTTCAGCAAAATAAGGGGCTGAAAGTAAAGGAGTTCTGCCTTCCCCATGTAGGAGAGATTTCACATCATTCTTTGCAGAAAGATATTTGTTTTATAAAAACTACTTTTATTCAACATGAAAGAGTATGAGGGTGAATACATATTTGTCCTGTAAGAAATACCACATCAGAAGCTGTCTAAATATCGGCATTTAACTCTAGATGCCATTTATAGAATGAGTAGATGGCCTTAGATACATTTGGTATAGGTCATTCTTGATATTTAATTTCTCAAGGCTACAAGTTCAATCCTGAATATCAAGAAACAAAGAAGTGAAAGAAAGAAAGATAGAAAGAAAGAAAGAAAAAAAGAAAGAAAGGGAGGGAGGGAGGGAGGGAGGGAGGGAGGGAGGGAGGGAGGGAGGGAGGGAAAGAAGGAAGGAAGGAAGGGAAGGGAAGAAGGGAAGGGAAGGGAAGGGAAGGGAAGGGAAGGGAAGGGAAGGGAAGGGAAGGGAAGGGAAGGGAAGGGAAGGGAAGGGAAGGAAAGGAGGTAACCATTCAGGTAACTGAGCTATCAAACTACATGTAATAATAATATTTAATGGTCCATTAAAATTAGCTTAAATCATTTAGGAAAAATAAATATATAAAACAACAATGAAATGATACATAGATAGTAATGTGTTAATATATTTATAAGCACACATGATTTCATAGATGGATAGAGAGATAGATATATGCATATTTATTACAAATAGATATCAAGTATGAAAAGAAAAAACACAACTATTAGTTTTACTAGAAGATACAGAGAAAAAAGTAATTTAAAAAAAAAGATTTATTTTATTTATGTGAATGTCTGCTTTGCCTGTAAGTAAAATTATATACTTAATGTATTTCTACTGCTTAGAAAAGTCATAAGAGGGCATCAGATCCCCTGCAATGGAGTTATGAGGGAATAAAAATCTACCATGAGGGTGCTGGGGACTGAACACAGGTTTGCTGCAGGAATGACAGTAATCTTAACTGCTGAGTCAACTCTCCAGCCTCTAAGAAGGAGCAAATTTTAGAAGATTTTAAAGACTTATAAGAATGGACATGGTTTTAAGTTCCCAATACTGGAGGGTGGATTTGCAAAAAAATAGAGAGAAGGAAGGTAGCAGAGAAGACTTAGCTGTTACAAACAGGGTGGCCTCCAGAGAATCTGGTTTTGGTACCTAGCACCTACAAGGTGTCTCACATCGTCTGAACTTCAGTTTCAAAGGATCTAATATTTTCTTCTTGCTTCTGTGGTTATTTGTTGTACAAATGGTATGCAGATGTACATGCAGGCAGAACACTCTTTTACATAAAATGAAATTAAACTAAAGTTGGCAAAATGAAGTAGAGTAAAATTTCCTTTTCCTACTGTATTCTTTTATCACTATTTTCTTCGTATTTTTTCTAGAAGAATTTCTCTCTCCTTCTTTCTCTGTCTCTCTCTGTCTCTCTCTGTCTCTCTGTGTCTCTCTGTCTCTATCTCTCTCTGTGTCTCTGTGTGTGTGTGTGTGTGTGTGTGTGTGTGTGTATGTGTGTGGTGTGTGTGTATGTGTGTGTGTGTGTATGTGTGTGTGTGTGTGTGTGTATGTGTGTGGTGTGTGTGTGTGTGTGTGTGTGTGTGTGTGTGTGTGCCTGTAGACCTTTCACTTTTACTTGTTTTTCTGCGACTCTAATATCATCTAGCAAAGAGTATTTTCTCTGCTTTCAGCCTTCTTAATTTGCAGGTAGTGTTGTATAGGATTGAGGTCATGGGCTTGCCCCAGTCTACTTTGGCATGTCCACTGCTATTGTCTTCATGCAGATCAGGTGTAGCTAGTTATGTTGTTAAGACTTCATGGTACAGTTCCTGGGACTCCTAGGACATAGAATCTCATATCAAACTTCCTGATCTTTTAGCTCTTCAATCTTCCTTACCTCATTTCTACAACATTCTTTGAGCCTGAGGTGTGGAAGGTGTTTTTTAAATGTTTCTATTAATACTGGGGTCCACAACTGTGCAATTTGATTGGCTGGAGTTTTCTCGAATGGTCTCAGTAGGTACAAAATCAAGGAGAGTGAAATGGGACAATTAGCTGAAGTAATAGGGGAGCAATAGAGAAATAGAAAGGTACCTGTGATTTAACTGGGGGGTGGGGAGACTCTACCCAGGGAGGGAGATATAAACCAGAAAAAAATGAGACATAAGGGAAAATGACAGTAAAGATATCCGGGAAAGTTATAAGTAAACATTCTATTAAACTATATAACTGTGGTAATTCGTATATTCTTGGCCCAGGGTGTGGCACTATTAGGAGGTGTGGGCAGCCACAATTAAATGCTGTCCTTTACAAGACTTGCCTTAGTCATCATGTCTGTTCTCAGCAGTAAAACCCTAACGAAGACAGAAGTTGGAATCAGGGTCTTGGATACTCATGTGATAGGCCTGACCATGCTGTTGTTTGGCCAAATTTGGATTTAGGGAACATTGGATTAGGAAAGCATTGGAATCCTTTAAGTGGGGCTTAATGGGCTATTCTAGTAGGAATATGGAAGAGATTTCAGAAAAGAAGAATTTCAGTATATGGCGATGTCGGGTCTTGGATGAGGTAACTCCATTTAACCTGTGACCTTCAGTCATGTAGCACACAGGTAGAGGGTGTGATTAGCAAGTCTCCACCTCCAGAGATTAAAATATTAATGAGTTATCTAAAGGTTTAGCTATTTAAGTTATTCCCTCTCCTTTTCTCCCTCTCTATAAAAAGCCAGGCCTCCTGACTTTTTTGGGGAAGCACGCACCATCTATACCCATTCACCACACCATGAACAATAAAAGTTTTGGAAAACCAGACTCCAGTCTTTGGAACTCTGGAACCTTCCTGATGCAGCAGAGGCGGCTGCGTGAATGTGGGACCCTCCACTAGTGGTGTGGGAAGTGCAGCGGAACCCCAGCTGGCCTTAGTGGCTTTGTCCCCACCTCCCACCAACTCCCCACATGGCATACACATACTTGTGATTATAAAGAATGTGGCTGCTTTAGGTAATTGGCCAAAGAGTCAGCCTGAGGCTAAGGTGAAGAGGTTTAGATTAATTGCTTTGAAAACAAAAGTCTCAAAACAACCTGGTGTAAATTTTGTTCTGTGATTACTAAGGTTCACTCTTGTGAAGAACATTTTAATAAAAAGAAGCAAGCAGAGAAAGGAAAAATGTAAAATATGTGATTTAAATATTAAAGGAGAACCAGGAACTAAAATGGAGCAGAATCCTATGTTCCAGGAGATGACAGATTTAGAAAACAGGACTTTGGGACAATATTCTACCCAGCTAAATTTAAATCCATGCAAGATGGTACTCACCTTTATTCTTAGGAAACATGCATGAAGATCTCTGAGTTCAAGGTCAATCTACAGAGCATGATCCAGGACAGCTACGTTTAAGCAGCGAAGGAGTTGAAAAACAGAAAGCTAGTGATAATGTAATAGAACAAAATGGCCATTTTCCAGCTCCTGCAAGAAGCAGAACTCGGCAGCTTTCGTCATGTAGCTCTGGCTTTAGAGTGAATAATAAAAGGAGCTACTGGGACAATTGATGCTGGTTAGCCGGAGCCAAGAAATTAATGGTGATTAAGAAAAGACTAGCATCACTGAGGTGAAATCATCTAGGAAGTGTTTCCTGAGAGTACAAAGAAGCTGTATTCTAGAGATAGCCAAGGTTGTACCTTGTGCTGTAAATGGACTTGGTAATGTGTAAGAGTCTCACCTAGGTGGTACTGGTTTTGAAGTCATGAAGGGGTCGTGGAGAGAAGTTGAGGCATGGCACTGTGAGAGGCCTGCAAAGATCATTGGTTAAGGTACAGCGTCAGTTGATGGCCCAGGATTAAAGGGGTAATGCAAAGAAATTGAGGCTTGACTCCTTGATGAGAGCCTATAAGAAGCTATTCTTGAAGCCTAGTTGCAGTAGAAGACCCTGGAGTATTGGAGATTCCAGTACCATGGGATGATCAGCAAGCACAGCAGCAGCAATGGAGTGGACTCAACCAGAGCCTAGAATACTACAGAGGGAAGAGCTGTAGATGTGACCAAAGCCCTTTGGAAGAGCCTGGAAGATCATGTGTAGATCCCAGACATGGAACAAGAAGCCATAACATTGAAGTTGCCTTGGAAAACCCAAGATGTTAAAGATGCCAGAGCTGTGGGTTATCTGCTGAGGAAAGCTGATAATAAGGAGTGGAACCAGCCCAGGAGAAAGCAGTTGGTTGCAGTCGACAAAGATGAAAAAGAAGCTGGAGATCTGAAGACCACTTAGACATCAGATATGGAGATGTTTGGAGTTCGCCCAGTTGGTTTCCTGTCTTGGTTTCAGGATTATATAGTTAAGTGATTGGATGAATCTCAGAAGAGATTTTTAACATTGGACTTCTAACATTGTTGAGACTGCAATACACTATGGGGACTCTGGAAGTTGGACTAAATGTACTTTTACATTGTGCTATGGCGAGATATGTCCCCCATAGACTCATGTATTTGAACAAGCCTATGGTAGCCAGAGAAGGGGATGTGATGATTTGTATATGCTTGGCTTCAGGGAGTGGCACTATTAGGAGATGTGACCTTGTTTGAGTAGGTGTGTCCCTGTGGACGTGGACTTCAGATCCTCATCCTAGCTGTCTGGAAGTCAGTCTTTCACTTCATCTTTAGATGAAGATGTAGAACTCTCACCCCTTCCTGTACCATGCCTGCTTAAATGCTGCCATGCTTCTACCTTGTTCATAATGGACCAAACCTCTGAACCTGCAAGCCAGCTCCATTTATATACCCTCTACAAGACCTGCCTTGGTCATGGTATCTGTTCACAGAAGTAAAACCCTAACTAAGACAATACCTAAAAAAAAAAATCCCCATAATCTATGTAAGTCTGTGTAAATACATATATATATAATTTAAATGAGAATTTCTGTCTGAACTGACAATACTCTCTCCAGGACCCAAAGACTACCTAACAAAAAATACTAACATTTGGTATTAAAAGCCCTCTTTCAAGTTGTCGGACAAGGTTGTCCAAGACACTACCCAAACTTTACAGACTATTGTTCTGACCTTTGGTTGGCCCTGACTCTAAGGTGAAAGGTATATACCTTTGTTAAAAAACACTATGCACTTCAGAAACAGTGCTTACAGAACTCTGGGATAAAATTAATCTGAAAGTCTCCTCCTGAGGACTAGCTTTCATAATACCATGGAAACCTCCAAAGGAGAGACATAACAGACAGTCCTATTCAACTGTGATGACTCTGACCCACAATAATGGCCAAAGGATGCATGAATGGCATCCACAACTTTGAATGACCAACATCTCTATTTGGACATCAGACCCACACAGGATGATGGAACTCAGTCCTGGTACTGGAAACCTACCCAACCACCCAGGGCAAGTGAAGTCCTAGATCTTGGAGGAGAACCTACAACTGTAACATTACTAAATTAGAATAATGTGAAACTACACTCTAAATAAAATATTCTTGCACCACAGATACCTATAGTCCTCATCCTCACTAAAGAAATGTTTTTGTACCAACTCTATGCTTTGATACTTGCGATTTTTATTTTATTCCAGTTTTCTTTTAATCTTCTAGACTTTTTCTTATCTCTTGTTCTACATCCTCTTTTTTTCTGTTCTTTCACGAAATTCTTGGTGGATGCACGAGTTTGCTTGGTTTTTTACTGTATAATTTCTCTGCAGATATTCCTAGTCTTAACCAAATCTCTATCCTTGTGGCCTATGCTTTTCCTCATTGTTATATGTAATAGCTTTCACATGTAGAATTCTTAGAATATTCTAGATTCTGCATAATAACTTTATGATAACCTTATTAAAAACAGATCAAATGCAATCAGTTCCTAAGGTGTATAACCAAGTGAATCTATTTCATTTTAATTAACAAAAAGTAATGATACATTAGAATCATTTATAAGAAACAAATGTAGTTATTTATATTTCCAGAAACCAGATTCTCCAGGACCATGGTGCCAGAATGGCTGTCATCTGATGTTTCATTTCTATATCCAGGATGTAATCCTAAATATTTCATCCTGTTAAGTATAATGTCCCTAACCTATGAGTGGAACAGTTAGAGAGGAAATACCTTGAAATTGTTTATACAATGATAGTAATCAGGGAATTCTTATTACCTGAATATTTTTCAAGTGTTCCCACAGTTCAACACTGAAGATTGGAGAATAAAGTTTTCATCACCTGAATGTCTTATGGTCAGAGTAGCATTTTATGGGTGAAACAAAAAACATAGGTTATATATTGTTCTCAGTGGCAGCTATATAGGTAGTTTGTTCCAAACAGCAAACTGCTGTCACAGATTTTGGGAATACACCGGGAATCCTTAATAATTGATTCTTGGTCATTTTATTAGACTGGGTGTCAATGCTTATGATAATGACAATGAATCATGTACAATGCAGCGAGGTATCATAGGCAGGGTGGCACAATGCCTAACACCAGTGCATGATATTTGTAAGATTTGGCTAAAACACAATGACTATCTCCCATCAAATGATAAACCTTGATTAGCCAGATGTCAGTCACACTCCAATTGTTATCCTGATTATTTCTTAGAGTTAAAAAGAAAAACATGCCACACCCTCAGTCATCATATCTCTGAGTCTTTTGTCCATGTACCACAAGAGAAGCCAAAGAATTCCCAAGAGTTGCTTGCTTTAATGTTAAGCCAGTCAGTTGTTCATGGAATTTATTGGTCTCTTGGGATTCTGTCTTGGCCAGTTCTGAATTTTACCATTTCCCTTAAATAATTAAACCCTGTGGATTCTGCCCAGTTTTATTAATGTGATTTTGAGTGCACAAATTAGACCGAGAGCTTCACATTGGAGTGTGTCACTTATACCACGGAAACAGGAAAATAGTATCCAGTAGTTTTCAATAGCATGCAAAGAGCTGCCTGCAAATATATGTAGACATTGCCACTATTCATTAATAATCTGTGAGGATGGTGTTTCAAGAGGATCACAAATTCTAGCCCACATGTATGGAAAGTAAAGACATCTACAACACCATCTGATTAACAAGTTCTAAGGGTTAAGGCAGAGTTTCTATTCTATGACATATTACATTTCTTCTAAGGTCTACTTCTACAGAGTTTCACTTTGATAAGGTCAAAGACACCCTGGTCTGTGCTGTGTTATGTCCAAAGACAAGTTGGTGGGCCTCCTTTGTGTTAATGATTGGAACAAGTCCAACAGTTTTTGCTTAGTAGTGTTTGGTGTATTTGCTGACTGTCAGACCAAGATGTCTTGGCATTTGACATATCAGAGAGCACTTTTCATCTCTATTTGAAGCCTTTAAAAAAACATTTACTACATTTTTCAAGGACATCACACATGATTACGAGTTTTTGCACCATTTCCACTTGACATTCTTCACTACTCTAATTCTTTCCACACACTCTCATTCCTTTCAACTTCATGACTTTAAACTTATTATTATGTACATATGTGTGTATACAGCTATGCAACCTACTGAGACCATTTAGAGTTGTTCATATGTATATATGTGTATAGAAATGACAAATTGAGTTGGATATTGTCAAAATAATTTTTAACCTTCAAGTATTCTTTTCTCATTCCCAGCTTCCAGAATGAGGACTCTGAGACTAATTAGTTATCATTAAATTTCTAGGCAATAAATTTTGGCTCATTCCCTGACTAGCTCTTAACTTATTGAACCAGTTAATCTATTCTGTGTCTACCATTTGATTAGTTACCTCTCCTACAGTCCTGACCTTCTTCTTCGTTCTCCTATCCTCAGTATCTCTCCAAGTTTCTCTTCCTGGTTTATATCACTCTCCTGTTTGTCTCAGCTTTTCTCTTGTCTCAACCCCTGTGGCTTTTTTTCTTCACATCTCTCTTTTATCTTTTACCTTGCCAATGTCCTATGTCCTGTTTCCTGCCTCAACTCATTGGCCATCAGCTTTTTTATTGACAGGTGGTGCTCACATAGATTCTTTCTACAGGATATTTTTGTCCCTGCAGTTTTTTTTTTTTTAACAGGAACAATTCTGGGTCAAAAACTTTTGACTGTGTGATAGCAAACCCATCTTTCTACTTGATGCCCTGTCTTTCTGTTCAGGATGAACTCTATAAGTCCCCTCTCCCTACTGTTGGGCATTTCTACTAAGGTCTCTCTTTGTGAGTCCTGAGAATTCTTCACCACCTTGATCTCTGATACATTCTAGAGGATCCTCCCACCTTCCCCCTACCCTGAGGTTGCATATTTCCATTCATTCTGCAGGACCTCAGGGCTTTTGTACATAAAGTTCAAAGCTGGATGTTGGATGCCCTCCTTAATGGCTTACACATTCACTTTACATAATCAGGCAGAGTCTTCCTCATAACTCTGATTTTTTTCCAGCTAGGTTATTCCTTTTTTCTGCCTTCTAAGAGCTGGGATTGCTGTTGGACCTCTATGTTAAGCTAGCATGTACTTGCGATATGGGATCTGAACTCTGCTCCTCATGCTTGCCCAGAAGTCACTTTGTGCACTGAGCCATCTATAATCCTGGCAACTTTGTAATTTTTCTCATTGTGAAGGGAATGACACTGGATGGTAATATGTGAGTTTTAAATACTTAAATACACTTTTTATAAGTACATTTGTAATCGGCAGTGCTTTAGCCTCATATTTTAATCTGTCAATCAACTTTTTCAGAAATATTTGCCAGTCTAGATAAGATACATTATATACTTGGTTGATTTTCAAGTGTGGGTAATAGACCTAAACTGGAACAAACATACTAGGGGTTTCTTTAGTAAATATAACTCTTATTGATCCATTGGTATATTCTGTGATAACACATTAAGAATAGTAGACTATGGATACCTTATGAATATAAATAATGGTTTCAAATGCCTCATATATTTTTTAAGGTGAGGTGATAGTAAAATATGAATGCCCACAGAGGGATTCTAAGTGTTCTGCTGGTGAAGAAATCTTCATAAAATAATGATTCCCATATTTATACATTAGTTTAAACTTACATGCTTCATACCCTAATGTTCCATGATATCTATATTTTTTGCTACAAGGAAATACTCAGACTAGATAGAAAAGAAATCTTACTAAGTTGTCACTTTAATTTCAATTGTGTGCAATAACGTGTGGATATATTTGAACTATGTGCAAAAATATATGTTGGTTTTAAGTTAGGCAATGAAATATAATATATTAAAATAAATGTATGTTTACCACTCATTTATTGCATAAAATTTGATGTGCCAACAAAGAAGGTAATGTTCTGTTTAGGCCTTACAGTCAGAAACTAAGAATAATCTTTAATTCATCATCATCATTTTAAGGAAGGCACTGTAAACCAATATACTTTATTCTATGTAAGATGTGAAGTACTGTGTAAAATACATCTTCAATTTATTAGGATGCATATATGTCATTTTGATGTATTGACCTAATATCTTCCTGTTAAATCATAAACCCATCACTTGGGTTACATTTTAAAAGCTTTTATTATTCTGTTGAGTGAATTTGGTTCAGCTCCCTTTAATTCAAAGCCAGCATCACTGAAGCCTTTCCTATCTAAAAATCAAACAATTCTTCCTTTGCTCCTAAGACTTATAAAATTGAGCACAAGCTTTCTCAAGCTCTTTACTGTCTCTTTACAGTAGAAGAGACATCTGCTACAGCATATGCTCATAGGGAGAGTTTTAAAGTTTTCATGGAATTCCTGCCACTGTAGAGGAAAGCTTTTCTGAGCAGTAGAAATGTTGTTTCCCAGGTTAAAAGAATATTACTATTTAAATAGCTTGAGTTGATGCATACACTGTAATTTTATGATGTTGGGTTCTATTAATTTTGCTTCAATTATGTCATAATATTTATAAATTGATATCCTATGTTATCCAAATTTTAAAAAGTTTTGGTATTTCAAAGGATGCCTGCATTAAGATTGATCGACTACATTGATAACTTTATCTGCAAAAAGTATTTAACGTCTTTGAATATCTCTCTTGTGTACCTTTTGCAAATTTTATGAAAATTCAGTTAGAATACATGTTTTACACAAACAATAAAATAGAAATAATCTTAACAATATTATTTTAAATTTTCCTAAATATTCAAACTTCATGTTTTCTGTTATTTAATAACAATACTGAAATATCTTCAATTCTCAGAAACTTTGTGTAGTATTATAGTTGATTATGAATTGAGTTATTTAGTACCAATATAATTTAATTTAAATTTCTTCTAAATCCTTCTGTACTTAACTGAACTTTCCAGAGATATTTTATTAAATTTAAAACCCTTGAAGGTTTATGATTCTATCAGACTTAAGACCTCTAAAATTTTTTACGTATTTTACAAATAATACTGACCCTTAAATACTGCATATGGTTTAAGTATGCCACCTCATTGTAGTAATAGACTGTAGTCTACAAAGAATCATCTTTGGGAAAAATGTCCTGTCTTCTCTGTGAAAATCAGGATGCTTAAAGAAACAATGCACTTTATTTTCCTGTTAACATCACTCATTCTGAAGTGACTGTACACAAAATATTTATAATATTTATACAGGCTTTGTCAGCAGGAACAATCTTTACTATGATGATTATGTATTGGAAATTATTAGAAATAAAAAGATATTTCAAAAAGTATTTTTTAAATCAAGTCAGTGTAGCAACCTGAGTCTTACGCATGAGAGTCAAGTCTTCATCTCTATTTCCTAACAGGTATTATTTACTAAATAAAGAGACTTAGACAATTATTAACCAACTGTACACTTGAAATTTAAAGAACAGAATGAAAAGTGTTTATATATGTAAGGAATCAAATTTAAGAAAGTTTGGTGTGAATATAAACAAATAAAAGTTCAGAAAGATTTAGAAAATTCACAAAGAATAATTTAATTTGACAGGAATTTATACTTGAGCCATTGAGAAAGGAGAAAAGTTTAGCTGCAGATAAAACACTGGTTTATTTGTTCTCCTTATTCTTGGCATGATATTTTACCTCTTAAAACTCCTCTATGAAGACTTGGTAGGGGTAGATCATTCCAGAGGAAATTTAATCTAGGTTTTCAGAGCCACAGGCTAGAGAAATTAAATATTTTACATTATTTAGATGAACAACAAGAATTTAGAAACAGTTCCATTATGCATGAAATAAATAGCTTTGTGAATCACAACAAAGACTAACCTTAGATAATCCACTAAACCTCAAAATGTAAATGAAAGGAAAAAAATTCCTCAAGAGAGAAAATGAAATTTGTCAAATTATTCTTTTGAAAGGTTATTTTTTCATGCAACTCTTCCCATATAATTATCACCTTCCTACCAACCTTATTTTGCATTTTCTCTTTCTTCTTTTTCTATTTAACTTTGTCCTTCTGTATTTCAAAAAAAGGGAAAAAGAAAGGGAAAGAAAGAAAGAAATACATAAAGGAAGGAAGGAAGGAAGAAAGGAAGGAAGGAAGGAAGGAAGGAAGGAAAAAGAAAGAAAGGTAGAAAGAAAGAGAAAGAAAGAAAGAAAGAAAGAAAGAAAGAAAGAAAGAAAGAAAAGAAACAAAACAGACAAAATATACTAACAAAAAGCTCACAAACAACAAAGCAAAACATGAGGTCAGTTTTATGTTGGTTAACTTCTTACTTCTGGGCTTGTGGCCTGCCATGGTGTATGGTTTGTATATCCATTGACACATTATCAGAGAAAACTAATTTTGCCTTTCCAAGGAGGTTTCTATTCCAACTAGCTTCTTGCCTAAGGCTGGGACTTGGTATCTACTTCCCGTTCTCCCTGCAGTGATTCTGACAATTTTAATTGAGGAATCAGTACCATCCATACACAGCAGGACTGATATAAATATGACCTCAAATTATTTTGTTTTGCTTCTGAGCTTTTTCTTTTCATCTTGATTCCATGTGGCATACAATAGTGTACGGTTTTGTTTTGTTTTGTTTTGTTTTTGTTTTATTTTTTTTTGTGTTTTTTTTTTTTTTTGTCAGCACTTAAGTATGTTTGACTAAATGGTGTATTTATAACTACAAATGAAAGTAGGCAGCATAACATTAATGGAGTTGAAGACTTCTGTTATCTTTGAGCACAGATAAAACTTTCTAAGTCTCTGTCCACAAGTTTGCACCAAACTGTCTCTACTTCACTAGAAAAGGTAACCTTATTGTGTCCCTGAGGATGGAGCTGTGAGTTTACTCCTGGAATGAGCCAATTGTATCATGTATCATGACTTGCTCCTTGGAAGTATTAGTGGATGACAACCTCACTCTTTTCACTTCTTTTTTTTTTTCCTTTTTTAGTTAAAAAATAATTATAGAAAACTCCTTTAATACATTTATATACACGTGAACAAATTAGTTTTTCAATGGATTATAACCCCTGAGAAGTCTCTGACTAGTCATACTATTAAAAATAATGAGCTTCAGGGTTAGAGATAAATGATATCTCAGTGTAAGAATGTGACACTGATAGGGCAGGATCCCTGATGTCTGACTCTGGCCTCTTTATGAACACACAAACATGAACATATACACACACATACAACACACACAGAGACACACACATGCAAAGATCAGTAAAATAAGTATATGAATAAATAAATAGTTTTTATGAATAAATACCAGTTGGTAATCTACTGGTCATGCACAATTGTAAGAAATACAGACTATTGATACAAAGAATTTGGCAGAGTAAATAAACTGAGTTTACCTAATATTTTATAAGGTAGATGACAAATTTTCTTCCTGAGCGTGCTTTATGTGTACACAAATTTTTCTTTTTCATTTACCTACAAGAAGAGCATGAAAGCAGTTCCTCATCACAAATTATATAGTTGAATGTCCTGATTTAGAGGGAACATCAGGGGTTAGCACATCCTGATAGCAATGAGTTAGCCTTACCCTAGAAAAACCACCTTCTTAATATTTGGATCTACCCTGCAAGGTAAGTATATACTCACTAATATTAATATTATTAATTAGTTAATATTAATTAATATTTTGTTTAGTAGTAGAATTTTGAATTATGCAAATAAAACATGTCATCTACATGCCTGTGCCCCAAATAGTAAATTTTTATTTTTTATTTGTAAGTATTTTTAATATTTTACATGGCTTGTTTGTTTCATTCTTTTATCTGTCCTTTGGTTTGAAATTAAATATTAGAAGGCAAATAAGTTTCATTATTTGTCCTTCCTCTACATTTTGTTGTTGGTTTCAGTCAATGACACATATATACCTTGAAGAAAATGGAGGTCCACAATTTCAATTTATGATATAACTAATTTTCAAGATTTGAAGAACAGATTAGACTTAATTGATAGCACTGTTTTGATAATGGGTATGAAAAAATGAGATCTATGCTCTATCATTAAAGGTATAATTTCACAAATACTGTAGACTAAATTCTAGCACCTGCATCATGAGCGAGTGGGACTTTGGGTGTTTACTGACACAATCACAGTGTGACTTTGACAACTCTTCTGGAGGCTGATGTTCTTTTTTGTAAAAAAAAAAAATCTAAATCATCAGAAGAATTTCACAAAACCATTTTGTCACATTTTATAGCTTATTCAAAATTTCTGGACAGTTGAATACATCAAAAGTG
Organism: Rhabdomys pumilio; assembly: GCA_030674055.1. Lineage (NCBI taxonomy): Eukaryota > Metazoa > Chordata > Mammalia > Rodentia > Muridae > Rhabdomys > Rhabdomys pumilio. Next base: position 22,292,909 of record JANHMN010000007.1, read on the forward strand.
ACAACTAACAATTAATAACATTTCCCCTCACTATAGATTCAAAGAAAAATACTGACTACAACTAGCATTTAAGACCCCAGGAAATGCCATTGTTTTTCTTAAGAAGATATCAATTGAGATTAACAAAGCACCATGGGTTAATACCTTGGTAAGCATCACGGAAGGAATCTGTGAAAGGCACAGTCAGATCACATAACAATGAAGAGTTAAATAGATGTTGCTAAACCAGTGTTTTCAACAATGCTGTAGATTCCTATTCGTGGAGCAAAATCACTTAAGACTATTCTGTGTTATAAAATTAACATTTACTAGTGACTTCAGTGTCTAATGTTCAATTTTTGAAATTTCTAGATTTAAAAGAGTAAATATTAATTATTTTCAGTATATAATACAATAGCAAATCATTACATTTTTAAATGCTGGCTTATTACTTGCTGTTTTGGCTTCGCAAATTATAGACTCATGTAACATTCTTAAGTGAGAATCCTATATGAAATAATGAAGAATGTAGAGACTGATTGTGAGTGTGATTTGGAAATAGAGCACAGATATTTTGTAGAATATAAGCATTAAAACTAAAATTTTTGCTCTTATGGAATATAAATAATGGCCAATATTATTTTTGCTTAGATAGTAGATTTAAGACAGGGAATTTTGGGAGAAATCTACAGAAATTACTGTTTGCAGGTATATATTACAAAAAAGAGGGAAATATGATCATATACAATAAAATAATATTATCAGCTGTTAGGATTTATTGGTAAAGAAAAAGTGACAGATTTGTTTTATACTTAAGGCGAGTGTTAAATTAGGTATCCTACAGTCCTTCCTTCTGATGAGTTATAATTTTATTGGCAGATACAAATTTTCAAATGTAAATCTCAGTTAATCTTAAACTCCCTCAAACAAAATCTTGATTTGGTTTGTTTTCTCTGCCTCTCCTTGTTTACACACACACACACACACACACACACACACAAACAAATCTGGGTAACTAAAAATAATCCCAAAATAATACTGCTATAGTTATCACTATTACCAACGTCCCATTATATTATGAAGCTATAATAAGAGCACCATGGAATTGGATTAAAAACAGACATGTTGATCAACAGATTTAAATTGAAGACACAGGCATAGATTCACATACCTACAAATACCTGATTTTTTATAGTTAATCTAGAAATAAATATGATAAAAATGACAGCATATTTAACAAATGATGTTTGTCAAATAGAAAGGTTTCATGTAAATCCAAATAGATTCATATTTAGCATCCTGCATAAAACTCAATTTTAAAGGAATCAAAGACCTAAACATGAAACCAGGTGTGTTGAACCCAATAGAAGAGAAAGAGGGGACTTCTTAAAGCCTGAAGTCATTGGCAAAATAACTCCCTCTAAATAAAACATACAAACAAACAAAATCAAAAAACCTTTCTTAACAGAATATTATCAGCACAGTATAACACCAAAAATCAATAAATGGGGAAACCTCAGGAAACTGAAAAGTATGGATACCATCAGTTTGACAAAGCAATGTGCTACAAATGGAAAGAGATTGTTATCATCTGCACATCTGATAGAAGGCTAGTATCCAAAATCTATGAAAAAAAAACTTTAAAAGCTGGACATTAAAAATACAAGTAACCCAATTAAAAATAATTAAATAGAATTCTCAGAAAAGGAAACACAATTTTCTGGGAAACATTTAGAGAAATATTCAACAGACTTAGTCAACAGGAAAAGAGAAATGCAAATTAACTTTGCAATTTTTATCACACCAGTGACAGTGGCCAAGATCAATAAAACAAATAAAAGCTCATTGGCTCTGGAGCAAGAAGATGTGGAACAAGAGAAGTACTAATCTGTTACTGGTGGGATAGAAAATTTGTACTACCATTATGGAAAGCCAGGAATGATTTACCTCAATGTCCAATATGTCACTCTTGGACACAAACCCAAAGGACTCTCCATTCTACCACAGAGATACTTACTCAAGCCCATTCATTGCTGTTCTATTCATAATAGTCAGAAACTGGAAATAGCCTAAATGTCAGTGAATGGTTGAATACATAAAGAAAATGAGGTACATTTATAAAATGGAATATTACTCAGCTATTAAAAAATAAAATTATGAAGTTCTCCAATAAACAAATGGAGAGATATAGGAGAAAACCAAATACTACTGTTCTGCTAAAAGAATGCAGAATTGAACTGACTCCTGGTGACATTCTGTTATAGTCATAGATCAGTGTCTTGCTCAGCCATCACCAGAGAAGCAAATAAAGAAGGAAACAAATACAGAGTCCTACAGCAGTACAATGTGCACATAGTAAGAGACTGTGGGATGCTCAGTCTTATATGTGATGCCTGCATCAAATCTCTCCCCTTGGAGGGCTCAGGAAATCCTGTGCAAAAGGAGGTGGAATGACTCATAGCCAGAGGGAATGAAGGACACCAACGAAGCAATGCCTTGTAAACACAGTAGAACCTATGTGCATATGAACTCACAGACTGTGTTAGCATGCCTATGGCCTTCACAGATCTGCCCTAGATGTCTTGAGATTGCTAAATGAGGAAGTCAACACAACCCCTCATTCCTAACCCAGAAGTGTTCTCCAATTGATAATTGCTTGTACATTACAAAATAAAATCAAATTAGTTCCCTCCAGGGAACTGAGGTCTCACTAGGATACAAACCCTCTCAAGGCTAGGCCCCATGCTCAGAAGTAGATGGTCAATACAAAATAAACTCAAGAACATTTTGAAAGATCTTTGTCTTGTAATATTTTTGCAGTATCTTTGTTGTTATTCTTGTTTTCCTTTTCTTTTGTCTTCTTTTCTCTCTTATATGACCTTTGAATACATGTTGTTGTTTCTGTTTTTGTTTTTATGAGATGTGTGTGTCTGTCTCTGTACCTATCTTCTCTCTATCTCTCTCTCTCTCTCTCTCTCTCTCTCTCTCTCTCTCTCTGTGTGTGTGTGTGTGTGTGTGTGTGTGTGTGTGTGCTTGTCACTGTGCCTACATGTGTTTCTTCAGCTCTTCTTGAGATCTTTATCTGGCCCATTTTCTTATGTTTATTTGTTTATTGTGTCCTATTCTGGTTTGCTTATTTTTGTTTCATTTTATTTCATTATCATTTTATATGTTTCTTTATGTTCTAATGGGAGAAGAATAAAGTGTGTAGATTTGTGTGGGTGGAAATGTAGGCATGGGAGATGCCAGGAGAGAGGAAATCATAATCAGAGTATACTGTATTACAAAAATCTTTTTTCATTAAAAAAAATCCCACTAAGTAAAGAGATATTATTTAAATAAAATGGAAAGGCAATATAAAAACTAAGAAATGAAATGATGACTATGAAAATCACTTTCTCAAAATGCACAGTTGTTTAATTTGATTTTTTATCACTTTTTTTTTTACTTTTACTACATTGATGGTAATAAAATTTATTTATTGTTCATTGTTAAAATTTGAAAACACAGTTTCCAAAAACTTTTTAGGTACTTTAATTCTCAGTAAAATTTAGATGATTCATCTCTCCATTTTTGTCTTTTTACATCAAGAGATATATCCTAAGATGATAAAACATTCACAAAACAAATTAATATATAGTTCAATGCTTTTCTTTGGTATATATTGATCATTGACATTTGTTGACTCTCTTTATTAAAGACATTTTTCTGTGCGTATACACACACAAGCATAGCTTTTATGGTGCATGTATATGTGGGTGAATACATAGATTAATGCAAGAGTATGAAATGCTTGAAAATAAAATGACACTTCACCTGTAACTTTAAATATCATTACATGGGATATATATATATATATATATATATATATATATATATATATATTATATTTATCTTTCTCAGCAGGCAATCATTATTCTGTTGTTTTATATTTGATTTTTATGGGATATTTTATTTATTTACATTTCAGATATCATCCCCTTTCCCAATTTCCCCACCCCAGAAAAACTATCACATCTCCTTCTCCTTTTTGAGTTTATACCATTTTAATTATATGCAAGTATTGAAGTCAGTTCCAGGTCGAGGAACTAGCAATACAACAGATACAGTCAAGGAACAAGCAAGACAATAAACACAAATAGACAATGAACAAGAAAGGCAATAAACAAAATTCTATGATCACTCCCTTGATCACTATTTTTAAGGGCTTATCAAGATGACCAAAATATCTGAGCCTACTTCTCTGTCCTAGTCCAAAGTCATTTTCATGCCTGAAGCCTACTTCTTTGCTCTAGCCTAAGATTTAAATTTCTTCCTGAAATTACTTCTTTGTTCTAGCCTAGGATTTAGATTCCTGCCTGAAATTACTTCTTTCTTCCTGCCTAATGTCAGATTCCTGCCTGAAGCCCATTTCCTTGTCCTTGGCCAATGTCAAATTCCTGCCAAGCAGCCCCAAAAGCTCTCCACATCTCCCCCTTTTTTATTTTATAAACAAGACTGAACCTGTCTTAAGCCATTCTGAAAAGAATGCCTTCCTTATCTATCATGAAATATGCATTATCAAAAGCAGGCAGTCTTAAGGCCGAGTTTTGTTCCCTAATAAGTTTTCTTTAATTTCAGCCAGGTAGCCTTAATACATTACATATTTTTTTTAGAAAGGAAAGCTTCAGTTGGTTTGAGCTTAACACAGTCCCTAAAAATTTTAGGTGCCCATGTATACTGTATTCTGCAGTATTTCACAATATCAGAGGTAAGAAAATGTGATAGCCTTGTGAGTTTTTCCGTATTGTTTCTTTTATTAAATCACTATGTTTCTTCCATTCAGAGTTCATTTCTGTACCTTGAGTTTACATTCTCTTTTCTAGGTTCTAAAAGTTCCTTGGTGTTTTATGATCAGAAAACACTAGTACTGTTTATTCCTCAGTTTGTGTATATACCTTCAGTGCCAATTGCCTTTCCAAAAATGGCTTCTAAGAGCTGAACTACCTCTATCCCAGTCTACTAGAAGGTAAATGCAGTATAAGAATCCTCACAGTTAATTCCTCCCAAACATTTTTTCTTCATGCTGTGTGAATTCTGGAGTACCAGAACTCTTGCATTAAATTTTTGTTTTCTTTATTGACTATTGTAGCATTTGCCTTGATGATTTTTCATCTTCCTTATATAATGTTAGTACATGGAGAATATTTTTAAATGTACTCTAATTTCATTTTGTATTAAGAAAGAGTATCTATGAATGTATTTATTCTTTCCTGTTCACTCAGATTTGACATTTCAATTTAATGCTATACATGTTCATGTATGTATGTAGAAACAAATGCAAATGGATGTATGTAGGTTAGAGGTGGCTAATTTATCTGTTAGGTTAAATTTATTCCTCTTAAAGGTAAAAATAATTTATGCTTCCTAATCATTTGTAAACTGATGCGGCACATTCTTTCAGGTAAGTGTGGGTACATTCATCATAATCTCAGCTTGCATCACTAACTTTAACAGTATTTCTGATGTACTGTAAAATGTTCTCCTAATCTAGAGCTTCCAGCGTCAATCTTAGAATAACATATATAAAACACTTCAGCCTTCATCGACTAAAGTTAGAAATTTATTTTGAAAAACTAAAATTTTACTATAAGTAACTGTTAGATATACAAAACACAGAAGAGTAAAATCCTATAAGACAGTGTTAAACTTAAATTAAAATCACGTTATAAGTCACAGCTGAAAGATAATGATTGATTTTCAGTTCTAATATTCATATTGCACAGAAAGAGTAACATATAACTTATATATATTACTACATTGATGACATTAATCCACTTGAACCAGTTCCCTTTATAAAAAATTATCCTGTAAAATTTTATTGTTATAATGACTATTTTTTATTTTTCTCCCTTATAGACTTTTGATACTTCTAAGATAATGTCTTATTCTGAGGGTCATGTTCTGAGGTCTATTTCAAGGGAAGAGCTTGTCATTAAGTCACTGTTAGTTTCTCTGATATCATTGTAGGTATATTGCCATTTTAGTGTTCTAAAAATATAATTTTCTGAGTCTGAAGTGTACCTAATAATAACTAGGTGTGGTAGAGGAGGAAGGGGGAAGGATGAGTCTGTCATTATCCATTCCATTTCATTAGCTCCAAGAATTAGACTATCACCTCAACTAAGTGAGAGTGAGAGTGATAGCCATTTTAGCTAATTTGATCCAATTACTTGCATAAAATGTGAGGGAACCTAATGCAGGGTAGTGATCTGTGCACAAATAAAGAGATCATGGTCATTGAGAAGAGGTTACAATGCATCTAATAATTAATAATAACATAGTTTTTGTTTCAATCAGAGTACATTATTTTAATCAAGCTTTTGTTCTCTAGCAAATTATGCCTGTAAGTGGAAATGGAATTATATCTTGCTGGTCAGTGTTTGAAGGCACAATGATGAGATACTGTTTGAACCCAAACCGATTACACATATGTATTCAGAATATCAACTGAGTGTTGAAGAACAACATTGTATATTCACCAAATATGGGTACGTGGGACACTCCAAAGTAGGTGAAGTTCTTCCCATTTTCCTTGCCTTTAAGATGAATGTATACTGTGTTGAAAATTAAATTTAAAAGCCTCTTAATCCAGGATCTCAATCCATGTGTTAAAAAAAATTATGAACCAATGTGGTAGCACATATCTTTAATCCTAGCATTCAGGAGATAGAGAAATATGGATCTCTCTGAGATTGAGGCCAACTAGATGTATATAAACAGAATGGTTTTACAAATGTCTGTCAACCAACTTATTCAAATGGTCCAACAACATATTACATGATCATCCTCTATAATAATTAGATAATAAAAATTAACAACATAATGAGTAATAGTTCCTATATCAGTTTAAAGAATTGATATCCAGATTAATCTAATGGTCAGTTCTTACTGAAGCTTATTCTAGACATAGAAAACTGACTATGTAACTTCAAAAAATGTATAGCTTGGTCACAATCTGGCATAGAAAATCTTAGGTGCAGTTGATATAAGTCATTCTTGCCCTATTCTTGCCCATTAAACCAACTCAATCAACAATTCGGATATCTTATATGATGATGAATTTTATTCAATTGCAATTTGTTTAATACTCTTTGTATTGCTCAGTAATATTGGTATAGTCTTAGAATTTTTCATAACAGGATAATGTTGGCATTGGCTTTATAAAACAAGTTTGGAAGGTTATATTTCAGTCTCATTTGACAGTTTGAGAAACAATGTTTCAAGAGCCTATGGTCTTCATATTTACGGGATTTTTACTAGGTTTACAGTACAAGAACTATAGTCCCTTCTGTAGAGCTGATATCATGGCTGAATCCAACGTTATGGTTACTTCCACAACCATCATGCCAGTATTGCAACAGTAAGCACTTCTTGCTAACAGATAAATATGATAGCATGCAATATTCAAAAATCAAGACCACTGATGGACTTTCTTACCAAAATTTTCATAGCATCTCCAGCAACTATCTAATCTAGCCACCAAGGTAAGAATTTCCTGGACAGGTAAGGGTTAATTATTTACATCTTGCATCCAAAGTTAATGGTATCTTTAAAAACACAATCTATTTAAAGTGAACAACAAAAGCAATGACAACAGTTTATTTCTTTAGGGTGACTTTAGCGTCTCCGTAACCACAAACTCATATATTATTCTTTCTAATATAATTATATAATAACTCTAGGCACATTCTATGAAGCCAATATTATCCTAATATGAAAAATTAATAAGAATATAACAAATTATACACTAATATAACTGATGAATATCTCGGGTACTGATATTTTTGTTTAAAAACCTACACTGTTTTGTATGCATGTATCTAGACATTTGGAAATAACCTCCTGTGATACTTAATATACTTTAAAAATTTTTATATCTATAGATAAGGTATATTTTTGATCATTAGATGAAATTCCACTTGATAAAAAAACATAAAGTAGACATATTTTACAACTAAAGTATAATAATAATAAAGACCTTGGTGATGGAGAGAAGTCTCAATGATTAAAATGTTTGCTGCTCTTGCATAGAATTTGAGTTTGGTTCCTGGTACTACACTGGTTGACTTATAACCTTTGTCATTCAAGCTCCAAGGAATCATATATCCCCTTTCTTCTGGCCCCTGCAATGACCCACAGACAAGTGTATAACACCCCAGCACACACACATGTGCACACATGAGCACATACAGAGACACAGACACATGTTAATTCACATACAATCATAAAGTAAATCTTGAAAATACAAAAAATAAGACATTAATTGTAAATTTAAAATTATGAAGCTTAGGCACATTGCCACACTCATTTTTATTAAGCTCTCATTATAAACTGTGTATTTATTTTATGGAAGATATCATTTCCTGTGAGTATATGCCCACTCTATATCTCTGCTCACCAAACCAGTAATTTTCATAGAATTTCAAACTTGTTCATTGTTAGTGTGTTATAATGATATGCCATGAGTAGTACTTAATATTATTACTATATGTGGCTATTAGTCATGAGTTATGCCCATATAAGAAAGCATATTTGTTTGATTAATGTCTGTGTTTCAACCTCTTCACTAATATAATGTTCTTCATTTCTCTCTCAGTCCTCGGGTCTCCCTTTAGACGCACTAATACTGATATTCGTCGTTGAGTGAGTAGTCCTGGTGGATTTCTCACATTCACAAAATTTAAGTGTATGTCATTTTAATTCAATAACTAAGAATGAGTCTGCTCGGTGAAGATGATATATCAAACTATGAGATAGTTTGACAATCAGGTCTCCTACCAGTCAGTCACAATGTGAATGAAAAGGAAAAATGTCTTGAGGGATATTAAAAGTGGCACTTGACTTAGCACTCTAAAATTGAGAGGAAGATAAAAACTTAGGGCTCATATGTTGAAAAGTTTTAAAAGTCTAGAGAGCAGATTAAATAAATGACAAATTTCTCTCAAACCCAAGACCAAGGCTAAGTGATGCAGAGCAATACTCCACTCCACAGTAGTGGAGGCTGATGCAAGTTACCAAAACATTTGACTCGAGCACAAGATGGTTTCTGAGGCTTAAGGCAGGAAGTTGTCTCTATAACATAAAAGTTATCAAGATAATTCCTGAAAGTAGAGATGATAAAGACAAATTTTCAATGCAGGCAAAAGTGCTTAATTGCCACCTGTAACTTCGAGGGTTCAAAACTTCAAAGACAAACTATCTCTTAAGGGTTAATGTAGCATATGACTTTAAATTAAGCCAATGCTCTCTTACTATTCTTAAAAATCTTAGGATCCTTAAAAATTATACTAAAGCTACTCTACTGTGCAGTATAAATGAAATAACAAAGCCTGGATGACAGCATATCTGTTTACAGCATAGTTTTCTGAATATTTTAAACCTACTGCCGAGACTTACTGCTCAGAAAAAAAATATTCCTTTCAAAATTATTACTGCTCACAGACAATGCACCCAGTCCCCTAGGATCACAGATAGAGATGTATGGGATTAATGTGATTGTCATGCTTGCAAACATAACATCTATACTGCAGCCCACGGATCAAAATGGAATGTTTGCTTCAAGTCTTATTATTTAAGAAATATATTTTGTTCAGTTTTACCTGTTATAACTAGTGATTTCTCTGATGGATTTTGGCACAGTACATTGAAAGCTTTAAGAAAAGACACAATTCTGGGTGTCATTATGCATGTTTCTGATTCCTGAGAAAAATTGAAGATACCCACATTAAAAGGAGCTAAGGAAAAAAGATGGAATTTATACCTCATAGATGAGGTCAAGTGGCTTATAACTCCTGGAGAAGCAGTCAATGCAGAAATGGTGGATAAAACAAAAGAATGAAAATCAAACATGGAGGTGTAAGATATTGCAATCTTGTATTGAATATTAGTGTGTAAGATATGATTTCTTATTAGTGAACAAACAAATGGCTTCCTCAGTCAGAATTTACTTTTTAGAAAATGGTGTGAACACTATTACTCTGACAAATAGTTTAGAATAACATCCACACTTAGGCAGAAGTCTATGTTAGAATTTGAATGGATTTAGAGTGCAAGAGAGAGAACACTTTGGCTGGAGGAAGGGTTCAGAATGTACTTGTTTTAATCTGTGGTATTTTTAATGTATTAAAAATGTGGAAAATCTTTTTACTTCCATTAAATAGTAGATATTTAGACACATTGAGTTTTCTTTAATTTTAAAGTCCTAGTAATTTTGGCTTATTATCATAAATGATTTTGACTCTCTCATTAAACAAATAAAAAATAAAACATTGTTCCTAGGGGACAAACATTCAAACACAGGAGTCTGGGGTTGGGAGCGTACGTATTTAAATCACCTCACTCCTATCATTACCTTCATAAATTTCAATTGTTTGAGAGAAGTGATTGTTCATGGAACTCAAACAATATTTGTCATTAATATATTCTCCAGGATATACTAATGAATATAACTAAGTGTATAATAAATATACATGTGTCAAGTTTAGGAAGGTTCTGGCCACAAAAGTTCTATGTCTTACAGCTGGGATATATTTTCTGTTTGGAATGTGAATATGCTCACCAATTCTGAGTTGAATATTGGATCTATACTAAATACTTGGAAGATGCCTCGTTAAGTAGTTTGAAAGAAAAGATTATGTAGCTTATGATTAATATATTTTATTTGGCATAATGAGAAATTAGTTTGTGATACTGTGAACACCTCTGTTGGCATTGTTTTTGTTTTGTTTTGTTTTTGCTGTTGGGTGTGCATTTGCCCAAAGACTGAGACCCAAGGCTGGCAGCAATTAGGTAACAAGGACCTCAGGCCTACAGCTTAAAGCAACTGTGTTCTGTCAACATACACATAAACTTGGAAGAGGCACCTAAAATTTAGAAAAGAATGGAGTCTTGCCAATGGCTTGATTGATTTCAGCCCTCTGAGATCCCAAGAAAGGGATTTGGCTAAGCACTCCTTGGAATCAAGCCCAAGAAAACTCAACAATAATAAATATGTTATTTTTAAACTTCAGGGGTATGAGTTTCACTGATGACCTCTTTGAACTGTAGAGCAGAGGTGCTCTGGATGGGTAGACACATGACCAGGTAACATAAGTAGCCTACACATCAAAGAGATACTTTTTCTTCTTCTACACACACACACACACACACACACACACACACACACACACACACCACACCACACACACACAAGCTCAAATGGGATGTAAGAGTGCTAGAGGTAACTGGAAAACTCAGTTTGGTGCTAAATATTATAACTAGAGTACATTTAGTGTTCATGATTAGCATATCAATGCTCACAACTGCTTTAAGAAAAGTTGGGCATGTTGTTCAATAGTAGAGTGCTTGCCTATGCATGAAAAGGTTTCTGATCCTCACCATTAACAAACTAACAAAATTAAAGAAAACAGAATACAAGCTAGGTATGGCAGCACAGGCCTATAGTTTCTACTACTCAGTGGTACAGGAGAACCATGAATTCAAAGATTAATTGGGTACATTGTAAGTTCATGGTCAGCCAGAGCAAATGCTTATTATTGCCTATGAAACCAAACTAAATCAAACCAATTCAAACCAATCCAAACCAAACCAAACCAAACCAAACCAAACCAAACCAAACCAAACCAAACCAAACCAAACCAATCCAAACCACACCAAATCCAATCAAATAAAACTATGCCAAACAATCTATAAGAAGGATGATTTTATTTATGGATTAATGTAATTAGTCAAAGCATATCCTCATTTTTTCAGAGTCTAAGAGTGCATCTTTTTGTATTTTAGAGTCTCAGTTGTATTTTGTGGCTCTTTGGAGACTTTTTAAAGGAAATAAAGAAAGTCTGGCTCAAATAAAAATGCAAATTATGAAATTTGTCAAAAGACTATAAAATTTTAACAAATCAGAAAGTTGCTTTGTTCATTTACTTTTACCTAAAGATTATTATAAAATGCATAGAATTTATACTTATAGTATGAATTATAATAATTTTAAAATGTGATATATACTACACACTCTTCTAATTTGGTCTTTGATTTAATTTCTCAACAATGATTATGACATTATTGCTATTAATACTGTTGTTGAAATTTAATATATATGAAAATGTCATGTACACATTTGTTTATATTTGATATGGAAAGAAGAAAAATATTAATGCTGTAAATATTTGCCTAAAATACATTATAATGTATTTCCAGGTAAGTATAAATAATAGTATACTTGTTATTATACTTATTATTATATCATATAATATTGTATTTTATTTTTCTATTGTCAAGCACTTGAATATGCTTCCTATTGTTGTGGCTGATGCATGAGAAGAATAATTTCCAAGGGAACAACATCTTGTTTCCTGGTCACAGAGGTTTCAGTATGCAGTTGCTTGACCCCAATTTTGAAGGCCATGAATGCAACAGATGGTAAAATAAAGCTGATCCTTACATAGTTGTTGGGAAGCCAATACAAGAAAAACAGAAAGAGGCCCAAATTCTAAGATTCCCTACACAGACAGACCTATAATATAGTTCTCTTCAACTTTCCCCTACTTCTTAAAACTTTCCTTATGGACTATGAGTTTCCCAGAGTAGTGACCAAACTTTTAGATAGGAGTCTTTGTAAAAAAAAAAAAAAAAAACCCAAAACAATAACAACAAAAACAAAACAAACAAACAAACAAAAAAACCGAAACGCAGTACCCAAATAATAGTACTAAGTAAAAGTATACATGTTTATATACATAATTTAATTTTTCTGCATTTTCCTGTAACATTGAAAACATAAGAATGGAGTCAATGAAAGTACAAAATGTAAAAAAAAATATTGTTTCAAACTTAAAATGACCTATATGATTATGGAGTAAATATGGCACATCTCTCAAAGAAAATGTACTTAAGGCATAGTGCTAAGTACTATTTGATCTTTCAAAAAATAATTTAGTGCATTCATTTGAATGATAATTTGTCACATAGGATTTCTTGGGGAAAAAAATCAACTTATCTTTTTCTCTATTTATTATTATTTAAGAAATACTTGACAAATAATTTTGTACTAAGAGCATTTCTAGTTTGACCAGAAGAGGGCTTTGCCAATACTCATGGTCTGACAAATGCTTCTTGTAACTAATACTCATTCACACAATACTTCATTCATCCCTTACACATTCACTCCAAGTTTCCTCTGCTCCCCACAGGGGAAGAATTGGGCTTAAATTATGCACAGTGGAAAAACAATGTTTGTATAGATAGATCAATGAATCTAAAATAACCCAATAGAAGAATAGGAGTAAACCAATTTACATTAACAAAATGATTTAATATGTTGGGTGGAATTTGGTGATTGATATGGTTGAAAATTAATTGAATAAATATATTTACACATACAAACTGGCTAAGTGAAATGCCTGTTACCTGATTCTATAGCAGGCTACAAGCAAAAATGATTGCAGAAGTACCTGGTTCTGGGATCATTTTATTCTAAAATTAACCTTCTTTCCATGATGTTGAAGTTGTTTCCGTTATGTATTATTGTCAGAGTAACACAGATATAACTAGAAAGAATCAGAATTTATTGTAATATATAAATATAGCTCATAGCTACCTTTCTTTGGAAATTTTGTAGGTACAGTGTTATATATAATCAATATGTAACATTAAAATTATGGATTTTAGATCATAAAATGTTATCGTACTGTTAATTACTTGTATTATTTTAAAAAATACTACATTGAAGCACTGCAATATTTCTACATATATTTTATATATATTTTACATATATTTTGTAAAATATATTTACATATATTTTGTGCTTTGTAGTCCAAAAATACTTAAGGGTAACTATAATTATACATATTGAGTGAAGTCCTTTTTTATTTTAAACAGAGGAAATAATTGTTTACCAAATGTAAATTCCACACAGTAGGTGTCAAGTTTGAGCACACAGCAGGAGTTTATAACTACGTCTGCATAATAAATTATATTTCTTTCTTAGGAAACACTAAAATGTTCTTCAGTTTATAACGAAGTATCTAAAAAAATGTTCATGACACTAATATGAGATTAATTAATTGTCATATTTAGAAAAAAACATAATGCCTAGATATTTCTGTTCCTTATCTAGAGCCATTATACTGTCTCATTAAGGATAATTGTCAAATATATTAAATATTTTGTTAAAAAATTATGATTTTCATGATCATTATTACCATCCTCCTCATCATCAAAATTTAAAAAATAATATATAGTGTCCAGTCCTAGAATCTATTATGTTTAAATGAGTGAAGTCCAAATGCAATCTTGAGGTTGGAGAAAATTGTCCTTCTATATCTTATTCCTGGTGCATGTGGTTTAAAAATCATGAGCACTTAAAGACATTACAGCTACTAACATAAAATATAATTAGGTAGAAATAGGTTCTCTGAGAACACTGCACAAGAATCTCCACCATTGTATTTTAGAGTGTTATTTATATAATAAACTATTTTTTGCTGTGGAAATATTCCTTGAAGAAGTATATAATAATTATGTATGTGCCTGTAATTTACTCAAATTATTGTTATTTACTCAAATTATCAAAATTATTATTTTCTCAAAATGATTAATATAAATAATTATCATGATTTCTATTGTATAATTTGCACATGAAAATTATTTTAGAAAATATTTTTTAAACAAAAGTTTTATTGAAATTAATAAGTACATTAAGAAGGTTCTTTTTCTAATGGAAATTAATGTTTAAATTATATTTATAATAAAAAATTATTCAATATAGATTGTATAAGAATAATTTGGTATTAATCGGCTATTTTTTCCTCTAAATTATTTTCAGTAATGAATCATAGTTCCGTAAATCCATTTATCGACTCTTTAAAGCCACATCTTTCTAAGTTTTGACATAAAGCTGGAATAAATAATTACAAATTAAAGAAAAAAAGTTTTCTACTTAATGATTGAGTTGATTTAATTTTCAGAATTCCTAAATTTTAAATGTTTAAAAGTTCAGGAATATGCAACTTAAACATAAGCTGATGATCTGAGAATTCATTGAAGAAATTTGGCATTTCTTTACAAAAGAAAAATATTGCATATATATGTATGTGTGCATATATATATATATATATATATATATATATATATATATGGATTTGTTTTGTTTTTGCATTTAAGCTATATGCTATAATTTATATTTGCTGTCAGATTTTACATATTTGAGGAGTTTTATCATGAAAGAAGTTTAGTGAAGAAATATTTCAGTGTGCACTTTCTGGTCAAATGATTTTAGTGCTTTGTCCTTTGTCTTTTTCAACCATCTTTAGATCCACTAGCAACTTACATTCATTCTTAAGGAGACATCCTTTGAAATCATATATAAGCCATATGAATAAGTTTCCTTTGTTATGAAATATAAAGTTTGTTAGCATATTTTCTATTTATCGTGTACAATTTATTTAGTTACTTATTTAATTTATTTGGTTTATTTATTTATTTTGGAACTGTAATGCTAAACCACAAAATCTTAGTAATATACAACAGAGTGGAATCATCTTCTGGATAAAATAGAAGGCTATTTGCCACAAACACACTTTGATATAAATGTATATGAACACATTTGTATCCTTAGCTAGAATTTGTTAAATAACAATATTTTTGCAAGGTGCAATGGTTTTATTAGTAGTAGTGGTCTCACTAATGCTCCTGGAAAATTACTCAGGTCTTACTGCCATCTTATCTTCCTTTTACAAAGCTGGAAGGTGCATGCTACTGGATGAGAAAAGTAATCATCAAGGATACCTGGTATGCATTCTGAAAACTACAGTATTGACTCACATAGCAGGATGTCCTCACTATTTCACAAGTGTTGCAAATGTTATGGGAGTAACCAACCATTACTACCTTACATTACATTACTACCAACCATTACAATCGACCTACCTTACAACTCACCTGGCAAGCTTGACAGAGTTATTTAGTTCTTATAACAAGTTATCTTTTAAATATAAGCAACCTAATCATAAAAGAAAAGGCATTGTTAACGATTGTCTTACATTGAGCCTTCAAACAGGAAATACACAGAAATAATGAGTTAAAAAATCATTTGGAAAAGAGTATGCATTGTGAGTTGCTCAGGGCAAACATTCATTGTTAGGGGGAAGAAAACGTAACAAAATGAAAGAAGTAGCAGCAAAATCTGCATGCTTCAAGTGAATCAATGCAGTGTACAAAGCTGATGATATCAATTATTTTTCAGGCTTATGTTCTAGAATTTTCCATAGCACAAATATATATTTACAGTAAATAGAGTCCAGAGAGGAAAGGATTCTATCAACTGCAGCTAGTTAAATTAATGAGTTCTTTGTTAGTGTTTATGGCATGTGTAATATATGCATAGATGCAAAACTAAAAAGTCTAACCTCCAGTTCTTTTTTTTTTTTAATTTTAACTTCATATCTCATAACATTTCAAGATTTAAGGCAGTAGAGACTGGTAATTGGAATCTCCAGGTAGTGTCTTGACCTTTATTCTTCTACTACAAGAGGCTTTATTAATCTTATTATGATAAACCTCACTGCCTGCTAGTATTATCTCATTGCCATAGCTCTGGTCCATGGTATCATTTGGCTCACTCCACACACTGTTTCATGATAGCAGTGGTCATCTCAAGCCTGGAGGAGAAAGCTATATTGCAGTCAATAGTAGTCCATTCAGTGAAGTAACAAATTAATTTTGCATACGTATGTTCTGACATAAATGACACAAATTGATGAAACATAAATAGTTTGGTTCAATTGTTCTAAGTGTATCCAAGATGTTGGTGAAATTAAATGCAGGAAGATGATACTGACATGACAAACGCAGAGTGTCCAGTTTTCCTGACATTAATTCAGAAACAGGAAACATTTTCCTTACCCATGGTCAAAGAAAGAAATTCCTTGGACAGTGTAAGAGTGGAAAATATATACAAATTTTTCTGAGAAAGAGTGCCAGAGGCAGGTAATAATTAGTGAGCTTGAATATGTTATTTGAATCTGGAGTACAGTTCCTGTCAGCTCTCAGACACCACTCTAAACTGACTAGATTAGAACAACAGTAACCTCCCCAACACACACTCCACACCCCCAGGGTAGTGAAGAGGCTTACTACCTCACTTGCATAGGACAGACACATTCCTAGGGTTCCTCCAGGAACTAAAGCATGGCAGCACTCGATGGGAAATAGAACTGTGTGTTCCATTAAATGTGGTCGAAAGCAGAAAGGAGGCTTAACTGGAAGAACCTTAGGAAACAGCTAAACCGAGAAGGGCAAATAGGAGACCATAGTGGGGGAGGATCCAGGCAAAAGAGAACAAAGTACAACAACACAATGAAAACCCATTGACTTGAATGCTAATTAAAAATTAGTTTAAAATGTACTAGTAATGCATAAAAATACACAATGCACAAATGTACATTTTGCTTTCTTTCTTAGACAATGGTGTCATGGTATCTCTACAATAATACCACCTGGTAAGCATTTGCTTTCTTTGTTTTCTTTTATAAGAAATTCTCTTATCATGCACATTTTTCATTAAAATGAACTAAAAAATTGCCTGTAGAAGCTCATCCGACAGCACCCCCAGCCTGCCCCCTTCTCCTGAAAAATACTCAGTTGTACAAATACATTCTCATTGTTAGTAGCTTATATGTAATTTCTCTCTCTTTGCAAAAATTACAGTTCACAGAATAACTTATGCCTAGAAAACATTTTTAAAACAATTATTTCCTTATTTCACATGCCTCTCAAATAGCTCTTCACATACATAGCAAAATGAAACAACTTTAGTTTTCTTATTTAAAACTTTTAAAGTACATTTATTATCTCAGTTATTTACCTACATTTAATTGCTCAAGAATTCAACAATTTCAACAAGTCAATAATTCACCATTTCTATTTATTTTATTCATAATACTCTTATTATGGTCAAGTAATTATGAGTTCTGACTGCCTGAATTCTGACAAAGGATGTTTAACATTTCAAAATATGATTTTTAGGTTGACACAAAATAATAAATGTCAAATATTTCTCACTATTGTGTCAATAAGACCATGTAGAAATTTGAATATTTAAATAAAGGAGATTCATATGCTCATAAGCTTCTGTTAGTATATTTCTTCAATACACAGATACTGTGGGATTACGATAGAGGCATCAAGTTGTGCAGTGAGGGACTTCTTTATCTTTCATAACAAGCAATGTTAACATTTATGAGAATCACTAAAGTTCACATTTCTGGAACTCTGAAAATTAAAATTTTTCATGAATCACAGAAGCATTTATCAAACAGACAAACAAATAAAAGATGCTTGAAAAAAATCCATGAGTTTTATGACATTGTAGTGTCTTCTTTCTTTCTTCTACTTGCCTTCCTCAGTAGCTTCTAAAACCAATAATTTTTGAGATTATAATGATGTCATTTCCCTTTTTTTTCTTCCCTCCAAGTCTTCTCAAATACCCCCTTTTTCTCTATCAATTCATAGCCGGTGGTTCTTTAATTTTTATCTAAATAGATGATAGATGAATAGAAGATAGGTAGGTTGATGAAAGGTTGATAATAGATGAGATAGATAAGTAGATAGATAATAGACAAATATTTCTAAATAAACAATTAAACCACATAAGGCCTCATGTCACTTGTATATCTATGTTTTAGGGATGCTGTTTTAGTGTTGTATAACCAATTAATATGGTCTTATCTGGTGTAAAATTATTTCTTCTGCTCTTAGCATTTCTTAGTTACTAATTGATCTTTGTGTGAGACTGAGGCACCTTGAACAGTTCCCATACACATTAAAATGTCTATTGGTATTGCTCCTTTTTAGCTAATGTGTTAATCAGTCATGTTGGTAAAACTTGATGGGTGTACCCAGAAGCAAAACAGGGATTTCAGCAAGGAGGAAGAGGCCTTAAGGGGATTGGAACTAGTAGTAGATACACACAATATAATATAGAATGGCTGGGATAAGCTTTAATCAGGAATCAGTGTCAATAAAAGGGGGTGTGGGGATAGTTAACAAAGATAAAAGATGTTTAAAATAGACACATGGAAATCTATTATTTTGTAAACAAATAGAAAAATATAATTTAAAAAACACTTTCTGTGACACTATCAAGCATGAAGATAATGCCAATCCTAGAAGCTATTGATTATTAAACAAAAGCAAGCAGGCAAAGAAACAAATAAACCACAGGGCCAGGTACATAGTATCTCCCTAGAGTTGTTGCCTAACAAAAGAGATGTCCAAATTACAAAAGGAAAACCAAATATTGGTGGTTCCTTGTCCATCTCTCTTCCTAGTGTGTCTGGACACTGCCCATACACCACCTCAGACAGGACTGGATGGAGTCCAGAATGGGTGGCTACATAGTACACATTTTCCCTCCTTGGATTAGTCTAAATGACAAAGCCACAACCAACCAAACAAACAAATAAGCAAACAAGCAAACAAAAAACCAAATAAAACTAAACCTCCTTTGCCTATAGTGGTAATAAATGAATTAGCAATATATTTTGGAACAGGTATAGAAAGAAAATGAAGAGATCTTACTTTAGTTCTTCATATTTTGACCTCATTTCTATTATCATTGCAGTACTTTGTATGCCTTCTAAGATAGTTTATAAAGATGCCCATCTGTCTTTCAAGCCTTTTCTACATAGAAGTCCTAATTACTCTAGTATATGAATACCTTGTAGCAGGATATTTTTCCTGCAAGTTGGGAGGAGCTAGGGGAGAGAGTATGAGAGAGAGACGTGGGTGGGGGGAATGGAAGTAGATGTGTGCCTGTCTCTAGCAGTCAAAGGTAGTTGGTGTATCTAGGTTGGGTTACATCTCTGACTGTGTGGGCATCATGTTATTGAGCATTACTAAATATATAAAGCTTTTGGATAATCTAAGAATTAGAGTCTCGTTCCTGCTGGCCCATATGGATAGTGGGATGGTCTGGACACAGCCTCGCCTTGTAGAGACAGCATGGAAGATTGGTAGAGCCATGTGCCATGCTGGCATCTCTTCGGTGGCAGGCCCAGTGTCTCTGACCACCTGAGCTGATGGCCTGAGCTGAGCAGCAGTGGTATGCTGCCTCTGCTTGTGGACACAGGCCTAGGCTAGTTGGGAATATGGCGGCTGATTAAGAAAAAGTCAGACTGAATGTCAATGATTGAAATAATTACTGCAACAATAGCTTATAAACTTTTTGGTTTTTGGAAGAAGAGAGGATGGTGCTGTGTAACTTGTTACTGGGAAACTATTTACCACATTCACAATTTCTAGTACCACTGTCTCAGTCCTGCTTTAACAATGCGATGATTGCAAGTGCTATTGCTAAGTCTTCCTGAAACTCAGCGTATCACTTTTGTTGCATCCCTCTAAACAAAATATCTGGCATCCTATCTTAAGGGAGGAAGGATGCTTTCTGCCTCACCTTTAATTTGTATCGATTCATCATGGTGGAAAGAGCATGGCAGAGCAGAGAAATTCAGAGAGCAGCAATTGGAATACAGAGAAGAGCTAAGACCAGAGATAGCCCCAAAGGACATGCCCTGCATGATCATGTTAGAGCCCTCATGAACTAATTATTTCTGAAAATGCCCACAGGGACATCCAGAGTTATGGTTTGCTGATATCCTAGATGCTTCTTAATCTAATCAGCTTGGTAAATATGATTAGTCATTTCACTCCACAGCTTGAGTTTTGCAAGATACCAACAAGTCCTAAAAACTCATAACACTTATAGTTCAGCTTTTTTTCTAAGTAAAGTTCTCATGACTTACTATTCTCCTTTCAACAATGCTGTTATTATCTTGTATTCTTCCTGAATATGTATATTGGAATAGTTGTATTTTAAAATACTTTTATTTAATTGTGTTACAATGAATCATTAAGAACTACTATAAATAAACATTCCCATTCCATGACTTGGATATTTTAAGACAAAGCACCTATTTGGATTGTATTTTCTGGTCTAGTTCCATAAAATTAGCATTTCAACATTGGTATTCTGCTTTGTAAATAGGCTGACATTAACACACAGCATGAAGTCCAGTGCTGATAAAGGCTGTGTTTGTTGTTTATCAATTCTACTGACTGTTTTCTCGGGTAATTTGGTTAAAGATGAGTTCTGGAATTGCAACAGAACAGGGTAGAAATCGTGTGCAGCATTCTCTAACTCATTCTGCAGATATTGGTATAAAATGAGTTGTTGAATGTTGTAATCTCTACTGTACAGCCACTATTGATCTTTCTCAGTGAGTCGATATGTTCTTTCTTTAAGCTCAAGTAACTTAGACAATTGAGGAAGACAACAGATTTCAGAGCCAAATTCTATACTTTGATCTGCTAACTGTGCTGAAAAAAAAAGCAATACTTAAATTCTACTCCCTCTTCGATGAACTATAAAGAGAAAATAAGACAATTCTATTCCCAGAATTATGTGACACAGTTAAGATTTGATGTTCTGTGGCCTGCCTTAACTCTGGTATTTAGGCAACAATTGAAAGCTTATTAATAGTGGAACCACTAAGACAATACTACTAAGTCAGGAGACATCACTATCATGACTCTGTCATCTATTAACATTCAAAGTTTCTAATTTCTCTAGTTTTTATTTAATTTTAATATCTTTAATATGTGAATTAAAAGGGCTTGAGACATAGTTAAATAGTAGTTAAGAGAACTGCTAGGAGTTTTAGCAGACACAAGTGGAAAACACAATAACACACTCTTTTCTATTCTCTACAGAAATACACAGGCACTCGCATAATGCACACACTGGAAAAGATACAAATACACATAAATAAAAGTACATCCTAAAGAATTAAAAAACATGAATACTGATAGTACTCTTACCAGAGTGAGGATGAAGATTTATATAATAGCAGAAAGATTGCAAATTAAGATGCCTCCAACTTTCTTGTGGCCTACGTGCATATATTTTTGTTTTAATCTGCTTTCTATTGCTGTAATAAAACACCATGAAAAAAAAACGCCAAAAAAACAAAACAAAACAAAACAAAAAACCAAGAGGAGGAAAGGGTTTATTTGGCTCACAGATTCCAACACATCATTAAAGGATCAATGGAAAGGACTGAAACTGAACCTATGGTTCCGGAATGCAGCTTCTTTGCTTTCTCTCAATAGCTTGATCAGCCTGCTTTCTTATGAAATTCAGGACAGCACACCACCAGTGCTCTTAGTGGGCTGGACTTCTCACATAATTGTTAGGCAAAGACATGGCCCTACAATCATGAAGCAGTTCTTCGATTGACTTTTCCTCTTACTAGATGATTATACTTTGTATCAAATAAACTTAAACAAAACAAAGAACAAACAAAACAGTAACCAGCACATATAAACATGAGTCAGTGTTTTGTAGATAAGATCTAGAACCCAGATAAAAAAAATACTATGCACAGGATAAACGAGAAAACAATCACATCAAATGTGTAGGAGAAGCTTAGAAACATTTGTGTACAACTTCACCAGTCTTAGTTACTTTTCAATAGCTATGACAAACCACCATGATCAACTCACCTAATAAAAGAAATCATTTAACTTAGGGCTTACAGTTTTAGAGGTTAGGGTCTGTGACTGTCATGGCAGGAAACTTGGAAGCAAATAGGCAGGTATGATGCTGCATTAATAGAAGAGAGCTTCATCGTGGTCCAATAGCACTAGGCAGAGAAAGCTACCTGGGAATGAAATGGCCTTTTGAAACCTCAGAGTAAACCTGCAATGGCACATCTCTTTCAACAAGGCTACACCTCCTAATCCTTCCCAAACTATTCCACCAACTAGGAAACAGACTTTTAAATATGAGCCTACAAGAAAACTTTTAGTGAAACACCCATGACACTGAAGATAGTGTAGATTTTACATTCTTCATGATGATAAAAATCTTTCTATCACAAATTCAATAACCTCTTTCTGTGACTCTTAAAGTCACTTAGCCATTAAGGTGGAAGAAAGTTAACAATTGGATATTTCCCTGAATGTCAGACAATAGAGGTAGAATCAAAGGGCTCTAACAGAACTAATACCAATAGTTCTCAAGATCAATATAGGGAGAATGAGTTATCTATGTAACTTATACTTTTTCCCATTAAGAATTTATTTTTATGTTTTTCTTGCTGCTGTATAAGGATTGGGGTACTTGTAAGTCTACGCCATGACCAGAAGGAGTGAATAAATATCAAACAGGAGTGTGATCCTGAATATTTGTGTAAGTTCTTCCTGCAGCTTCTCAGTGACTTGCATTAAATACAGTCTTCCATGTTTTTTCTAGAAAGGGTTTACATATACATTATGTTTCTCAAAATTAGCAGCCCTGACATACAGCTTTTTTCCTATATCATCTGACCCTCAGAGTTGATACAACTTTTTTTTCATAAATCCCCATGGACTGGAGAAATATGCATCTTAAATGCATATACTTCAACAATCTACTGTAATGTCCCATGGTCTCAGAGTATATGGTCAGAATCAGAACACAGAAAATCCTTTTCTTATTTAGTTTATAATGGAAGGAAAATGACATCTATTTTTCAACTTTTTTTTTTGTTAAGGTAGAAAGAACTGTATTTACATTTAATGAACCAAACTATCTAGATGCACTTCTGGGGACTGTTTTCTACCACATTGGTCTTGGCTAATGTCCTATCTAATCTGTGATGGTGGCAAGAACAAGGGCTTAGACTAGTACTAGAACTAGTTTAGACTAGTACAAATATTAGAGGAGAAGTTATCATTTATATCAGGGCTTACCAGTGGAATCCGTCTCCTAAATGAGACTACTCTGACAAAGCTGATAAAGGCAGTTGTCTCATATAACATGCAAAGCTCACACAAGAGAACCCAGGGAAATAAACAAATGAATATGTCCTAAACAAAAGAGCAGCCCAAACAAATCTCCAGAAGCAGACTCAAATAAGACAGTGATTCCAAACAAAGATGTCAAAAGAACAGTGATACAGGAAATCTCTAAAGTCTGAAGAGCAATTTATGAAATCAATGAAATTTTCAATAAATAGATAGAAAGAAATTAAGACTTGACAAGATAGAAATCATAAAATTAAGGAACAAAGGAGTGAAAAAACTCAATAGGATGGTACAAAAGCAGAATTGATCACATCTATTTAATCAGTATGGAATTCTATAAAGAGTCAACTTTTGTCATCGACAAAGCAAAAGAATAATGAATACACAGTGTTCAAACGTGAGATCAAATTTAGACATGTAATAAATTTGACATGTTTCAGGCAGTGTTCATCTGTATTGCATCAGGAAACTTCAATGCAGCCTTGGTTTGAAACATAAGACATGACTTCATGCTACACAAAACAGATAAATGATATCTGAAATGACTCTGCCCAGATCTAAAATTACTTGGTTTTGCTGTTCTTTTTTGTTTTAATTATCATTGTTTTGTTACACAGATAATGCTTTTTTTGTGCTTTTATAGACATGCAATAGATTAGTTAAGAAAAATAAAAAATTTAGAAGACTTTCTCATGACACCATTTCTTAGTACATAAGAGCATATCTTAGCCATGTATTCTGTTATAATTGTACATTTTAAAAATTCCTGTCTGAGGGACTAACTTGAGTTTCATTAAGAAAAATTTTGATGAATTTTAGTTTGGGTTTAAGACAGATTCCAGACATTTCTATAAATATATTTTTGCCATTATACATAATGTATTTTAAAATCTGGTCTTACCTAAATTAATAATTATTAAAACAAAATCAAAACATCATACAAAAGAATCAAATATTCTACCAAGATGTAATTATTTATGTAAAAACAAATGAGTGCATTCTTCTTATATCATTAATGTGAACTTTTGTTTATGCACTCTAAGCCTAGCTAATAACCTAAATCTGAGGAAGTTGTACTCCCACAGGCATTCTTCTGTTGACTATCTGCTTTCTAAATATCTGTGCTCATAAAAACAAGCAAAAGTGATTACTATCCATATCAAGGAATGCAGTTTCTCACAGAGTGCTGAGGAGCAAGAGGTGAGAAAAAAGCTTATGTGTAACTACAATTAACTTCAAGTGATCGCATATGTACAGATCATACAATTAATTTTATCAGTAGAGAAGTTAGTCAGAGGTAGTAGTGAGATGAAGAATAGGAATAAGTACTATTATACACATACTCAAAATTTTAAATTGTCATAATTTTTTAAGTATTGTCACCACAGTGGTGGGAAAATCAGTTTTAATCTTTAATATAAGAAACAGGGGCTGGAGACACTGTTCAGGTATAAAGAGTCTGTACTGTAGAGGACCTAGGTTGAGTGTCCAACTGTCTAAGTCAGGAGGAACACATTGCCTTTAATTCTCTGTCTGGGTATCTTTTACTTATGGTTTCTGAATGAATCAGCATGAATCTTCCTCCACAAACATATACATAGATTTAAACATAAAAGTAAATCTTTTTAAAAAATCAAAAGATAAAAGTGTTAAAAATAAATAAAAATTTCATTAATTGATCAATATTATTGACTCCAGAATTTTTGATATAGGAAATTTTAACTAAATTAGCATAGTAAATAGTAATGTAAACATTTCTTTCATATCTTTAATTGTATTCTATGCTCAGTCAATAATCACAAATTAAGGCACAGGTGAGTTTTTTGCTTGATTCTGAGATAGCAAAGATATTTTTTTAGTTTTTTATCATAGTCATATAACCAGATATGAATTCAGGTTTAAAAAATCAGTCTTTAATAGGTTTTGAGGTAGGTTTCCCATCTTTGTGAAAATTGTCTATTTTTATTTACATCTAACTACACATTTAGAATAAAAAATAATGATAAAAGAATGATATTCCTTTATTACAAGCCATTTTTTTTAAACATCAAGACTGTCCATCAAAATATTCTCTAAGCTATTATTGATCTGAATTCTGGCAGACGGATGAAATTATGTTTTATAGGGAAAGTAATGATACATTTGATTAGCAATAAGTAAGATAGTTGATGTTAACTATTTGTATCATTTTAAGGATGAGTTATTAGTTCTATTCTTTCTCTTTTCTTAATTCTGAGGAAGATCATCCTGTTTTAGGAATGTTCTTTTCAAAACACTTCTATTATTCCATCACTATATTATGTCCTTAAGAAATCCCTGTGTTCTTGTTGGCATCTGTAGAAAAGAATCCAGAAACCCTAGTTGTGTTCTGTGAAAGCAGACCATGGAAAATTGATTTAATCTTATTATTCCTGTTTCTCTTTTTCAGTTTGTGGCATGTGGCATATCTCTTAACAAAAGCTTGCTTTCTCAATATAACGAATTTTTAGTTGATTATTTCTTTTTAAAAACTCAAAACCTTATCCCCTGAAGCCAGACATGCTAGTTTCAGGACTTCTATTTGAATATTAGTTCATTCAGGGTCTCTGTAAACATAACACTCATAGCAATACTTCTGAAAGTATTTTATGTTTATTGACTTTAGGTGTTTGTCTTTTATTTCATGTAAACATATCAGGAAAATAAAATGAAAATTAAACAGTCTGAGTACTCCAAAGTGAAAAGCATCTATACAGAAAACAACCAATGTAATAAATGCATAGGTTAAGGTTTGAGAGAAAATGTTTGGAAATCATGTATCTGACAAAAATTAGCAGTGACTGTGTGTGAATATATTAACCAAACTCAGTTCATTCATTAAAAAAATATGTACAATGAACCTAACAGATTTTCTTTAAAAGATACTTAAATGGTCAATAAATAAAACACTACCTACACATATGTACACAAATATTTTTGCACATGAGAAAAAGACCCAGAGAATGAAAACATGACAGAAAAATAAAGGTGCTGATAATTACATTTAGAAGTTAAAATGGGCCTAAATCAAAATTTCTGAAATAAAAATATTCTTGTTTATGAAGGTGAGTATAATATAGTCAAAAGAATATTTACATGTGAAAGAATAAGGAAGAATAGTTCCAAGTAGGTTAAAAAGTTTCTTTTAGATACTATTGTTTTTGAAGATGCCAAGGATATGGAGCACTCTCAAAAAGAGTCTTAGCATGCTCACACTCCAGAAGACCCAAAAAGCAGCTGAAAGAGTCAGATGCAAATATTTGCACCCAACCAATGGACAGAAGCTGCTGACCCACGTAGTTAAATTAGAGAAAGGCTAGAAGAAGCTGAGTAGGAGGGCAACCATCAGTCTCAATTAACCTGGACCCGTGAGATCTCTGAAACACTAGACCACCAACCAGGCAGCATACACTAGCTGATATGAGTCCCCCAACAGATATATAGCAGAAGAGTGCTGGGTCTGGGTTCTAAGAGAGAGGCTGCACCTAACCCTCAAGAGACTGGAGGCCCCAGGAAGTTTAGAGGTGTGGTGTGGTGGGGATGGAGGGTGGGAACATCTTCATGGAGAAAAAAGGAGGGGAGGAGGTATGGGATGTGAAACAGTTGGAGGATGGATGGATGGGAGGATAAAATCTGGAGTGTGAAAATATAAATAAATAAATAAATAAATAAATAAATAAATAAATAAATGTTATACTTGTAAGGAAAGAGAGAAAGAAAGAAAGAAAGAAAGAAAGAAAGAAAGAAAGAAAGAAAGA
>JANHMN010000007.1:22320556-22361582 GCA_030674055.1 Rhabdomys pumilio
AAGAAAGAAAGAAAGAAAGAAAGAAAGAAAGAAAGAAAGAAAGAAAGCGAGCGAGCTAGAAAATGTGAAGAAGTCTAAGGGACTACCTCTTCACTTGATGAAGATTGATCTATCCAGTACCTTTATTATATGTATCACATATCATATTGAAGAGGAACTTTGAAACATTTGTTCCCCGAAAGGGAGAGTCTAATTAACATTTCTGGTCAGTTCAAAAACATTGTAAAGATCATGGAACACTTGCAGGATGGGAGAGGCTGATTAACATTCCTCAGGGAACAGTAGAGGGCACCCACCTAAGCTTTGGGAAGCCCAGAGCACAGAGATACATTCCACAGGACACACCAACCCTTGTTACCTACAGACAAGGGAAGTACTTGCCACCTCATTCCCTAAAGACCAAACAGTTTAAAAAGTCACACTGTTCTGCCAATCACATTGTGCCTAATGGCTGCTGCCCTAAAAACTATAGAAACTGGCAAAACAGGCTGCCAGGGATCACCTCCTCTCCTTAGGTGCAGGATGATCCCAATGCGTTGGAACAATAAAATTCCTCTTGCTTTTCGCATCGATTCACAACCCCGCATGTTTCATTCAGGGGTCCCCAGTAAGCGAAGGTTCCCCCAGAGTCTTACAACATATGTATCACATATATTTTATGAGTTTACTTTTCAAGACATTTCAGCAATAAATATCATCAGAATTGAATTAATAGTACTCTAACAAAGTAAATCGTTTTTCAATTGTTTTAAAAAGGTTTGGTTGATGTGCTAGTTTGTATGATTGGCCCAGGTACTGGCACTATTAAGCAATATGGCCTTTTAAAAATAGATGGAGCCTTGTTGGAGTACCTGTGTCATTGTGGGGTGTTGAGGCCCACACTGCCAGGCTTGAGGGCCACTGTGTCTCCACCCAAGCTGCTGCTCTGTTCTGTGGGTCAGGGTCTAGCAAGAGAGAGAGTGGGGATGGAGGGGGTAAGAGACGTGAAGAATGGAGACAAGACCGGGTATGTGGTCAAGTCTCTAGTCTCTTTTATTAAAAGGAAATCCTGTGTATTTATACACTTTGCCACATGCCTTGTAGGCATGGATACTACATGTGCCTTGCAGCTGGGGGGCACTAAACAGCAAAACAAGATATGTGGGATAAACAAGATGTTTATCAGAGTGTGCTCAGCAGTTGTAGACTGTTGAAAACAAGTCTCTTGTCAGGCTCATATACTCGAGATGACTGCAAAGATGATTACTGCTTTCTGCTAGGAGTCGGCTCCCAACAGTGGGAGAAGCCAGGCTTCTCCTAGTGGCCTTCAGATAAAGATGTAAAATTCTCAGCTCCTCCAATGCCACGCTTTCCTGGACACTGACACATTTCCTGCCTTGATGATAATGAACTGAAACTCTGAATATGTAAGCCAGCTCCAGTTAAATGTTGTTCTTTAAAGAATTGCCTTGGTTACGGTGTTTCTCACAGCAATAGAAGCCCTAACTAAGACAGTTGATAAGCACAGGTCTTTAACAGAGATATGGTATCTTAGGGTTTCATTGATGTTAAGAGACACCATGACCAAGACAACTCTTATAAAAGACAACATTTAATTGGTACAATCTTACAAGTCCACAGGCTCATTCCATTATCATCATGGCAGACATGGGGATGTAGAAGAAGCTGAGAGTTAGGGATCTTGATCCAAAGGCAACCAGGAAGAGACTGTCTCTTCTGTACTATGTAGAGCTTAAGCACTAGGAACCCTCAAAGCCAGCGTACAAAGTGAAACACTTCTCTATCAAAGCCACGCTTATCCCAACAAGGCCATACCTCCTATAGTGCCACTTCCTATGGGTCAAGCACATTCAAACCACCATATATGTTATTATTGTTTAAAAACACACAATTGCCTTTAAACTATAATGTCATGTTTGGTAGAATTGTATAGTTAATATCTTAATAGGCAAAAAGTATATGCCTTAAAATTCTCCCAGAAAATTTTATATGTACAACATACACTTAATCGTTTCAGACCTCCTGAAAAACACATTGAAACTATGATAAAGTAGTTCAATGTCATTTTGGATTTCATGTAATCTTGTATGCAGAATCACATGGAAGTATTTCTCCCACTTACAATGATCCATTGTAAGTGGGATCCATTTCTTTCCTAATTAAATTTATTCCTTGAACTTTCAAACAATGCATTCTAATCTTTTCTACCACCACGTCCTTATCAATATCCTCACCAAAGTTCACATCTGTGTGTTTCCTTTCCTACTCAGTTTAACAAGGACTGCCCTGATGAGCATGAGCATAGAGCTATCCTTTGGGACACTGCTGGCTCACAATGGCTACATAGTAATCGGATTATTGATTAACATATCTAGTTGTAAGAGTAATTGATGAAATAGATGCTGATATCTCTGCAACCTCATCATTGGTGTATTTTCTTTTAATCTCTCTTATCTTTGGTGCTTTGTTTAAATAAGTTGACTCAATTATTCTCAATTTAGATTTTGGCTGATGTGTATGCTTTTTATGGAACACTGGTTGTATGGAGATTAAATTACTCTTGTGATAATTCTTTTGTATGTCTCAATTTTTTTAGGTGAATTTTCCTTTTATTCCTTCATTTTTTATTTGGTGAAGCCTTACTAGAAACCATTGATTCTTATTTCCCAAGGATTTTTGTTTCATATATATATATATTTTTTTTGCTTGTCACAGTTCTCTCTTTGAAAGAAAAGTATTCCTAATTCAGCATTAAGTTTACCCTTACAGTAATGACAACTGGATATAACAACAGAAGTGGTTTAAAGAAAATCTGTGAAACTGGGCACCTGGCTACAAATTTGATGCTCCTCTTACAATCTTTACTTTGCTTGAAACATTAGTAACACTTGACAGTATTGATTATATAACAGTGCCATTTATGGACTAGCTCTTCAACATCTAGACAATTGTTAAGTTAAGACTAGTCAGTTGGTTATTTTGTATTCCAAAATCCCAATATGTAAGCGAGTTCCAATTTTATTAGACTAGGAAGTATAAAGCATTGAACAATTTTTTTCAAGGTAAAATATTTTAAATAGTCTCTTAAAAATAGTTGATGTTAGAGAAAAACAAGCAATGCCGTTGGGTTAATAAGGCCAGAGTGCAGAGGAAAATCATTTCTGAGAAGTGAAGAACCCAGGGCAAATATGCTCTTTTTACCAGGTTAGTTCTGTTTTTGCGTCTTAAGACTTATCTATCTTCATAGAATGGTGAAAGGCCGGAATGCTGATGAGTTGTTGTTCTAAAAGAAAACAAAAGCAATTTCTCTTTTACACTTTTACTTTGTTTTTACTTTTGTCTCATTCTTGTAGTAAAGATCCAGAATCCTCAAAGTCATTCTTACTTTACATGATTTCCTGAGGTAAAATATCACTCACCATGCTTTAAATATCAGCTCCCTTTCAGGAAGTCCAAAGTACCATGATGGGTTAACCAACTTTATAAAATATATTCTTTCTTATGCAATCTATCAATATATCATGATCAATGTATTGTAAATTAAACCTCATTTCAGAGACTATTGATGATCTGTCACTAAGAATCAGGTATTTAATTCATGTAGCAACAATGAAAAAAAAGTAGGTTATGACCTTTTACATGCATAAATAATTGGTAACAATTGACAATTAAAGAATAATTACTGAACAAAAGAAAATGTAGCAAAGGAATGTAAAAAGACATCCATTGAAATAAAATTCACATAAAAAATAGTTACGAAAGGCACAGTTCATAACCTCTCCTTCTCTGAGCTTTTCTCAGTTGTTTATCAGTATTTGTGTAAGGTTGAGGCCTCATAGTCCTTTTCCCATCCATATTACATAGCCATCAATGTCATTTTTGTGCAGGTCACATTTGAGCAATTGTGTTGGTGAGGTTTTATGGGTATAGCTTCTTATATTAATAGAAGAAAAAACCTTGGTGTAAGGGCCAAAGAGTCAGTTCTGAAAACCTATGTATAGATAGAATAGTTTGTACAGGTAATAATCAAAAATATATATTCATATAAATATGCATGCAATAGCAATTAGTGAAAAAAGAGGTCATGAATTTGAACAAGAATTAGGGCAGGTACACTAGTGCATTAAGAGGGAAGAAAGGGAAGGGAAAGGCTGTAATTATATCTCAAAAATGAAATAAAAAAGAGAGAGTTGAATGTTAGTGTCAGAACCATTGGAAAGACCTATGACTAAAGAAGAGAAACAAAGGGGAAGTCATCAAAAAAAAAAAAAGAAAAAAGAAAAAAGAAAAAATCATGAGACGATGATAATATTCCTAGAAAAAGATTACAGGAACTTTCAAAGACATCCTACTATAGTTCATAAAATAGTATAAAAATTGAAAGCTGATACAAATCTAAGAACAGAATTCATCAAAGTGTAAGTTCTAATATTTCAAGTAAGAGTGAGTATACACATGCTAATGATGACTAAATGCCATCACACTTATAAGAGTAATGTCACAAAACTGCAGCCATAAGTACTGTGGCTCTAATATTTCAGGTAAACAAGGCAATAAATTGACAGGCAATATGTGCTGGCTTCTTTTTGGTTTTGCCCTTGGGCTATACAAGCACCGCTGCATAGAAGAATGAAAGAAAAAAAATTCTGTGGAAGATGGAAAATACCCTTTTAGAATTAAAATATTTACTTGAAAAATTTTTTGAGCAGCTTACTGTACCAAAATCTTAGAATTGAAAGCATCAAGCTGGCTTGAGATTTTTAAGATAATCTGGTGGCAGTGTCTTTGATGGAATAGAAACCTATAATAGAACAATTGAGTAGGCATTGAATTATTTTGGATATAAAAAACTGTGAATGTTAGATACAATTTAATAGAACAGTAGAATCATTAACATTAGATATCATGATTAAAAATTAAGTCAAATTATAAAATCTTGTGATGTATTTAGCTACAATGTTCTAAGGGGCTGCAGTTTCTATGATTGTGACCTTATTGATGTGGATTTGCTTGGTGGTCTTCATGAAACAGTGGTTTGGATTCTATTAAAGTAGGTAGTCTATTTGCTCAAATATTTAGCTTAAAGTTGTTATCCCAGTGGGAAATTCAATGGAGACTTGTGCTAAGTGTTTCTTTTTAGTATCCCTTGCCATAAGTATAAAATATGCTAAAATTTAGTATACACATTAAAAAAATTACCTTAATAGATGACCCTTTTTCATACTGATTACATTATTGGTAGACAGTTGTCTGATGAAGAAATGACCACAGGACTGTTAGTAAGTGAATGCTTTTAATGACATCAGCATTCAGAAAAGTAGTCAGGATTTGTGCTCTCTGGTTTTATGCCTGTTTGAAACAAACTGGAGTCATGTAAGAAGGAGGAACCTTAATCTAAAAAATTCCCTCATAATAATGGGATGTAAACAAATGTGTATGAATCTTTTTTAATATATTAGTATTTGATGGGGCAGGGCTTATCCCATTTCACTTGGTTCCATCTCCTAGGCATTGGATCTTAGTTCTATAAGGAACCTGGCTGTGAAAAACCATAGGAGAAAGCCTGTGAGAAGAACATCTCCATGGCCTAGGCATAACTTTCTGCCTTCTATTTCCTGTCTGGTTTCAGTTTTTGAGTTGGCTTTTTTCAATGCACTGACACTTTTGTTATGTTAGCCAAATAAATCATTTTTCCGTAAAGTTAACTTTACAACACAATGTTTTGTCACAATACTAGCAACCATAATTAAGACAAGACCCACATTTATGAGTGGATAGTATTACAAATACTTGGTTTTGCAATGTAATTGAATAGGCATGGGATATGGCATAGTATACGGGTGGCTGTCTTGATTTTTTTATCTTAATTTTAAAAGTGTTTGTAGTTCAGAAAGAAAAAAAGCACTATCTTCTGTTTGTTTCTCATCTTGTGTTATAAAAACGTAAATAAACAATATTAACATTTTATTAATTAATAATTAATAAATTAGTAAAATTGAGCTCACCACTAAAGAAAATGAACAAAATAACCCAAATGTGACTCTTTAATATTACTCGGAAAGAAGTAATGATACAGGTTTTTTGACTCAGAAATAAGTAGGTGCCAGTATTTACTTAAATTCCTAGGACACTATCACTGTAATTTCTTTTTTTGTCCAGAAAGCATGGGATGATCAAGTTCTACCTCTTCCATTAAGTCAGAACTCTAGCGATGAATTTAATAATACAGCTTCTGGATGATTTTTAATATTTACCTTTTATTGAAATGTATTATTTTCTCATATAATGTATCCTGATTACAGGTTTCCCTCCTTCTAGTCCTCCCAGTTCTTCCCAAGTTCCACACCCTTAAGGCCCAAAAATTAATTAAGCAAGGCACATATGAACTCACAGACACTGAAACAGCAAGGTCAAAGCTTACATGCATCTATACCAGTTCCTTGCTGGATATATTATAGCTCTTAGCTTAGTATTTTTATGGTACTCCTGACTGTGAAAAACAAGTGGGTCTCTGACTCTTGTGCCTGTTCTTGAGACTCTTTTTGTCTTGGAGGTTGTCTGTGTTTAACGCCAACATGACAGGTTTTGCTTCATTTATTGGATTGTGTTTTGTCATGTTTCTTGGAAGCCTGTTTATTTTTCTAATTAGAGAGATAAAAGGAATAATACATTATTTTTAATTTTCTTTATTTTTGTTTCATTTTTGAAATTAGTAGACAGCTTTTTTTATTTGGACACAAATTTAAAGAATGCAGAATAATCATAATCTTTCAATCTGATTCACCCAAATTTTAGTAATTCTTACTGTCCTGAACTGCCATTTAGAGTTTAGTCAGGACTCAACACTTTCAGGATAAATTCTTTTGCTGCTATATCAATTCTATTAACTCAAACAATTAAGTTGTCAGCTGTTGGCAAAGACAATATGGAATAAATCATGGAGCAATGCGGCTTAAATCAGCAACGGTACTGTTATAGTCAGCTCATAGCTAAACATAGATGTATGTTTACCAATTACTTCTATGTGCCTCACTCTTGTTTGCATTTTTCTATGGGTGATATTAGTTTCAGCTATCTTTGCAATTGCATGACTGAAACATTGATGATGAGATTGTCCATATTACAGAGAGGGAGTAGCATAAGACATAACTAAGAATGCTTAGAGGTTTTGTGTCAATTTTTTGAAATGAGAAATCATGTTTTTTATAAGATATAGCTATATAATTTTAAATAAAAACAAAAATATCTTATTGATTCATGAAATACAGACTAGGAAGAGAAATGTGGTAAAGGAAAGGTCAGTTGGATAGTTAAGAAGAATTGGAGGTAATACTTTAAGTCACAGACTTCTTTCCTATTACATTTTCTATTTCCTATTGCATCCACTGGAGGATGGTGTTCTGTTTGTAGTGACATGGACATTGCTTTCTGCATCAGATAACGGAGTTCTTTAAGGACAGACCAGTTTTCAGGAAAGCGAGTATCTTGCCAGGGCCCAAAGCAACCCAAAAGCTGCTGCTCAGAAGTGGAATACTTATTTGCAGAGGATTCACAGCTTTGTTCAAAACCCCAGAACTCTGACATACTAAGACTCATCAGATGTGCTAGACAAAATCCCCTAAAATATTTCAATTTTCTTCTCTTCTGCAATTATATGGCCTCACACCACTTCTACTCATAGATAATGTTTTGTTCCAAAACTTGGAATTTCAAACCTTGAAAGAAGAGGCAATTACTTACTTACAATATGTTCGAGTTGCCTAAAGATGCTGTAGTGGTTGTGGTCTGATTGCCTAAGTTATATCAACCTATATTTTTTCACAACCAGAGACAAACCTGTAGCTGTTCAGCAAAGGGAACCTAGGAACAGCATAGCTTCATCTGCCGTTTCAGTAGCCCCTACCCTGCTCTCTTGCTTTGATTCTAAGTTACACATATTCTGAGCTATTAGTGAGCCCCTGAATTTTTCTCACCTTTGTATTTCACACATGGTGCTCAGTGATTATACATCAGGTCCACCTAGACAACTGTTGTTTATGCTATACCATGAATCATGATAGTTATACTGATTTTGATCTTCAACTGTTTAACTATAAAATCTGAAATTTTGTAATGGTAGTGTGTTTTGTTTCTTGCCTGTTTACTTCTCCCACTATTCTTTGATAACAAGAATTTTCTTTATTGTCTGTCCCAGAGACTTAACACAACAAAGTAGAAATTTTCAAGTCTCTTAAAATCATTGTACTATTTTTTTTAAAAAATATTTTCCCTTCATCATTTTGGCATTATTCATTTTACCTTGCATCCTTCTTTTTGTATTAGATTCCCTCAGGTTTGGACTTTAACTTCCAATGATGTGATTTTACATGTTCCTTTATATCTATCCTAACAAATCTTGTTTCATTAGGAGTTGTCTTTGAGTTGGACATTTCTAAATATCTTCACAGAGAAGAAAATAAAATATTTTTTAAAATTTCTTGTTTGTTGTTTTGCTTGTTTTGTTTTAATCCTTAAGTACTATTATATATTATTTTTTATATCAGATATTTTCTTTATTTACATTTCTAATGTTTTGTCTTTTACTGGTTTACCACCTCCCCCCGAAATCCCCTAACCATTCCACTCCCCTGTGTCTATGTGTTCCCTTCCCCACCCATCCACTCCCACCTCCCCACCCTTGAATTCTCATACACTGGGGCATCAAACCTTCACAGGAATAAGGGCCTCTCCTCCCATTGATGCCTGACAAGGCAATCCTTCTACATATGCAGCTGGAGCCATGGGTCCCATTTTGGAGCCATTCATTGAAATATTTTTATTCTATTTCTTTTTGTTTTTATGTTTTGAAAAACAGCGTTTCTTTTTGTAGCTCTGGCAATCCAAAAATAACATTTTGAATAAATTTATTCATGACAAAAACTTTAATATACCCATTTTCTGATATAGAATGCTGAATTACAAAAATAAGGGATGAGAAAATTCTAAGCAATTTTTTGTTAAGTACTCAAATGATAGTAGCAAAAATATGATAATAGAAAATGAGTTTCTTTGCAAAAGAAATGCCAAAAAGTTTGCTATTGGAACAAATCATTTTCCACCTTTTCTTCTTTAAAACAGTTTTTATTTTGTGGAATAGTTTAAAGAGAATTGGTATTAGGTCTTCCTTAAAGGTCTGATAAAATTCTGCACTAAAACCATCTGGTACTGGGCTTTTGTAGGTTGGGAAACTTTTAATGATAGCTGCTATTTCTTTAGGGGATATGGGACTGTTTAGATGGTTTATCTGCTTCTGATTTAACATTGGTATCTGGTATTTGTCTAGAAAATTGTCCATTTCTTTCAGATTTTCCAGTTTTGTTAAATTTAGGCTTTTGTAGTGGGATTTGATGATTTTTTGAATTTCCTCAGTTATTGAGTGAGGTATGAATTTACTTTTTTGAGCAATAAGAGGTCAATGAATTATTTTATTTTATTTTTTAGTAATGAACACTCTTGGTGACTTCTGAAAAGAACATTGAAGTAGTATTTTAAAGAGAAGAAACATTATAAATGAGCAAAAAATTAAAACCATAACTAGTAATTTAATAAAATATAAACTATATTGTTTTCACAATGTGTAACTTCTTGTTATTTTTTGTTTGCACATCTGTTCCTTTTTATTCTAGCCCTTTTGAATAAGACTACTTTAAAACATAACTTAATTAACATCTCTTGATTTTTCTGTATCTCATGTTCCACTTCATCAATTAATATTGATTGGAAAAGAAACAGAGGTACATCAGGCTGTCTTATTGCACAGTTTGACTGAAAAAAAATCATAAAATAGTTAAAAATGGAACCACGGTCTAATGCCACATTAAAATCAAGCTATAAACATATTTTCATTGAATGAGAATTCTGGGCATTGTTATGAATATCAATCTTAAGTTCTTGATGAAATGGAGAATTTTTTTCTATTGGGGTCTGTGGAGAAACAAAAGGGGTAAAATTATTCTCCCTAAGAATGAAAAAAATTATTTTGTGTATGTTTACTGCCACAATTCATTATCGGTTCTAGGATAAGAACATTAATTTTTGTGAAAATGTATACATCATCAGAAATATTAAACTCCTAGCTCCAAAATGCCATATTTCTTGCACTCTTTCTAAGCAACATAGGATTAATAGGATGTGCAGATCTGTGTCTCAAGAATGTATATGAATGTCATTCTGATGTGGCCCTAAAGCATTAAGACATTTTTAAAATTAAATGTATCTCCAAATCACATTAAATATTTGGTCGACATGGAGTATTACCCAATTAACATATTCAGTTATTATTACTTCCGTTTACCAGATGTTATAATACCTATGTTTGTCTATCGTATAGTACTCTAGGATCACACATGCAGAATTTGTTCTCAATAGTTACATGTGAAGATACAAAGATCACCTCATCTTTTAGAAAGTAAATGAGGTTCTAAAGGCTAAATAATTTATGAATTCTATATTTTGTTTCATTCTTTCTGCTTATTCTCATCATATTTCTTGTTAGATGAATAATACTGAACTAAAGTCTTCAAACCATATTTTTTTTCTTTCAGACTGACAAATTACAAAGAAACCTATAAGATGAAAATATGTATTAACGTTGTCACAGAACTTTAAAATCAATATGATAATTGTAATGCAATGATTTTTAAAAAATTAACTGAATTATAAATTATTATACTAAAATATAATAGAATGATCTTATGATTATGTTAAAAGTGATTTACACATATAATTGAATAACATTGCTCTCTTCACAATGAAACTCTAATAAAACTAGGAGTGAAATTTACTTAGTCCCATAAAATATTAAAACTGCCACAAAAATATAAGAAAAACCAAAACAAAAACAAAGACAAAAAAATAGGATAAATGTTACTTCTCTAAAATTAATATTTTCTAAATACACTTTCTTTTAATGCGCATGTTCAACATTTCGTCATAGTCTCCAGGTAACACCTGGTAAAATAAAATTTGAAAATTAATAATATTTGAAAACAAATGTTATTGTGAATAGTTGACTAATTATGCAAAACTGAATAGCCTAAGTATTGCAATCAACAAACTTGAGGGGAAGTTTTACATACACACACACACACACACACACACACACACAAAGACAACCAAACAAAATAACTACTGTTTCCTATATGTATGTCCTAGTTACTGGATATTGCTATAAACTCCAGGTCCAGATGGAACATGGGGAGGAAAGTGTTTATTTAATTTTAATGAACTGCAAGACATCATGAAAGGAAGTCTGGGAAGGAACTTGAGGAAGTAACCAGGAAGTAGAAACTGAAGCAATGATTGCAGAGGAATGCTGTTCACTGGCTTGCTCTCTGTAGCTTACCTTCCATTCTTGCTTTCTTATAAAACCCAGGAGCATCTGCCAATGAGTACCTCCATCTGTAGCTGCCTGGGCCATCCCACATGCATCATTACTCATAAAAATACCCTATAGTCTTGCCTAGTGCAACAAAAAGGAAGTGATCCCTCATTAAAGGTTTCCTGTACCCAGATGAGTCTACCTCTTATCAAGTTGACAAAAAGAAGGAAAAACAAGTAAGCAAACAACAAAACCAAAATTCCTATTGGGTCAATTAAATGAAACCCAAAATTATACAGTTTAAAGCACTATGAAACATTAAAGAACCTAAAGACAAATGCTATCAAAATAAATCTATAGATATTTAGATCAAGTGAAATAATATTGACATTTGCAGGTCACCTGAAACAAATAGATGGTTTTGTCAGGTGGTAGAAGTAAAAGTCTTAGCATAATTGTATACTCTATTCAAAATTCAAAATATGTGATGGTGATATCTAATTTTGACTGTCACCTTACAGCACTTCAGAAGGAGGAATCTCAATTAGAAAACTGTCTTCTTCAAGTAAGATACTTGGCATGAATGTAATGGCTCAGGATTAATAGAGGAATACCTCAGATGAGCATGGCATGCCCTTGGCTCTCTCCCCTCTCCCCTCTTCCAACCTGGAGCCACAAAGTTAGCTGCCCACTCTCAACACTAATAAAAATGCACTACTCTGACAGTTATCAGACTTCCCTTTTTGTTTGTATAAGGTTTTTGTCCCAGACCTCCCAGCCACTAAGGTTGCAAATGAAATGTCTTACAACACCCATGTCCTGCCCAATTGTGAATAGTCTCACAAACCTTGCCTCAGAGACACTGGATACCTCCCCACTCACATAAATATCCTCTCTCCCCCAAATAAATGAACCAGTTCTCTAAAGTTGTTCCCTGGCGTGTGTATTGTTTACAAGAGCACTTAACCACTGACCAAGGCAGTGAACTGTACCCACCCGACTTGGCTAAGCTTTTGTTCCTTCAGCTCAGCCCAGTGCACACTGGACTGGATACCCTGAGTGGGAGAAGCGAACACTTTTCTGATTGAAAACTGATGCAGGAAGGCTCCACATATGTGCACAGTGCATCTCCTGATCAGGTGGAATTGGGTTGTTTGTAAAACATGGCTAAATATGAGCCATCAAGCAAACCAGAAAGCAAAGAAGCAAGTTTTGTCTACAGTTTTTTGCCTTCAAAATCCTACTTTAAGTTCTTGCCTTGGCATCCCTGGATGATGAACCTTTAAAATAAAATAAATACTTTTCTGTTGATTCTATTTAGTGTTTTTTTCATAGCAACAGAAAACAAACAGTAATAAAACTCTGAATTTGAATTTAGTCTAAAACTCAAATGAACACAAAAGTACAACAGTCAGGTTAAAAACAATATTGGAGAAGTACACATTAGAAAGACTTATATCAGAGGCAGGTGGATTTCTGAGTTTGAGGCTAGCCTGGTCTACAGAGTGAGTCCCAGGACAGCCAGGGCTACACAGAGAACCCCTGTCTTGAAAAACAAACAAAAAAATGGTACTTAACATAAAGTATGTTAGTTTGAAAAATATGTTTTGATCAGCTAATTTTGATTTCAGAAAACCTGCATACAAAACCTAGTGTTTCCCTAGTGTTTAAACTGTGAGCTTTAATCACATCCTAAAATAGAATTGTCTTATAAAACTTTACATGTGATATAGAAACAGTGCTTCATTTTCCTGTCCACATTTTTTATAACCTTACTACCCATTGCAAGATATCATACTGTGAACCTCAAGACTGTATACATGAAAAATCTGTCCCTAGTTGTGGAGTGGCTCAGCTGCCATATACACCTTTAACTCAAAACTGTTGCAGGATATTGTGAGATTGTGTAGTAGAAAAACCCCTTTCTAGTTGTAGTGTGGCTCAGCTCTAGCACAAGTCTTTAATATAGCAACTTTCTCTTCATGGGAAACAAGGTAAATAAAACAAGTCAAGAAGCAGGGCAAGCAACCAGTATACTGGAAGTGAACACGGGGAAAAACATTGAGAGTAAGAGGAAGTTAAGATAGAAAAACGCACAGGAAGTAGAAAGGAGACACATTCAATTTGAAATTGTTTCTGTAGATGTAATGCTATTGTGCACTGTGTAACGTTTTTCAATCTATTATTCAAATGCTGAGTTCTCTGCCCTCTTACCTTGTTTCAATCAGAAACAGCATCTTAATGTTTATGTCAAGAATCTCCTGTCTCCTGTTTGTGTAAACAATGCTTACTTACCATTTATTCTCTGACATGTCAAAAAGCTGAACACCCAGTTGGTGAGAAAAGAGACAACAGGGATGCCCACCAGCCATGGGACAGAGAAAGAAAAAGATAGATTGAGCTATGTGGAGGTGGGAGAGCAGACATTATGGGAATTCAGCTCAAGGATAGAAGGCCCTACGTAAAAAGTATTATGAGAATTTTTACTGAGAGGTAGCCAGATGGGGAGGAGGGACCTGGAAGGGGGGGCAGATTTGGAATGTAAATAAATGAAACAGTAAAAAAGCAACTTTGTTTTTAAAACAATACTATTATATATTCTACTGCCTTCCAAGCTATAAATGCCAGAGTGCATTTTTTTGGGGGGGTTTTCTGTATACATTAACTTTTAGATCTATTGGAATATTTCAAAATATTACTGTCATTTTATCCATTTCTAGACACTTTCTTTCTTAGACTGATGTTTCTACCTAGTAATAGATTCCCTTCCTTCTGCAGAAGTCCAACATTTATAATAGAACATATGAATTACAAATGGACTTTCTTTTATTCATTTTATTGGATATTTTCTTTATTTGCATTTCAAATGTTATCTACTTTCCAGTCACACTCCCTGAACCCTATCCCACCCCTCTTCCCTGCTTCTGTGAGGGTATTTTCCCACCCAATCACCCACTCCCACCTCCCTGCTCTCGAATTCCCCTACATTGGGGCATTGAGCCTTCACAGGACCAAGGGTCTCCCCTACTGTTGATGCCAGATAAGGTCATCCTCAGTTACATATGCAGCTGGAGCCATGAGTCCCTCTATGTGTACTCCTTGGTTGGTGATTTAGTCCCTGGGAGTTCTGGAGGGTCTGGTTGGTTGATATTCTTCTTCCTATAGGGTTGCTGAACCCTTCAGCTCCTTCTTTCCTTCCTCTAACTGAATAATTTTCATTAAAAATTAATTCATTTTTATATTTGAAAGACATTTTTTCACTGAAAGTTACTCTTTCTTCACCTGTCTTCTTATCTTTGAGGATGATGAAGTTTTTTGTCACTCTTGAACACAAGACTTTTTTGTTGTTGTTGTTGTTGTCAAGGTTATGAAATTGTCTTGGCACCAATTCCTTTATTGAATTCCTTTATTCTGCTGGCTGGTATCAAAATGAGCCATTTCTAGCTTCCTGCTTGATACTATCTCTCAGACTGAAGTGTGAGTCTGAAATGCAGGTCTTCTAAACAGATTTAAGTTCTTTTTGTGTATGCATGTGTGTGTTTGTAGGTCTATGTATGCATGTAATATATGTGTGTATATGTGTGTTAT
Organism: Rhabdomys pumilio; assembly: GCA_030674055.1. Lineage (NCBI taxonomy): Eukaryota > Metazoa > Chordata > Mammalia > Rodentia > Muridae > Rhabdomys > Rhabdomys pumilio. The sequence continues at coordinate 22,335,504 of JANHMN010000007.1, forward strand.
ATGTGTGTTATATGTGTGATGTGTGTGTGTGTGTGTGTGTGTGTGTGTGTGTGTGTGTGTGTGCAAGTGAGTGTATTCTCCAAGATTATCTAGTCTTACTTACTTTCTAACAACTTTACTAAAATGTAAAGGGGAAGACATATCCAATGATATTCTGTTGTTTATGCCCTGATTTTCCTCTGATTGCTGTAGGTCAAGGACACAGATTTTCTTTCCTCAAAGGATTTTACGTGACAGGCTACACTGCCGTCTTTGGTAGCATTCCTCAGATTACATCTTCTTTTTATATTTGGGTCTTCATTATTTCTTCTGGGCCATATGCTAGCAGAATGAATCTCTGAGTCAGTATTTCCTCATTATGAACCATGAACCATAAAAAGAATTCCCAGGGTGTCCTAGATGCTTCACTCTTTCCTTCCCTAGCTTCTGTATACTACTTTCCTGTTTGGTGCATCTATGTTTTCTGATGTCCATACTTAAACCTTTTAATGTATGTTGATTATTTTATACTTACTTAAATGTAACTTTGTTATATGTTTCTTGTATTTTGTTGAGTATAACACAACTCTTTTACTTTTATTAAGAGCTTGTATGGACACCATTCATTTCCATTAATTTGTATGTAGTCAATTGAAATTGTAACAATTTGAAATTTATTTTATTAACTATTATTTTGAAATCCAATATACAACTGAAATTTTATAGGTATTTTTTCTAATAGCTCAAATAGGATTTCACTGACTTTTATTTTAGTTGAATCATGAAGTTGAGTGTTTAAATATTTTTAATATATTTTTAATTTTGTTAAACTATAATGTATCATCTTCTCTTCCCCTTTTCACCCTCAAGTCCCTTTTATGGATTCTTCTTTGTTCTCTTAAAATTTCCAGGTTTCTCATGAGAAGACCGGTCACAGAATCAACTGATTGAGACTCATGGGAACTTCCAGAGACCAGGAAGCCTGTAGGGATCTGATCTAGGTACTATTCATATATATTATGACTGAATAGCTTATTGTTCTTATAGAAATCTAAACAGTGGAACAGGAGCTGTCTCTGCCTCTTATTTCTCTTTGTGGGACCCTTTCCTAATACTGGGTTGCCTTGTCCAGCCTTGTTGTAATGGTATGTGTCCGGTCTTGTTATATATTGTTAAGCCATGTTCGGTGGATTTCTGTGAGAGGCTTACTCTTTTCTGAGAAGAAGCATGGGTGGGTTGAAGTGGAGGTGGGGAGTCAGAGGCTGTGGAGGATCTAGGGGAGAAAGGGAGGCAGTGGAGCAGAGAACGGAGGTAGAAAATAAGGAGAAAATTGCAGTCAGGATGTAACATATAAGAGAAGAATAAAAAATAATTTATGATTTCTTTTACTTTAATTGTTGTTAGGTATATGTACTCATATGTGTAGACACAGGGATGCTAAATATTTTTACTCATTAACATTCTACATTTTATTTTCATGTCTTCAAGTAATTTATTTATAAATATTAATTGTATAACAAAATAAAAATTAATGTTTATCCAGCTTGTTATTAAATCTAGAACATAAGAACTTATGTCTTATAATCCACCAATTATACAAATTAATATACAATGTTTTGACTATTACATAACTATACTTATGTAACAGTTAGTTTTTTCATATTGATTCAATCCTTAGAATAAATATCTGTAAGTGAGTAAAGTTATTTAACATTTCCTTTGGTTCATAATTTTTTTTCAAATAGGAAATTAAAATAACCAAACTGAATAAAACATATCAAATAATAGTTACCCAGGAGAAGAGCATCATGATTCAATTTTCTGGAATACATGCTATTGCCCAACAAGTTAGAGTTCCACAAGGAAGTGAAATTTTTTCCCTCAGAGACAGTACAAGAAACGTATTTAAAGTGAAGCTCAGATAAGAGAATTCGTTATTCATAGTGCATTGTCAAACACTCTGTAGTTTTCAGTGGGATAATTGATGGCAATGATGATATGACAGTCTCGTGTGTTCCTCCCCTCAGTCCTTGGCATTACAGCTTTCATTATGCTGCCTACGTGCAACAAAGCAAACTACAAAGTCAGTCAATATAAACTGAAATTTCAAGAGGGAAAAGAAAGATGTCAGATTTCAAAATAATAATTCTTCTTTTCTTTTGGATTCTTCCTTTATTCAGAACCACTTTCAGTGACAGCTTTTCTCTTTATTATTCCTTCACAAAAATATCACCCCTGATTGCAATGAGTTCCATCTCCAATTTCTGTGACAGCAACTGAGAATTATGGTACAAGCATTTACCCTCTTGTTCACATCAAACTGTTTCTTCTGTTCTTGGAATTATTCAGAAGACATGAACTCTGAGCAATGCAGGCTTAAAGGACACAGGCAATTTCCAGTGATGTCAATGGTAGTGACCTCTTGTTCTTCAAAGGAAGGCTTGACCCTTTGCATTCTAGGGCCATGTTCAACATTGTTGTGAAGGAGAAAAAGGGAATGACTCATAGAATGAAGGAATTTCAAAACGCCTATAGACACTGAGATTTTGTTTTAGTGCTATTGCATCTTGTGTCAGGCAGCGAAATATACACAAATTCTATTTAGTTTTAAAATTCACATTGATCTTTAATTGTTGAAATTCAGTTTGTATTTCTTTATGAAAAGCAATATAGTTTTCTCAGCACAATTCAATTTTGTTTTATAATGCTCTATAAGGCAAACATTACAGATTTTAGTTTGTTAAAAACCTGGAGTTTGAGAAGGACTTGGCTGTCCATCTCATCACTCCCAGAGGCTTTACTTGGCCTCGGATGGACATTTGGCTGAATTGGCACTGGTTTTAATACTGACTTTATCACTCTCCAAGCATTTCTTTGAGATGTCTCTCAGGAAAGATGAGCAATAAAACAGACACCTGGAAGTATGCGTTCTTTCTTTTAAATTCATCTATACATATAGGTTTTTAAAGAAAAAAACATGAAAAGTCAAAATAATGTCAAGCTTCCAAGCCAAAAAAAGAAAAAAAAATTTTGTATTTCCTGTTTTATCCTGGTCTTATAAATGACGGTTCTTACAATTTAGAAAGATAATAATATAAATAATACCTGCACATTAAAAGCTAATGATTCATGACAACAATATTATGATACTTACATTAGTATATACTCTCCCTATTTTGATATTAATATATTGATATCCATGTGATGTTTATAAATATTTTATGATATACTATGATGTATATATTATGAAAAGACAAATTTTATGTTACCATTTTATAGTAAAACTTCAGGTATTAGCAAAGGGGTTTTTTATTAAACTGTCTGGATAATTATCTTTTTAACTTAATATTAGTTTACTTATTCACTTTACATCCCACTTTCTGGCTCCCTCTCTATCACCTCCTTCTACAATTCTTCCCCTCCCCACTCCCCTTCTCTGAGCAAGTAGTGTTCCTTTTGGTATGATCTCACACTGCTAGGTGCATCCTCTCACACTGATGCCAGACAAGGCAACCTAGCAAGAAAGACATATCCCATGTATAACCAACAGCTTTTGGGATAGCCTTTGCCCCATTTGTAAAGGAACCATATGAAGACCAAGCTGCACTTATGTTGCATATGCGCAGGGAAGCTTAGGTTCAGTCTGTGTATGCTCTTTGGTTGGTGATTCAGTCTCTGAGAGCCACAAGGATACAGGGTAGTTGACTCTGTTGATCTTCCTATGGAATTCCTATCCCCTTAAGGGTCGAAAGCCTTCTTCCTGTTGTTCCATAAATGTTCCCAAGCACTATCAATGGACACAATTCCCATAGTAAAATGACACAGCTAAAAGAGTGTATAAGAAAACAGTAACCATTAGTTTGCTGCATACAAGAAACACACCTCAGAAATCAAGATAGATATTACTTCAGAGTAAGGGCTGGAAAAAAGTTTTCTGAGCAAATGATTTCATATCTAATAAAATAGAATTTCGATAAAATTAATCAAAAGAGACAGGGAAGAACAGTTTATATTCATTAAAGGAAAAATCTATGAAGATATCTTAATTCTAAACATCTAAGTGTGAAATACAAGTGGTAAAGTAAATATGTTAAAATGGCTATTTCTTGGACCAACTATCTAAGTGGTGGAGGCTCTGCTTAGCTCTGCTGCCATGTTCCACAGCCAGAAGCCATGTGCGCAACACAGCTAGAAATAGCCAGCCAGAAACACCAGCCCTGGCATCCATGAGACGTCAATGTGGGAGATAGCTCTGGCAATCTACTACGCCGTCTCCACAAGGTTAGGCTGAGCCTAGACCATCCCACCACCCGGTACCTGATAAAAATGGGACTCTAATGCTTAAAGATTATTCAAAGGTTTTATATGTTTGATAATGCTCAATTAACAAGAATTGCACACAATTAGAAGTGTTACCCAATATCTAACCTAGATATTACAACTAACGTAGACTGCTGGAGGCAAGCACACATCCACCGCCATTTTCCCCTCTCTTCACTCCTCCTCTTCCTCCTCCTTCCTTTCTTTGCTCCTCCCATCTCCTCCCACATTATGGAGTTTATTGTAAAATATCTAGCTACATACAAAGGCACTCATGTTTGTAAAAGAGACATTGCTAAAGCTTAAATTGTACATCAGTAATAGTGGTAGATTTCAGTACCCTATTCTCACCAATTGACAGGTCGTCCAGAAAAAAACTAAATAGAGAAATAGTGAAACTAACAGAATTATAAATCAAATGGTCCTAAAAGACATCTATAGAATATTTCGCCAAACACTAAAGAATATACATTCATCTCAGCACCACAAAGATTCTTCTCCAAAACTCACCATATATTCAGTCACAAAACAAGTCTCAACAGATACACAAAAAATTGAAATAACACCTTGTTATCTTATCAGACCACCATGAATTAAAGATAGACTTCTCTGGGTAAGGAAAGAAAAAAAGAAAGAAATTAAAGACTTTCTGGAATTCAATGAAAATGAAGGCAATACATACACAAATTATAGGACACAATGAAATCTCTGATAATAGGAAAGTTCAGAGCACTACATGACTCCACAAAGAAGTTAGAAAGTTCTCATACCAGCAATTTAAAAGTACACCTGAAAGCTCTAGAAGCCAACCAACAAAACAAGCAAACAGACAAAAAAAAAAAAAAAAAAAGACAAAAGCACACCAAAGAGTAGTAGAAGGCAGGAAATAATCAAAATCAGGGCTGAAGTCAATCAGAAACAAAGAAAAGAATACAAAAATATTGATGAAACCAAGAACTGCATCTTTGAGAAAATCAACAAGATAATCAAACCCTTAACCAAACTAATGAGGCCATATCCAAATAAACAAAATCAGAAATGAAAAAGGAGACATAACAACAGAAACTGTGTAATATCATTAGGTCTTACTTGAAAAGCCTGTATTCAACAAAATTGGAAAATATCAATGAAATGGATGATTTTCTAGACAGATACCATTTACTAAAGCTAAATAAATCAAGACCAGGCAAACCATTTTCAAAGTCCTTTAACCCCTAAATAAATAGAAGGAGTCATTAAAAGTTACCTGAAAAAACATGTCCAGGGCCAGATAGTTTGAGCAAAGAATTCTACTAGTCTTTCAAAGAAGAGCTAACACCAATACTCCTCAAATTACTCCATAAAATAAAAACAGAAGAAACACTTCCAAACTTAGTCTATGAAGCCACAATTACCCTGATGCTTAAACCACACAAAGTCTCAAAATGAAAGAACTTCAGACCAATTTCTTTTATGAATATTTATGCAAAAATACTAATCAAAATATTCACAAACTGAATCTAGGAAAATGTCAAAAACATTATCCATTATGATAATTATGATGCAGGGTGCTGTGATTTTTGTGTTTCAATAATTCTGAACTATAGTTTTCTGGTTTATGTATGTCTCTTAAGTCCATGAATTGCAAACTTATCCTCCAAAGTGCCAGTGTTGAGGGCGGAGACCCACAAGCGATGACTAAAATTTGAAGGTTCAGTAAATGAAGTAGTGTAGAATGAATTTGTTAGACTTCATTGCTTTCCTACCCACTTTATCGTGTTCTTCCTCCCTGCATTTTACTTTTGCTTCACTGGAACAACAAGAAGGGACTCAGTTAATACAAGCATTCAATGATGGATAATTCAGGCTCATAATAGTGATGAATCACCAATTTATTTTCTTTATAAATTACTCAACCAATACTAACATGGTTTTTCAGTAGAAATCAGGTTAAGACAATTATCACCATCTAAAATAGTTGAGTTACAGCTTTTCAAATGTTAGTATGGTTCAATCTTCTGACATATTATCAAATAAGTTCAGAATGGCAAATTATTTGCCAGTACAGTTAATAGTTTAGTTATCAGTCTTATTTAAAATTAAAAAAAATAAACAGTACATTAGACTTGACTGTATGCTAGAAAATTTTCCAGAATATCGGTCTGTCTTTCTGTCTGTCTTTTTGCTTGTTTGTCTGTCTGTTTGTCATCTATCAACACACATGGGCCACAAACTTGTGTGTGTATGTGTGTGTTTTTGTTCATTAAAATTGTTCAAGATAGGTAGTGTTACAAATCCTCTTATATAATGAAGAAAAAAAGAAAATGGGTTAAACATAAACATGTCATACAGAGAGTTGGAAAGACATATCTTTCAGTGATTTCTGATGGCAAATATTTTCAGAAATTACAGATGTAACTCAATCTTCAATGAGAGAACATGACTTACTTGTTGTATTAATAGTTTTACAGGAGAATATTCTTTGAATTCATGATCTCTGTTGATTCTGTTAAATTTATCATAACAAGAATCTTGAGGAAATTAGATGATTAAAGTATTAGATTATTGAGACAATCTCTTTCCCAAAGTTTTTATTTGTGTATAGAGTTTATTTTTTATCAATATTTAATTTCTGAATATCTAAACTATTCATTAATTCAGAAAATCACAAATTTATTCTTCTCTCTTAATACAAGAAGATGAAAACTCAACACCTCTTTACTCCTTTTAAAAATTAGCATCATCAACTCTGACTGTGCAACTAAGCTACAAAATCTGAGTAGCAAAAAAATTAAATGAATATTTAAAAACTTATCACATAAGTGATTAAATACAATCATTTTTTGATCATTGTTTCTTTTGGTCTCTTTATGGAAAAATCCATGAATTTTGTCTACACTCTTCATTTTTGAGTATCTATGATGATGAATTTAGGTGTATCATTAGGATTACATATTAACACACCTAATTTTTAATAGTTTAATATTTTGCATTGATTTTTACTAGTTTAATTGTAGTATATCACATGATATTTAGAACTATAGCCATAATTTCTAATATTATTTTGAGATTCATTCACAGTAGTTCCTATAGTTTTATTTGCTAAATGCAATCTTGTATATACAAAACACTATTTTGTTTAAATAATGTTTTATCATTTTCTCTTCTGGAGAAATATAGTTTTTCCTTCAGAAAAAGCATAAGATTTTGCTCTCGTTAATAATATTAATATTTCTTTGTATACTTCTTGGTAAGCTATATTATATTATATATGGTATGTACAAAATGATTTAGGTCAGAAAAGAATAGATGCTTGCCAAAAAGCCATCAAAAGTAACAAACAATATTGCTACAGGCCTGTAAGACCTAGTATTCAGGAGGTAAAGGCATGAGGATCAGGAATTGAAAGTCACTGTCAGATACATAGTAAGTCTAGGTCAATCTGGAATATGAGAGATCCTGCCTAAAAACAAGACATAAACAAGAACAAAAGAAGGAAAAAATAAAAATGAGGAAGGAAAAACAAGGAAAGGAAACCAAGGAATTTTAAGGAAAGTTTTTAGACATAGATGTGTACAAATACATATTCATTGTTTAAATTCCTTTGTTTTCCAAGTATTTGGAATGTTATAATGAATTGGATGCTGTTCTAGGAATTTGATATATGTCTTAGACTGGAGTTGTATCATCACTGAATATAATTTGGGTGACTTATAAATAATATAATTTAAATTATTATTCTGTAATATAAATGTAATTAAGCCCAGTAGGGCTCTTTATGAGGATGAATGCTGCTGGAAATTCATGTATTGTAACATGTGTGAAAGGTCTAATTTTAATTCTTTTTTTGTTTTGTTTTGTTTTGTTTTGTTTTTGAGACAGGGTTTCTTTGTGTAGCCCTGACTGTCCTGGAACTCACTCGGTAGAGCAAACTGGCCTTGAACTCAGAAATCTGCCTGCCTCTGCCTCCCAAGTGCTGGGATTAAAGGCGTGTGCCACCACCACCCAGCTCTAATTTTAATTCTTATGACCTATAGCTATACAACCTGATATCCTTACACTGGGGTAGATTCCTAATCTATGAATTTTATGATGTTGCAGACCTTGAGGGCAGTGATGGTATGACAGTCAAGAATGCAAAGATCCCTGTACTCATGGAATAAAACCCAGAGTCACATGTAGAGATTCTATGCTATGTAAATATTTATACTTTTTCCTTCCAGTATCACTACAATTATCATTACACAAGATTTTTACACTTCATTTTTTTTTTTTTTTTTTTTTTTTAGTCCTGGCTGTCCTGGAACTCACTCTGTAGACCAGGCTGGCCTCGAACTCAGAAATCCGCCTGCCTCTGCCTCCCAAGTGCTGGGATTAAAGGCGTGCACCACCACCACCCGGCGATTTTTACACTTCAATACAAATGCTTCTTATCTAAAATGTTTATGTTAATATCACTCAACTTTAGGATGAGATTTTCTAGTAATGGCCAATGTGAAGATGATATTATATATAAGAAATGTCATAGTAAAAACAGAATAGGTTATCACTATGTGCATATAGTATGTGGAAATCCATGTATTTTAATTTGACTTAAGTATTAGAAATATTTGTAGGGCTTTTTACAGTGAGAAGCTTGACCTTATAGGCATCATAACAGAGTCCCCATGGTATTTGATAACCAGTCCACATTTATCCTCTTCATTCAGATCACTTCTGTTTTAACGTAAACCAACTATTCCTGTTAGTTATTGCCTTTTCAATCTTTTAATTAACAAGTAAATAGAAGTATTTCTATACAAGTAGTTCAATGGCAAATGTCAGTCTTAAGCTTTTCATATTATTAAATTAGAAATATATTTTAACAGAAGAATAATGTTATAAGTCAGCACATTCTAAAGTCTGCATTAATCTCACAAAGATCTATTCCACTTATATTCATTATTATAACAACCCTAATGTTTAATATTCTGCACATAATTAAATTAGCATAATACACCAAGTTCATATTGAAAAAATATCAGTGATAATGCATGTTTTTCTTTAAATATCCTTACACTTCCTTCCCAAAGACTAAAGCAAATAAAGGAAATATATTAACATAATTACCTGTTGTAGGTTTCATTTTCATCATGCCCAACATAAGCTATTATTTTCAACCTTGTTGCTGGCTTTTAAATTCTAGTTAGTTGGACCAGTACACATTTAGGCATTGCTTCAGTTGGTCAAAAATTAAGTTATGGCCCCTAAAATAATGAATAAAAAATATTAATGAAACATTGATTTTCACACACTAAAATCACTTTGAGATGGGGACGTTAGTTAATAATGATTAAAATAACAAATGATGCTAGTCCTACCTTCGTGTAGAGCAATTTAACTTGATCCTCACTCTTGCTCTCCACAGAACAACTCCACATAGATAAAGTACCTCAAAATAAGACCTAACGTGACAAATCTGATAGGGGAGAAATGAGTGACTGCACTTCATTTTATGGGCACAAGAAAGGACACTCAAAACAGCAGCTCAATAACATAGATATTAAGACAACTATTGATATGTGAGAACACATGACATTAAAATGTTTCTGTATAACAAAGGACCCCATTATTATTTGAGAAAAGAGGTAGTCTTAGAATGGGAAAAATGTCTTTATCACATTTACATTTGGCAGAGACTTAGAGAGTATACAAAGAACTAAAAAAAAAAAATCAACTTTAAGAAAATAAACACAAAATAGAAAATAAGATATGAGTTCTCAAAAGATAAGAAACATCCTTTAAATTTGTTTTACATGTGTTTTGCCAGAATGTATGTCTGTTTTACACGTGTATGTTTAATGTTCATGAAACTTGAAAGAGATGTTGAGTCTCCTGGGACTGAGGATATAGAAGATTCTCTGCTGTCATTTGGGTGCTGGAAATTAGACTTGTGTCCCCTGGAAGAGCAGCCAGTTCTTTTAATAACTGAGTCACCTCTCTAACTCCAGGACACGTTTTAAAATATGTTCAGCGTATTTATCAGTCGGGAGAATTCAAATGTAAACTTTGAGATTTTGTCCTTCCTCAATCAGAATGACAAAAAGGAGCAAGAGGGGAGGATAAAAGGAAGAGAAGAGAAGGGAAGGGAGGGGAGGGGAGGGGACAAGAGGGAAAGGGAGGAGAGGGGAGTGGAGGGGAGAAGAGGGGAGAGGAAAGGAGAGGAAAGGAGAGGAGAGGGGAGGGGAGGGGAGGGGAGGGGAGGGGAGGGGAGGAGAGGAGAGGAGAGGAGAGGAGAGGAGAGGAGAGGAGAGGAGAGGAGAGGAGAGGAGAGGAGAGGAGACCCAAAAATGAGAATCTATGCTAGCATACCTGGCAAGGCAAAACAACTATTCACTGTTGGAGAGATGTGAAATACTATGGAACTCAGTATCAAATTGCCTAAGAGACTAGAAACTGATCTGCTGTGTGATCTACCTATAGCAGGAAGATAGTTTGCACTTCCATTTTCAGTGTTGCTCTGTTTACAACAGGAAGGCAATGTAAACAGCCTATATACCCAGTACCTCATAAATAGATGATGAAAATGTGGTACATTTAGACAACATATACTTTGCATTGCACATACAGAATATTATTTACTTGCTAAGAAATATGAAATTAAGAATATTTCTGAGAAGTGTTAGAACTAGAGGTAATAATTCTGAATACAATGATACAGACTCAGTGTTAACATACCATTTTACTCTTACCTGTGGATATTAACATTTTTATATTCAGATATATGTGTTAAGATTTGTAATAAAGATGGAGATTATGTAATTACAACGGTACCCTGAATGGTTGCTCTAAGGAGGGAGGAGACAAAGCAAAGGTATGAATAAGGTTAAAGGATAGGAATTTCAAAGGAAAGAATGAGGTGGAGCAGGATAGGACAAACTAGAGGAAGGAAAATAAAGTGGAATAACTGACATTGAAAGCCTTCTCAAAAAGCCACGTGGAATCTGTCTTCATTTAGTCTAGGCTTTGCCCCATAGTAACCTGGTAACAGCCAGATGTGCCTGGCTCACTATAAAAGGGGCTGCTTGCCCCTCCTCACTCTCCTGCTCTCTTCTCTTCTTGTTCTTTTGCCTTACCTTCTTCCCCCTCTCTCCCTATTCCCCTTCCCACTCTCTCTCCCTGTGCACATGGCCTGCTTCAACTCCTCGTCTCTCTCTCTCTCTCTGTCTCTCTCTGTCTCTGTCTCTCTCTGTGTGTCTCTCTGTCTCTCTCTCTCTTTTTCTCTCTTTCTCTCTGGCTTTCTCTTTCTCTACTCTCTCAGCTCTCTTCCCCATGCCCTAAACAAACCCTACTCTATAATATATTATATATTATATAATATGCATATTATATAATATAATATATATTATATTATATTATATTATATTTATTATATTATATTATATTATATATATTATATGGCTGGTACCTCAGGAGGTAATGGATGACTCAGCATGGGTCCACAGAGGTACCCCCTTCCCCTACACTATACCATTCCTCCACCAAACATATTCCTGGCTTCTCCCTTTTTTTTTTATAATGCACAACAGAAACTGACTACTGTAGAAGCTTCCTGAAATATGTACATATATGAAAAATAAATTTGATGGAGTTATCCTATAATGGAATAAAATAGCACATGAGAGGAAATAAAAACCCCAATGCCAATCATGTGTTCACTCTTTTTGAGTTATTGACTAATGGGAGCCTATCATAGTAAGCTATTGCCAATAGTCTTGGTTACTCCAAGATGTGATGGTAAAAGTGTACTTCTGAAGCTATCATATCCTGGTCCCACAAAACAGAAAATTAAATCTGGTATTCAGCTGAAAGCTTCATATTTTCTAAGTAGCTTTTATAGCTTTTATAGATAGATGCTATGCATCCTAGAAGTAGAAAAAGAGTAATCATTAGTCTCACCCCACTGGGAACCCATTAAGATATAGGAATGATTGGCATGACATGGGACAATAGAACAATACATTTCTTAACTCTCATCAAGAAGCTTCTTACAACAGAAGGCAACTAACAGAGCAGTTCAGTTACTCATTGTGCAAAGAATAAGAGATTGTAATTATCATGTATCACATTTCACCATCTTCCAGAAAGGTTTATCAAACGTCATAGAAAAGGAAGCAGAAGTACTGTAGCAGCCAGAGGATGACTTCAAGAAATCACTGTGTAACCACAGGTCACTTATACAAATGAATTCACAGTGACTGTGACAACATAAACAAGGCCTGCATAAGCTGAAAACAGAAAACATCACCCCAGCGTGGAGTGGAGAGGGGTAGCCATGAAATTCCAGCACTAGCTAAGGAGCTACTAGCATTTGATAACCACTGGCAGAGGGTGAGTCAACTTTCATTAATGATTTGAACCCTAAAAATCCTACCACACTGTAGAACAGACTCCATTCTCGAGTAATTTTGCAATACAACAAGACCTGATGAGAAGAAAAAATAACTCATAACTGGATGAGTAGGAGCATGGGAGTGGATATGGGAAGAGGAGGATGAATGTGATCCATGACATTACATGAAATTTTCTAAGAATGACTAGAAACTGATTTACCAGAGACAAATTACATTTGAAGTTCACTTAACTGAGCGTTAAAGTCATTAGCAGTTTGCAAAGACTTTATTTATCACAATTCACACTAATTCACATAATTATTGATCATAATTCACTGATACCCAGGTAGTAGATAGTGCCCATTGATGTAAAGATGGCACAGGTTCCTCCTATTGACCTCATTCACAGGTCTAGAGATGTTTGTAATTGAGAAAATTACAGGTACTGACAATCCATGAATTAACTCAGAGATAAAAGTATGGGCATAGAGGAGAGATCCATGGCCGACCTAACATACTGACAATGCAAGAATTGTTCCTAGGCCTCATAGTGAGCGAAGAGCCATACATTTGAAATACAATGCTACCCATAGGTTAAAAGAAATGCTTTTAATCTATAGGAAACAGCTATATAGAAATTATTAAGATTTTTGTGCTAATAGAGCCCCTGCAGATTTGGCTTTTGTCTTGCTTTGTTTTTCTGTTTCAATTTGTTTTGGGTTGATTTTTGTTTATTTTCATGAGCTTTCCATTAACATGAAAGATACCGGTACATCATTCTCTGCCATTCAAAAGCTGCTTTATATAGAAGCTTTTCAAGGGAAGTCTGGTCTCTCAAACAGGTAATTTTAATAACCTAATTAGATTGTCTGAGTGCTTCACTGTTACAATGATAGACAATATATAAACACCCAGGCTGTCACCTGAACATTCAGCATAGCCAAATTTGCATTTGAATAGTTGCCAGAATGTATTTTTTTTTTACTTTTGAATCCACTGCATCATGCATTCTTTTAGTCTTTTATAGAAGAAAAATCTGCAGCAAAATTGTAGAAAGCCTTGTTAATTCATTTTGTAATGAATAACACCCTTTGGCATTCTCTTTGATAGTCATGGTTTGCTGGAATGAACAGTGTACACTTCTCTTTTTGGATTACTGCAGCCTTTTTCAAGTTTGAATATGCCTTGGGGGTAAAATAGAGGGCTATCCTTTTGTACACAGGAGGGAAAGGACTACGATGAATTCCAAAATAGAAGTATTGGGGTGCATAACAAATTTGCTTGGTAGAGTTTAAGGGCTAAATGATATTGTAGAATAGAATAATATTTTAATATGATGTCAAGATAAAGGTAATATAATACATAATATAATATAATATTTATAAATATACAATAGGAATAAATATTTCAGGTCACCTTCTAGATAATGAAAGTAATAATTTCTAAAATATTTTTTTCTTTTTTTGGATTTTCAGTAGTCAAATTTAAGTTTTTAAAAACAACGATGTGTTGAATAAATGCAAAGGTCTAGTTATTGGGGAAAACAACCAATGAACCAACAACCAAACAACAAATGATGAGAGGCCAACATATAATATTATCTCTCACTTAAAGATTTGTGTCAGAATAATCAAAAAAGGATCCTGCTAGCTATGATATAGGGATAGTGAAGTCATAATAGGAGACACTTAGCAAGTGAAATTGTAACAAAATGGAGACAGTAATTAATTTTGCATGGAGGGACATCTGGACCATTTTTCAAAGTGAGAATCACTTGAATTGAGAACGTGCTGACTGGTTTGAGGCAGGCGGAAAGAAAGTGTAAACATTGCAATAGGGGAAGGAATGAGAGCAGTCCCTGGAGAGAAGCTGTGGACAGCATAGAGCTGTGGACAGCACAGAGCTCTGGACAGCACAGAGCTCTGGACAGCACAGAGCTCTGGACAGCACAGAGCTCTGGACAGCACAGAGGGAAAAGGCAAAGAAGGAGGTCTAGGTGAACACAGCGGGACCGCAGTAGGCATGTGTGGGAAACAGGCTGCTTCAGAGTCTCAACCTCCTTAAAATGACCTGTATAGAAATTATCAGCACCTTCTGGTACATAATTGGGTATGAGTGAACTTCTGAGAAAATGAAATTAAAATGTACCCTGACCCTGATATTTTCTCTTTACCACAAATAGTTTTAGTCTGATGTAAAAATGATGTCATTATAAGCTTTTTGTCTTGCTTTGTTTTTCTGTTTCAATTTGTTTTGGGTTGATTTTTGTTTACTTTTATGAGCTTTCCGTTTACATGAAAGATACCGATACATCATTCCACAAGAATGATAAGGTTTACAGGACGATACATAACTCTCCTGCTTTTGTTAAGTTTTCAAGCCATTACAAATGACTTAGGAGTAAATATGTTTGTGATTGAAACATTGAATTTATTTTTCTTCATTTTTCTCCTTCTTTATTTCCTTCCCCCTTTGTGTTAAGATTCACTATTTAAATTGAGGTAATATCATATTACTCCTTGTGTTTATCTGTAGATTTAAAGATTTATTTTTATACAATTTAAACAATAATCTCAATGTTAAAATTTTTATATTTTTATCACAGGTGTGTGAGTGTGTAGTCTGCACGTGTGTATGTACACCATATGAGTGCAGTTTCCATGGAGTCCTGAAGACAGTAACTCCCTGAAATGGAAGTTACAGGCATTTGTGAACTGCTATGTGGTGCTGCTATGTCGGTGCTGAGACTTGAACCCAGGTCCTCTGTAAATGCACATAACCACTGAGGCATCTCTCCAGCCTTCCAATCACTCTCTATAGAAGAGCCTAGTCTGATGTTCACTAAACAGATACAGCCATGAAATCATTGAAAAAAGAAATTTGACATTGCAGTACGTAATTTTAAGAAATCAGGAAAAATGATTTTCAAAAAAGTCTTCTTTTCAAATAGTATAATATACATTATTAAACGCAACTAAGAATTTCAAGATAGTGACAGCGGTACTTTAAAAATCTTGAGGTCCATCTGAACACAAAACTTTCTGAGAATGCACACAAAGTCATATATAACTGGCCCTTTCACTAATGGCAGACTCTTCAGTATTTTTTTTTTAACCTCATCTCACAATTAGACAACTGCAAAGAAATTTTTATCCAGCAACATGGGTGAAAGTTTGGCAAGGGATCTCATCTATGTGCTTAATTGTATACCTATATTACCTTATGAAATTAAAGATAAGATAGACTGCCCATTGAACCTGCAGTACCACCTCTTAAAGAAACCAAGGAAAGGGTAGTAATGATGGGCATTGAGCTAGTGAATGCATGGCTGCAAGAGATATGCAAGGTAATCCCTTACTGATGGGAAACTTCCTAGGATGTAATCTTGTAAACAGAGAAAGTTCCCTAAGAGTGTTTTATACCCCAAAACCATACAATACAAGACAGACATTTCCTCTCAATAATCCACAGAGCAACTAAACTAGGTATTGGAGACATTGTATATTGATATCTTATGTAATGAGGCTTGATTGTTTTTATATTTAAATGAATGAGAAGCAGGACACATTAGCTTGGAGGCAGGCATGGAATGGGAGGACCTAAGTGTCTAGTTTATGTGTGAATTTATAAAGATCTAATTTTACCTTGACAAACAGAAAAGGGAAATAAGATTTTCAGAAAGACACTGGATTGTAGAAAAAAATTACTGAATTAGATCAACAACCTGTATACTTTAAAGATGTTTTATGCTGCCTTGTTGGTGGCTCAGTGTCTGAGAGATCTTAGGGGTCCTGGTTAGTTGAGACTGCTCGTCTTCCTATGGGGTTGCCCTTCTCTTCAGCTTCTTCCAGCATTTTCCTAATTCAGCCACAAGGGTCAGCAGCTTCTGTCCATTGGTTGCCTGTAAGTATCTGCATCTGACTAGTTCAGCTTGTTGGGTTTCTCAGAAGGTCTCCATGGGAGGCTTCTGTCTGTAAGCACACCATAGCATCAGTGTCAGGGCTTCGAGCCTCCCCTTGAGCTGGATCCTAATTTGGGCCTGTCTCTGGACCTTCTTTCCCTCGGGCTTTTCTCCATTTTGTAGTTCTGTTAGGGACAATTTTAGGTCAGCATTTTTGACTGTGGGAGGACAACCCCATCTCCCCACTTGATGCCCTGTCTTTCTACTGGAGGAGGACTCTACAAGTTCTCTCTCCACACCCTTGAGCATTTTATTTAAGACCCCTTCCTCTGAGTCCTGAACATCTCTCAACTCCCAGGTATCTACATTTCAGAGGGTCCCCCCACCTCCTACCTCCAGAGGTTGGCTGTTTCCATTCTTTCTGCTAGCCCTCAGGGCTACACTCCTCATTCCCCCAATACCTGCTCATTTTCCTCCTTTTCCTTCCCTGTATCCTCTAATTATATAAGAACACACAAACTATTGATAACACACTTCCTCCTCAATAAAGTAATAGGAAGTAATAAAACCCCTTAAAAATATTTTAACATCAAAATGGATGTCAGGGAATTTGTTGCATTGTGGATGAGTTTTTATTTCTATAACCATCGGTGATGAAAGGATATGGGTTCCATCGAATTTGATAAAGATCTAATCTGAATAAATGAGACTTCTGCATGAAAAAAGGCACTACTCAAAGCAGAAAGACAGCACAGAAAAATGACCCATCCTGCCTGGGAATAGCTCAACAAACTGGCTGAAAATGGACAGACCATTCATCTGAGTGGCCAACTGGGAAACCTTGGTGCTGACATGGATATCTTCTTTGGCATAGTATTTGGATTGGCGAGCCTTCTATGGGCCTTTGAAAACTAGTGTTTCCCATTGTTTGTATTTGATAGATGCAACTTAGAGCAGTTAGATGTATGATTCCTTCAGGCTTTCTACCTTTTATTTTTTTTTCTTTTTTTTTAAAAAAAATGGATGTTTTATTTAGTTACACTTCAGATGTCATCCCCTTTCCCCATTTCTGCTCCCTAGAAACCTCCCCATCTATTCCCTTCCTCCTTTTCCATTTATACCATTTTAATGGTATAATGCAACTATTAAGGTCAGTTCTAGGTTGAAAAACTAGCACCACAATAGATGCAAATAGTAAAGGAACAAGCAAGACAATAAACACAGGTAGTCAAAAAACAAGCGAGGAAATAAAATATTGTGTAAAATGGATATTGGTGTTGTAGAGACCAACCATGTTGAAATAGGAAGTATTTATTTCCTGATTATAAAAATGTGTTTGATAATTACAGTTCTGTTACTTTTCCTCCCATGTATTTTAGGTGTCTAATAGATATATAAACATTTAAAATTTTAAAACATGCCCTATATTTATTTTTTTTGTACTATGAGATCTCTTTAATTAGTCATAAAATTTTCTTTAAATTTATTTTGCTATACTAATAGAACCTTCTTAGGTCTTTTAGTATCACCTCTGAATTTTAGTATATCTATTATGGACAGCATAGGGTTTAAGTTTTTAGGATTAAATTGAATAATGTTTTGATTAGAATGATAGTTCTTTGCATATTGTTATCAGTATCACAGTTTGGTTTTCCTTGACTGTTTCTTTCTTGTCTTAATCATTCTCTGTGACATTTCTTTGAGATAGGCTTCCACCTGGGTAATGGCCAGAAAGCCTCAGTGATCATCTTGCTTCTGCCCTCCCAAGCTCTAGGTTTATACGTGCGCACACAGCCACAGGTGACTTTTTATATTGATGCTGGACCCTGAACTCCCTGAACTCAGGTCCTCATGCTTGTACAATTAGTGCTCTTACCCACTGAGCCAAGGCTATATCCATGGGGTGTAATTTTTAAAAGCTACCCTTGAGCCTAATTAGATACTTAGTCACACTTTTTAACTCTTGGACCTGTGTTATTTCAGATAAGGTCTCTTCAGGTTCATAGATGAATTATACTACAATTTCTGATCTTCTAAGTCTGTGTAGAAGAGGTTTAATTTTGCAAATAGTACTCTTATAATCTAGAATTTGTACTTGTTTCTCCTTTACCATATTAATTTTTCTGTTATGATATTGCTGTTTTGCTTATTTCATCATGAGCATTTTAAATCCTGAGGTGCTTTTTACTTTTTCTTAGTATACCATAATTCTGTTTTACATTTATGATTAATGAATATTGTTTGAAAGTGATAATTATTTATAATGTAGTATACTTATTATCAATGTGCATTTGTCTGGAAGATTCTTTTTTGCTGTTATAATTTTCAGTAAACTTGTCTGACCTCAAAAAATGGAATTTGTAAAATTTCCTAAAATTTAATCCTGCACAAAACAATATTTTCTAAAAATTTGATTCATTTTCTGAAAACTTATTTAACAAGAGAGATAAGTTTTGAAAGTTGTATACTTGCATACATGTTTAAAGATATAAATGGATGTAAGTACGTACAGACTAATGGATGCCATCAGAAATGTCCAACTTACTATGAACCATGTAACCATGGGCCAAGACAAAATCAGTGTGTGTATGTGTGTGAGTACATGTTATTCAAGTCTATTTTACACCTACTTGTTACTATGCTCTGATAGTAAAAGAATGAACTTGTTGGCTATATTTTCTAGACTTTTGTGGCAGAAGACATAGTTGCTGGGTTAAATCAATAGAGAACAATGATAATAGATTGCAGAGTGGAAATCAAATGCTGGCTGGAACATTCTTCTTCGTTTCATTTTGCCCAAGAGCTCTACTGAAGGCTAGACAAATCCACTCTGGTGGGTTCAGTAGCCTTTCTGATTTGCTCAAGTGCCAGTGTTGCTCATTAACACATTTGCAATATACAGAGTCTTGTGCTAATTCTTTGCTGTCTAAAATTTAGCTTCTAAGTTTGGCTATTGATGTGGGCATGAGTCACTGGTGCTGTCTGAGTTTATTATGTGGTATGTACAACAAAAATGATTTGGACCATGGAAAAATAGATGATAGTAATAGAATTGATTACTAAAGAAAAGAGGTACTCCCAAGAGCTACGGATCTATGCAAAAGACAAAAATCTCTCAGAAGACCCATGGCACCTGGGTCCGTATTCTTCACAGGTCAATTTATAGAGTGCTAGTCTTCTCCTAGGAATCTCACATGCTTTTCTTTGTGTTCTGTTTTGTTACACATAACCTTAATAGGCACCAATGATGTGCTTATAAAAAGATAAAGAGATAAAGAGAATATGTTCTGTGGGTATGTGGAGAGGTATGCGGGAAGAAGATATCTCAGGAGGCCCATGCAGAGGCATCTCTTACCACTGAGAGACCAGTCATACTGATATAGTATAGAATAGAGAATAGAGATTATTCAGAGCATGGGAGGGAAGCCAGGAGGGTAGTAGAGGCAGAGAGAGGCAGAGAGAAAGAGACAGAGAGAGACAGACAGAGAGGGGGGAAGAAAACCAAAGAGGAGAGGAGGGGAGGGGGGGGGAAGGGGGAGGGGAGGGGAGGGGAGGGGTGGAGGGCGGCCATGAGCACAAGTAGAGTGGGAGGAGGGGAAAAGGGGGAAGGGGTGAGGGAACAGAGGGATAAAGAGAGCAAGAACAAGAGATCAAGAGGGAGAGGAGGGGGCACCAGATCCTTTTAGTGGACCAGGCCTACCTGGATGTTGCCAGGTAACTGTGGAGGTGGAGTTTAGACAGAATGCTAGCACAGGTTACCAGGGTTTTAGCTAGATTCCTTCTTATATATATATATTGATGCCCCTTTCTTCCAGCCCCTAATCATGGCAGTTTCATTAGCATCATGGCAAGTTTCTTCTGTTTTATAATAGTTGGTACTTATATATAGATAGATTTTAGCTATCAAAGACCTTAAAATTTCTTCACAGATATTCTATCGCATATATCTATTCAATTACTTTTAGGAATTAATATTGTTACAAATCATCCAAATAACGTAACAAAGAACATTCTATAATTCATTTCATTTCTTTTGTTTTCCTTACTCTTTCTGTCTCCCTCTTACCTGTCTTCTCATCTTATTTCCAACATTCTTTTTTTGAAATAATCAAATTTCAAAAATCTGTTATGAAACACTAATTTTAACTAATCGATACATCTTCGAATCACTAAATTTTAAATGATTAAATCCTTTTCTTCAACAACTAATGCCACAATAAATTTTACTTAAAAATGGAAAGTAAACAACCTGAAGTTAAGGAAATTAACTGCCCCCAAGTGACTTTACCTTTTAATTAAGGGTGCTTGAAACACTGCCAAGAGCATGATGTCCCAAAGAATGGCTAGGAACTTCTGGTTCATATTTTAGAAAGGAGAAGATATCTAGATTAGATATAATCTCAGCTCTTTGAACTATTCCTTTGAATACTCATTCAAAAAATACTATTAGCAGATATAAATACAGAGAATGAGAAGCAAAATAACCACAAATTGTAAAAAAAAAAAAAAAAAAAAAAAAAAAAAAAAAACATAGTTAATCAACATTGTTATTAAGTTCTAAAAGACTTTCATCAGAAGCTGCAAATGTTTCATTTACATTTCTAAGTTTATTTTCAAACTCCTGATGTTTCCAAACTAAAAGTGGTCAATTAGAATGGGTATAAAAGACTTACTAAAACCTACGGCATTTTATTGTAAATTATGAACTATACCTCTAACTATATTTTTATGTTTATTTTATTATTTTTAATTTATTTTTATGGACTATTTTTTATTTACAGTTTAAATGTTATCTCCTTTCCCAGTTCTCTCCCACCCTAGGAAAGTCCTTATCTCATTCCACCTGCTTTTGCTTCTATGAAGGTGTTCCCCCACCCAACCAATTCTGTCTCCCCACCCTCACATTGCCCTACATTGGGGCATCGAATCTGGTCACAGGACCAAGGGCCTCTTCTCCCATTGATGCCTGACAAGGCCATCCTCTGCTACATATGTGGCTGGAGCCATGGGTCCATCTATGCGTACTCTTTGGTTGGTGATTTAGTCCCAGGGAGCTCTGCAAGGATGGTCTGGTTGGTTGATACTGTTGTTCTTTCTATGGAGCTGCAAACCCCTTCAGCTCCTTTCTCTAACTCCTTCATTGGGGACCTCATGCTCAGTTCAATGATTGGCTGGAAGCATTCACCTCTGTATTTATCAGGCTATGGCAGAGCCTTTCAGGAGACAGCTATTTCAGGTTCCTGTCGGCGTGCACTTCTTGGCATCCTCTATAGTGTCTGGGTTTGGTGACTGTATATGGAATGGATCCCCAGGTGGGACAGTCTCTGGTTGGCTTTTCCTTCAGTCTCTGCTCTATATTTTGTCTCTATATTTCCTCCTGTGTTGAGTATTTTGTTTCCCGTCCTAAGAAGAACTGAGGCATCCATACTTTTGTCTTCCTTCTTCTTGAGCTTCACGTGGTCTGTGAGTTGTATCTTGGGTACTGCAAGCTTTTGGGCTAATATCCACTTATCAGTGAGTGCATATCATGTGTGTAATTTTGTGATTGGATTACCTCACTCAGGATATTTTCTAGTTCCATCCATTTGCCTAAGAATTTTATGAATTCATTGTTTTTAATAGCTGAGTAGTACCCCACTGTGTAAATAGGGTATCCAATTTACACTGTGTAAATTATCTGTATCCATTCTTCTGGGTTCTTTCCAGCTTCTGGCTATTATAAGGCTCCTATAAACATAATGGAGCATGTATCCTTGTTATATGTTGGAGCATCTTTTGGGTATATGTTCAGGAGTTGTATAGCTTGGTCCTCAGGTAACACTATGCCCACTTTTCTGTGGAACCCCAGACTGATTTTCAGAGTGGTTGTATAAGCTTGCCATCTCACCAACAGTGGAGGAGTGTTCCTCTTTCTCTGCATCCTTGCCAGCATCTGCTGTCATCTGAGTTTTATTTTTCCAAAACCACAGTTTCCCATATATTTAAACAGCTCAGCAAATATATACACATATATGTACATGCACATATGTGTCACATATACATTCATAGAGATTAATACACAAAGAAAACATAGAACATTAAAATCAGGAATCTAGCTAAAGAGTGTGGAAAAGTTCATTGTACCACGTGGTCACTTTTCTGTAGCTTTGGGTTTTTAAACACACAGACACAAATTTCAATAATCACATGAAGCTAAATTACACTGTTTACAAGTAAAAACACTGGCAACAAAGTGATTAGTTAGAATGATGGAATTCTGGGAGGGATAAGCTTATGAGGGAGAACTTCACAGGAGTTTCTGATACTGTTAAGTACCTCCACTCCAGTATGAATGTTGGATTTTTCCTTTGTAGATAGTAACTATACTGTCTACACGTTTTTCTAAGTATATATTTCCAAACTATGAAATTGTTCAAAAAAATGGAATGAAGTATATAAAAACATTTTTGAAGGAAAATCGTTACACATGATTGTGTGTGTGTGTGTGTGTGTGTGTGTGTGTGTGTGTGTGTGTGTGTAAAAATACTGTTTTGCTTTCTACTATGTAAGGGGGCTTTTGCTAAAGAAGTTACATACCCAAGATCAGGCTATGAAAATGTATTGAGCTAGTCATCTTAGTTTTCCATAAAATAGTTCTGATACAATCACCAATTCTCAATGCTGAATTATTTGACTTTAGGTCATATGTTTTTCTAAATGATTTCCATAGGTTTTATACAACAGGCCATGGTGTGCCCACAAATACTCTGTATATACAGCATGAGTGTTATTGTGAAAACCTCTAAGATTCTGTTACTCAAACGTTATAAATACCCGACGTTGCTCATGAACCAGTTCTGCATATAGGAACAGCCTTTTCTGCCTCCCTCTGCAACTGACTGGGTGCTGTGAGTCCTGAGTGTCCCTATCCTCGCAGTCTGAATCAAACTCAGCATCTAAATCCTCATCACTGTCTTTCTTCTGTTTGAAGCTTCTTCTATGGTTAGAACCTTCATTTTCAGTATTTTCTGAAGTTTCTGATTCTTTATTAAATGGAATAATGATCTCTTCTTTCTTCCCACATTTTGTGCAAACTTCAACTTCACAAGCGCATGGTCTACACCCTATGTGGTAAGAGTCCTTTACTGTCTTTTGTAGACACTTAACACATTTCTTAGGCTCTGACAGTGGTTTGCATTAGCTATATTTTACACGCCATTCAAGAACTTCTTTACATCCTTGACATACTCCATCATGAAGTTTTGTGTTCGTTTTCTTGGTATGAACACTCTTACCAGACTGGTCATTTTGAAGGTGAACATATTCTGGTGCTTCTGAGGCTGGTATTGAGTCACGTTGCCTTTCTGAGAACTCATCACCAAATCTCAAGCAACATAAGTTGGTGCAGCCTTTAAGTTACAGGAAAGGGTAAAGAAGTTCCTGCTCTGGGTTGATACTACAGTCGTCATCTGAGTTTTTAATCTTAGCCATTCTGACTGATGTGGTGTGAAATCTCAGGGTTGTTTTGATTTGCATTTCCCTGATGACTAAGGTTGTTGAACATTTCTTCAGGTGCTTCTTGGCCATGTGATAGTCCTCAGTTGAAAATTCTTTGTTTAGCTCTAAACCCCATTTTTAATAGGGTTATTTGATTCTCTGGAGCCTAACTCCTTGAGTTCCTTGTACATACTGCATATTAGCCCTCTATCAGATGGAGAATTGGTAAAAGTCTTTTCCCAATGTTTGTTGCTGTTTTGTCCTATTGACAATGTCCTTTGCCTTATGGAACCTTTGCAATTTCATGAGGTCCCATTTGTCTATCATTGATCTTAGAGCATAAGCCATTGATGTTCTATTCAGAAAATTTTCCCCTGTGCCCATGTGTTTGAGGATCTTCTGAACTTTTTCTTCTATTAGTTTCAGTGTATCTGGTTTTATGTGGAGGTCCTTGATTCACTTGGACTTGAGAGAACTGTATTTCTAATGAACAAATGTTCAAATGTCATATAATTAGGAAATCATTTGTATGGTGTGAACTCTTTCTTTTCCTTTATGAAAATGTTTTGAATATCTTTTCGGACACTTGCAAATAAATCATAAATATAGATGATATTTGAGTTATAATATTAAATAGTAAGATCTTCAAGTAAGAATGTCTAAAACATACTGATGTTCTGTACTGATGTTATTTTCTGAAAACTAAAACTCTTACCTCTTTGGGTGAGTTGGTGACTGTGTGTGCAAATCAGCTTCTATTTTCAGTTTAAGCATTCCTTTAATAATTTTTCCAAAGAGAAGAGATGCTCATCTGCATCTTCTGGCACATGTTTTCTAAAAGAATCTGCCAGTTCAAAAAGATATTCTGTATTTCTTCCACTTGGACCAGCTGCATTAAAAATTTGTTTAGCAATATCTTCCAGAGGTGCAGATCCAAGATAGTTACGATTGTCACATGTTCCAATGTAGAGCATAACACTGAATGGTTTTGTTGTGGAATCCTCTGGATGAAAATGACTGTCGTAGTTCTGTAGCCTCCCTTCTCTCTTAAGTGAAAATATGTTTTTACTTCCTCTTCTTTTTATACTGGTAGTTTTTAAGCAACACCCCATACACTGTCCCCAGGATCTTCAACAAGAGTCACAACTTTTCCAGGCTTGCCAGGGACCCCCCAGGTGGTCAGTGTTGCCTTGCCAGAAGCACTGGCTGAAGTTTGTGATGTAACCCACCAGCTTGTCCTGGTAAGGGAAGTCCAACTTTCAGATAAGGGAACCATAACCAAGCACCCACATTTTTCTGGAACCTGAACAGCACCGGGACTTCAGAACGAGACTGTTACCTAGGAGAGTAACCAGCTGCTGGGGCCTACATTTCTTTTTATTAAACATTAAGTTATCTAAGGTTTTGCCTGCATAGTTTATTTTATATAGTAAATTATTTGATGCAATAAAATGTACATGAAGTGATTATCCAACTAAGGAGGAATCTGTGGGCTACCAAAATGGCCTCAGGGGACAAAATTTGGTTTCCATGTCTAAACTTTGCTATATATTTTATATGCCACTTGGAACAAACAAATCAGATTTCTTTAACATATTCTACATTGGGAACTTGTATAGGAATTTAAATTCAGCAACATGGCAGCTCTGGCAATAGATTATATCCAAAGACTTTTAGGACTATGTGACCCAGCTTTAATGTAGGCACACCCTGGATTATAATGTGATCTTTGTGGAAGAGAGACATGTCTTTAGTACATACCTTTAATCCAAGCCAATGTAGGTAAGTTAGTTTATTGAATCCATGTTTGAAAATGATCTCTAATTGAGGAACAGACAGAATGACAAATCAAAAAGATTTGACAGAATTAGTCAGAGATGAGATGCGCCCAGCTCTCATGAGAACAGCACAGAAAGAGAGGCTACTAAAAAGAACAGAGACAAAAATGACTTGAGAGAGAAGCAGCAACAACAGGAAACACAAACACACACACACACACACACACAGAGAGAGAGAGAGAGAGAGAGAGAGAGAGAGAGAGAGAGAGAGAGA
>JANHMN010000007.1:22365520-22392342 GCA_030674055.1 Rhabdomys pumilio
TTTCTTTCTTTCTTTCTTTCTTTCTTTCTTTCTTTCTTTCTTTCTTTCTTTTTCCTTTCTCTCGCTCTCTTTCTTTCCTCCTATTTATTGTTATATTAATTTTTTAAATTTTTGTTGCAGTTCTTATTTCTCTTTATTTCAGTTATCCAGTTTTCCCCCCAATCTGTTTTTATACCATTTTAATTACACACAAGTATTAAGGTAAGTTCTAGGTTGAGAGACTAGCAATACAATAGATTCAAATAGTCAAGGAGTAAGCAAGGCAATAAACACTAATAGTCAAAGAACAAGCAAGTTAATAAACAAAGTCCCATGATCATGCCCATGATCACTGTTTCTAAGTGCTTATCAGGATGACAAAAAATATCTGAGCCTACTTCTTTGTCCTAGCCCAAAGTCATTTTCATTCCTGAAACCTACTTCTTTTTTTAGCCTAAGATTTATATGCCTGCCTGAAGTTAATTCTTTGTTCTTGCCTGAGATTTAGATTCCTGCCTGAAATTACTTCGTTGTTCAAGCCTAATGTCAGATTCCTGCCTGAAGCCCACTTCCTAGTCCTTGGTCAGTGTCACATTCCTGCCAAGCATCCCCCAAAGCTCTCCACATCTCTCCTTTCTTTATTTTATAAACAAGACTGAACCTGTCTTAGATCATTCTGACAAGAATGCCTTCCATACCTGTTGTGGAATATGCATTATCAAAAACAATGCACTGATGTCTTAGGTTGGTAAGGCTCTGTGCAGAATCTTACATGTCCTTAGCTTGCCAGCATTGCATATTCTAAGTCATAATTCTAGTTGCATCCAGGGAAGCCTGCTGCTTTCCAGAACAATCAGAGGACTACAACCATAGGGGACTACCAGCTCTCCCTACATCCTTGGAGAACTACTCACACAGGAATACAAGCAGCCTGAAGTTACCAGGGACAAACAGCTCAACCTGTAAGCTTAAAGGCCTGGTGACATTAGGGACTACCAGTTCTTCTTGCAACCCAAAGGCCTGCTCCCAGCAGTGACTTCCAAGTCTGCCAAATCTAGGACAACCAGATGGCTAAAGGCCAATATAAAAACAAATTAACAAAAGTCAGGGAAATATGGCACCACTGGAATCCTGCTATCCTACTATAGCAAGCCCGTAATATCCTAACATATCTGAGTTAGAAGAAATTGACCTTAAGTCTAATCATATGAGGATGATGGAGGCCTTCAAAGAGGAAATTAATAAATTCCTGAAAGAAATACAGGAAAGTACAATCAAACAGGTAAAGAAATGAGTAAAAATGTTCAAGAACTGAAAATGGAATTAGAAGCAATAAAGAAAACACAAACTGAGGCAATCTTGGAGATAGAAAAACCTACGAAAGAGAACAGGAACTGCAGACAGAAGCATCTCCAACAGAATGCAAGAGATGGAAGTGAGAATCTCAGGCATGGAACATACAGTAGGAGATATTGATATGTCAGTCAAAGAAAATTGTTAAATCTAAAGGATTTCTGACATAAAAGATGCAGGAAATCTGGGATACTATCAAAGACCAAACCTAAAAATGGTAGAAAAGTAGAGGGAAGATTTCCAGAATTTCCACGGCCAGAAAGTATGTTCAACAAAATCATAGAAGAAAACTTCCTTAACCTAAAAAAAGTGATGCCTATGAACATACAAGAATATTACAGAACACCCAGTAGAACTGACCAAAAAAGAAAATCCTTCCATGAGATAATAATCAAAATACTAAATTTAATTTGAGGTTGGCTATTGGCTTGCTGTGCATTGTTTTTTTATTATGTTTAGGAATGGGTTTTAGATTTTCTCAGTCTTTTTCAGCATCTAATAAGATGATCAAGTGATTTTTTTTTCAGTTTCTTTATAGAGTGGATTAGTTGAGGGATATTCATATATTAAGGCATCTCTGCATCCATCAGATGAGGCCTACTTGATTATGGTGAATAATGTTTTTGGATTTGGTTTGTGAGAATTTTATCGAGTATTTTTGCATCAATGTTCACAATAGTATTTGGTCTAAAATTTTCTTTATTGAGTCTTTGCTTAGATTAAGTATCAGGGTGACTGTGGCTTCATAGGGTCAATTTACTAGTGATTTTTCCACTTTTATTTGGGGGAATAGTTTAAGGTATATTGGTATTAGCTCTTCTTTGAATGTCTGATAGAATTTTGCATCTTTCCCTGGGGTTTTCTCCTCCTTGGTTGGGATATGTTTAACTGCTTTTATTTTTTAAGGTTTGTAGGAGTTTTTAGATAGTTTATCTCACCTTGGTTTACCTTTGTTACGTGGTATCTGTCTAGAAAATCATCCATTTCCTTTAGATA
The DNA here is from genome assembly GCA_030674055.1 of Rhabdomys pumilio. Lineage (NCBI taxonomy): Eukaryota > Metazoa > Chordata > Mammalia > Rodentia > Muridae > Rhabdomys > Rhabdomys pumilio. The sequence continues at coordinate 22,367,849 of JANHMN010000007.1, forward strand.
TTTCAATTTTCTGGAGTACAAGCTTTTGAAGTAAGACTTAATGTTTTTTGAATTTCCAGTTGCTGTTGTTATGTCTTCCTTTTTCTGATTTTGTTCATTTGGGTACTGTATGCCCTTTAGTTTGTCTAAGGGTTTGTCTATCTTGTTGACTTTCTCAAAGAACCAGCTTTTGATTTTGTTGATTCTTTAAATTGTTCTCTTTGTTTTTAATTGATTGATTTCAGCCTTGAGTTTGACTATTTCCTGCCTTCTCCTCTTTGGTGTGCTTTCTTCTTTTCGTTCTAGAGTGTGTTCTAGGTGTGCTGTTAGGTTGCTAGTATGAGATATCGCCAGTTATTTTATGAAGGTATTTAGTGCTAAGAACTTTCTTCTTAGCACTGCTTTTATTGTATCTCATATGTTTGGGTATGTTGTATCTTCATTTTCATTGAATTCTAGAAGGTTTTTAATTTCTTTATTTCTTCCCTAATCAAGTGATCATAGAGAGTTGTTCAGTTTTTATTGTATTGATTTTCCATTTTTTTCTGTTGTTGTTGAAGTTCAGCCTTTATCCATAGTAATCTAATAAAGTGCAAGAGGTTATTTCAGTCTTCTTGGATATCAACAACAACAGAAAGAAAAAAAAACAAAACCAAACAAACAAAAACTTTCCCAAACAACAGAAAGCTTTCAAACTCATGGAGATTAAGTAACTCACTACTGAACAAAAATCATTCAAGACAAAAATTAAGAAAAACATTTAAACTGTTTTACAACTGAATGGAAATGAAAACAACATACCTAAAGTAATAAGACAAAAGTGATTTTAAGAGGAAAGTTCATGGCACTAAGCACATACATTAAAAAAATAAGAGAGTTCTCATATTAGTAAATTAGTAGGACACCTGAGATCTGTTGAATGAAATAGAAGAAATAATATTCAAAAATAGTTAAAGTTGTAGACAAGAAAGAAACAAATTCAGGGCTGAAAGTAATAAAATAGGAACAAGTAAACAAACAAGAGATTACCTAAACAAAAAAAAATCTCTGAAAACATTTTTGAGTTCATTTTGTGTTGGTCATCTACTGCTAGGCATGGGGCCTGCCCTTAAGAGTGGTTTGTATACCCAGTAAGACTCTATTATAGAAACTAATTTTTCTGTTGTGAGTGGTTATCTATGGGAAGTAGCTTTTGACTTAGGATTGTGGGTTTGTGTCAACTCCAACTCAGTATTGAGACCACACCAGACCCAGACCTGTGCAGGCTCTGTGCATGCTCTTGGTCTCTGTGAGTTCAAATGTGAGTTAATCGCTCTTCTAAGAAGTTATCTTCTTCTTCCATTTACTCTGCCATCCTTTAGTCTTTGTTTTTCCAGCTATTGAACATTTAATAAGTCTTTTGACTGAGATTTTTATTCTGTTTATTGAAATTTTTATTTCAAGCATCATTTCAGATTATTTTTTCAACCTATTTTATCTTTTGCTAATACAATTTTTTTTTGTATTGGATGGAATTATCTCATTTGTCTCTTCATTTTTGTTGTTTATGGAGTATATTTACCTTTTCATTGTGTTCTGTGATCATAATGATACTCATTCTTTTGATTTGTCTGTTGGTCCTTTTATGTCCTTTTCACTAGTTACCAGTATTATGGGATCAACGATCTGTAGAGGAGACCTATCATCTTGGTTTTTCATAGTCCGTTTCCTTGCTAGGACTTTTCATCTGAAGTTACTTTGTGGGCTGACATTATCTGTCTTTAATTCTGTCTTTTATTTTCCAAATTCAAGTCTACTTGTTTTCTTTCACTAGTGGTGCTGCTCATGCTTAATGCAAAATGATTCAAAATTAAACCAGAACTACATTCCCCAATAGGTTAAATTGTACATGGGTGTGTCAGGAGCTTCTAACTATAAGAAAATAACTAACAGCCTTGAGTTTTAAACTTATGTTGCTTAAATATGTATTAAGTGAACTTTAAGAATTCCCTTAGATGAGCTAATCGAAAGATTTCCATCTTCTTACTACAATCAGATGATAAGAAGCAGAATCTATAAAATTAACAAAATCCTATGATTAGGTTCTTAAAAACAATCAATTTTTACTTGTTAAAACTGCAAGCACAAGAGTTTCATACTTGGCTCATTTGTTTACTCTTCATATTTTTTTTCTGAAAAATAGTTTGATCCTCAGTTTTATGTTTTCATCCATCCTCAAAAGCTTGTTGTTTTGGGAAAGTGAAGATAACCTCTGATAGTAAAAATGTCCTGACTCACTAAGAGAAAGAATAATTACAGAATTAGTGGATAATTTTGTAAGTGGGATGATTATGGCGTTAAGCATGATTAAAAGTTTTCAATAAATGTACTGAGGAAGGAAAGAAAATTTACATTAAATTGATTTTACAGATCCCAGTTAAGTGGTATATGACTTACTCATTATTCAAACAATAGTATATTCAATGACTCTGTAATCATCTCTCAATCCAGGACGTCAGTGTCCATCTAATCAGTTATCCTGCTCATTCTCTCTATGGTGGTTTGAACAAGAAGTGTCCCCTTCAGGCTCAGGTTTTGAACACTTGGTCCCAAGGTGATGGAGATGTTTGGATAGGTGGTGGAAGCACATGACCAGGGTGGACTTTCAATGAAGCCTTGCTCCACTTTCAGTTTATTATCTATGTTTCATGTTTTCGGTTGATCTCATGACCTCTATTCTTCCTGACTCTGCTACTATGACTGCTATTCGAACATCAAGTCTGCTGTTTGCTCCTGTGACTCCTCTCTCCTCATAATCTACTGTTAACCAACTAGAAACACAATCAAACCATTTCTTTTTAACTTGCTGCTGATGGTGATGTTTTATTACACAAAAAGAAAATTAACTAATATACCTCTTTATCTGCACATTATATTAATATGATTCTTAGGACATTCCATGAGACCCTTTGTTTGTTTCATGATGAGCTTTGGAATGCAGTAATGTATCAACCACTTAAGGACAGTATACATTTAAAAATACCTCATTCATACAGATCTGTGATGTTTTCTGCCTTCCAAGTTTTGAGTTCCACAATTCTAATATTTCATATTTATAATTGACTTACAAAAGCCTATTATGCATATATTTAATATAGACACCAAGACACTATAAATTTTTAGAGCTTTTAATTGAAATAGAAGTGTATCATTCTTATTCTTCCCTTGAATTTGTTTATCACTTCACAGATAAGCTTTCCTTAAACACTGGCTATGCCACATCTCCAACTCTCAAGTTGATTGTTTCTTTTCTCTTGATTGTTATTGATATACACATACATATATTTTCAGGTTGTATTAATGTGTTCAGGAATATATGTATAAACATATATAGTAGGAATAATTACAAATGCACCTATGTATAGGGTACACAGGACAGTTTATAAGTAGGAAATAAGGGGAACATGATATAATTCTATTATAATCCCAAAAATAAATGTTAATAAAATGGAATTAGCCACAACAATAAAGTTAAAACTGTTTTTGCATACTTTTATACTCTTAAATATAGAATATACACACAACTAATATTTCACTATATTTTATGTACCTTTTAATTGCAAGTAACACATTCTAATAGAAAAACATTTTTTGAGAAACTTACAAGTAAATGCATCTGTTATGTTCAACCAGTGTTGTTTGTGTGTTTTAACTTAAATGTAATTACAATACAATTTACTTTTCTCCCATTTGGCATTTCAAAATGCTCACTGGGATACATTTTCCAATTTCCTCTGGAAAAATATTCATAGTGTCTGCCTCTTTTGCTGTGGTAGCAGAGAAGCAAGAAACTTTTTTGATGGTACAAAAAAAATGCATTCATACCTCAGTGTATCCACCTTAAAATTTTAATTAAAAAAAAGTCCTTTTCTTTCTTGCTGATTTTAGGGTGTGTGCTGCAATTGGTACAAAGCTTGCATTGCTTTCTTTATTCTTTTACTCACTGTTCTTTGACTTAGTTTTCTAAAAACATAAGAAATACTATTTCAAATAATCAAAATAATCAAAAAGGAAAGAATCCTTTTCTCCATCTAAACTCTCCTGTATACCACTCCTTGCTTTCTTTCAAATTTAGGGCCTCATTTTTTAATTTTTTTTTTTATCTAAGGCCTTATTTTTATTAATTGGTGATATATATATATATGTATATGTATATATATATTTTTTTTCATAACTTATATATACACATATACACACATTTTCCTCCTAATTTTAAATTCTAGAGGTTTTTCATGTGGCGAGGGGAACTCTGAGTCTCCCAGTTAACATCCTTCATTTGTAACTACCTAGAGGCTTCTGATGGTTTCAGTAGTTCAATCCATACAGAAACTCTCTACTGAACTTTAAAAAATGACCCTCAGGCTGACAATTGCTTTGAACAGTAGCATGCTGATACTGGCTTTGGAATTTCATATCAACTGTCAGGGATCTACAGCAAAATTTGCAATCAAACAATAAATTATATATAAGAAAGACATTGAAAATGATTCTCTAGTGCCAAGTGGCCTACACACACACACATAGATACTATTAGAAATGGAAACACAGTTTCAAAATATTTTAGATATATAATATATATATATATATATATATATATATATATATATATATATATAATACATACTTTATATACTTTCATAAACAAATAATATACACAAATATATATGCATTATATTTATCTGATTGAATTACTCAGTTAGAATTTGTAAGCATTCTCCCAAGATTATTAATTTCTATTAGATAGTATAATTCCTAATATAAAACTATCTTTCCTTAATATATTACTTCTCTAACACTTCAGTGTAAAAATATACCAGTAATACCAGGTGCTTCTTGAACATCTTTCAGTGAGCTACTTATGTAGAAAGTAGCAAAGCACATGGCATACATCCTAGAAGTTCATGTTTTTGAATTTTATTTTTTCTCCTATACATCATTGCCATTATTTTTGTCTACTATCACATATTTCAAGGAAGAAAACTACCCTGGCATTACATGCACAGCCTTGGCAAGTTCTGCATAGTCATAACACCAATTTTTATACCCATGATTTTGAATCCTTCAATCCAGCCACTGTCCTTGTCTAAAGTCCATTTTCTCTTCCCCTCATATCTGTCAAGGCTGCGTGTACCTGGCAGACTATCTCAACAACAGATTCTTCATATCCACACTCTTATCACTACCTAAAATGATTTTTTTCCTGAAAATTTACATTTTTCTTCCCTTTATCTCCCATCTCAGATATCATTGGGTCTTAAAAAGTCAGATTTTATCTGATATTTCAACAGAACAGTTTATTACTGAGTAATTTTGAAAATACTGATGTGCTTCATTTGAAACCACTCTGTGTTTCCCTCTTATGACTTTGCCCATGATTGAGTGAAATGTGATGCTGTATGCAAGCTTCTCTAACTAAAGTATTCATTCTGGACAGGCTCAAACTACTGTACTTCCCATGTATGCAGATGATTTGGTATGATACAACAGCAGATAATCCTGTATCTATGAAAAGTTTCCATTAATGTCACGTTAGAACATTATGTAGGATATTAAATGCTGGTCAGCTTATTTTCAACTTGTTGCAGTCTAACAACATCTAGAAAAGGGAGCTTCAAATAAGCAAACACCTCCATTAGATTGGTTTATTGGCAAGCATATGAGACATTTTCTTCATTTATACTTGATGTGAAAAGACAGAGCCCAGTACAAGTATTGCCACCCCTGGACATGTAGGTAGTCCTAGAATGTATAAGGAAGGGGGATGACTAGGTCAAAGGGAGATAGTTAAAAAGCAGCATGCCTCTGTTGGGGACCCTGTAATAAGTTCAATGGTTAGCTGCTATCATCCACCTCTGTATATGTTAGGCTCTGGTAGAGCCTCACAGGAGACAGGTATATCAGGCTCCTGTTAGTATGCACTTTCTGCCATCCACACCAGTGTTTACATTTGGTGATTGCACCTGGGATGGATCCCCAGGTGGGGCAGTCTCTGGACAGTCCCTCCTCCAGTCTCTGCTCCACACATTTTTTCCATATTTGCTCCTGTGAATATTTTCTTAAGCAGAAGCAAGAGGGTAGTGGGCTTGATTATTACTGCTATAACAGCTTTAATTACATTAATTGCTAGCACCACTGCTTCTGCAATTGTTTTGACACAAGAAGTTAAGACAATTACTTCTGTTAATCATTTAGCAAAAAAATGTTACTAATGTGTTAAATATACAAGAAGATTTAGATAGGCACTTGGAACAACGGATTGATGCTCTTTATCCTATTCCAATTATTGGAAAAAGGTTCAGAGTTTAAGAGTAAGGAGCCATTTTGAGTGTCATGCGAAATATCATTAGATTCATGTTAGTTCTACAATTTATAGTGGTAGTCATTATAATTAGGAAAAAGTTTAAAGACACTTTCAGGGTATTTGGTATAATTCTAACACCTCTCGGAATGTTTTAACTCTGCATAGTGAGCTTATAAATTTAAAGAATGCTGCTCTGCTGAGCATTGATGTGGCAGATACTGCTGATAAAATTACTCATGGCCTACGGTCAGTATTTCTATTTTGGTCAAGCTTCAAAAATGGCATAAATAGTTTGATTATGCTAGCCCTTTTTGTCCTGGGAATACTTTCATTCCTGCTCATTATGTTAAAGCTTGTCTTTAACAGCATCAACATATTGGTAACCAAAGTACATGGATTGTACCTGAAATAGACCCAAAGACAGAATTATTAAATTAACAGGCAGGCAAACTAAGGACGGGTAAGATTCTGCACAGAGCTTTACCCACCTAAGACATAAGTGCATTGCTTTTTATAGTGCATATTTCACAATAGATAAAGAAGGCATTCTTGTCAGAATGATCTAAGACAGGCTCAGTCTTGTTTATGAAATAAAAAGGGGGAGAGGCAGAGAGCTTTGGGGACTGATTGGCAAGAATCTGACATGTGCCAAGGACAAGGAAATGGGCTTCAGGCAGGAATCTGACATTGGCCAGTACAAGGAAGTTGGCTTCAGGCAGGAATCTGACATTAGTCTAAAACAAAGAAGGCAGGCATCTAAATTTTAGGTTAGAACAAGGAAGTAGGCTTCAGATATGAAAATGACTTTGGGCTAAGACAGGGAAGTAGGGTCAGATAGTTTGGTCATCCTGATAAGCCCTTAGAAACAGTGATCATGGAAGTGTTCATGCAACTTTATTTCCTTGCTTGTTCTTTGACTATTTATGTTTTTTCTCTTGCTTGTTCCTGAATTATTTGCATCTATTGTATTGCTAGTTCCTCAGCCTAAAACTGACCTTAATACATGCATGTAATCAAAATGTAGTAAAAGGAAAAAGGAGGGGGTATGTGATAAGGGTTTTCTAGAGAGGAGAAATAAAGAAAGGGGATGGCATTTGAAATGTAAATAAAAAAAATTTAAAAAAATTTAAAAAAGCAGCAACATTCCTCCAATGTTTTCTTTTCAATTCCTTCCTCTTAGTTCATTCCTTGAATTCTGTCCCTGACTTTATGATGGACTATAAATTGTAAGCTGAAAATTACTCTCTCCTTTCTGAAGTGCTTTTGGTTATTACCCTTTATCATAGTGGTAGAAATGAACCCAGGATGGTAGGCAAAAGTAAGAGATCTAAAATTATTTAAAGAAAAGGTAATAATAGATGGATTGTACATGATGTTTTCCATGAAGCCTATAGAAACATGACAGGTAATTTTAAAGAATGTATCTTTAAAAATTCAACATTCTTGCCATTCTTATTTATTGTGCAGTATAATTTCTGATACTCGAATTTCTTGTTCTGAACTTGGGAGATGGATAGATTTCTAAGACTGCCATTCAAGCATGAGGACCTGAACCCAAACACCTAGCACCCATGTAAAAACCTGAGTTTAGAATTGGTGAGGCATGCATGATACTAGCCTAACTAAATGTTCATTTGGAGACTTAGTATCAACTGCAAAGGTAGAGAGAGGCAGAACAATACACCAATATCCACCTGTGGCCTCTGCATTTATTTCTCCATACAAAGGTAGAAATAATGTGCACACACACAAACACAAAGACACACAGACACACACAGATTATCTAATGAAGGAAAACTTTTTCAGTTAAGTTTTTACTACCTAATAAAGATTTAACTCCAATCCCAAGTAGTATTTTATTTCTTTTACTTTTTTGAGTCTCGGTTAAAAAAAATAACTTTTCCAATGTTTACTTCTAAAAAAAAATTAAGCCATCTATTATATCTCACTAAAATAACTTGTATGAAACTAAAGTGAAGTAGCTTCAGTCATGTAGAAATAAATTCACATTTAACTGATCTAGGGAGATGGTGCAGTTTCCATCACCCAGACTCCCCTGCAGACTTTGCTATTAAAGATCCAACTTTCTATACCCAGAGCAAAAGAAATTAAGTAGGGAAAGTTGTCTAAAGATGACTTGATAGAAGATATTTTTATAATCCCTATGTTTAAAGGACTTTTTCCTCTTAACATTTATTTTCTTGCCAGTTTTTTGAATAATTAGAAATCTTTCAGTCAAAATGACCAATTTTTCATATGTCAGTTTAAATGTAGTATGTGATTGATGGTCCAATAGCTAGTAAGCAGCGAAGGGGGGAAATGTCAGGTGTTGGCCATATTTCAGGCTTCACTGTGCTACTTCCTCTGTTACAATGATTGACAACTCAAATGGATTTAGATTTAAAACTTCCATTGAAATGACTGGAGATTTAGCACAAAACTCCTATCCTTAGCTGGCAAATAAGTAAAGCAATTCTTGAAGCAAATCTGGAATTAAATTAAGAAACAGTAAGGGCACAGCGTCAATTGCAGAACATGCCACCTGACTGACTGAGAGAACAGCCACAAATAATCGTCAGCTGATAGCTACAGGAAGAAATCATGGGATCAGAACATCCAACTCTTAAGACTTCGTTAATAATATGAAAGGACTTAGGAAATAGTATACATATTCAGCTGGATTCTTTCAGATTTTAAAAGCTAGTCACTTGATATAAATATTGTCACTTGATTGATTAAAATACTGATAATATTGAAGAAAAATAAAAGGAAAACATTTTTGTGTATTAACATAAAAATTGATGTTTTATGTATTAACATCAATTTTTTCAACAACTAAATGGTATAATGAGCTTATACCAGTTAACATACAAGTATACAACCATACCCAGCCTTAGTGGAAAAGTGCTTAATAAATTGAAGCTACTTTATTATTTCAACAATTTCTAAAAAAATGTAATTAATAACTAATAAATTCTTTATAACTGGTTACTTGAAATACTATAATCTCACCTGTGAGTGGGGGATAAAATTTTGTAGTTCAAATTTTATTTAGTTTGGATGTAGAAATAGAGATTTGGATGTATACCGAGAGAGGTGGAGGTATGCCAAAACATAATACTGTATTCATGGTTACAAATATCAGAGATATGATGTTTCTCTGAAGTTTCAAGAGCTTAGGAAGAGTCCGTGTGTCATCAGTTACAAAAGGAGGAGATGAACACATGATCTACTTTTCTTTGAGAGAAGTGAAGTGGAGCAAAGACCTAAAGATGGAGACAGAGTTCAGCCTTTATATCCTGAGCTTTCTTCTGTAACAGAACCACTGGCCCTGATTCTGGTGAATTTCCACAGGCCAGGTTTTCATGAGAGTGAAAACCTCCAGGAACCTCAAACTTAGATGGTGTATTTCAAGTAAGTCTTTTGACGTAAGACTATCAAACTATTCTTACAGTGACCTATGAAGGATTGGATAAATTTGTCAATGGGTATATTACTATTGTAGGGATACATCTATTAAAATGTGGACTTTTTTGTTTATTGTTTTCAACAGAAAGTGGCTTTTAGTATACAATTCTGCAGAATGGGTCAACAGCATGGGGAAAAAGGCAAAAATGGTTGATGCACCAATTTGGAGCAGGACTTTATTTGTTAAAGTCCTCCCATTCTGAGAAATACTCGTTGTCTTGCTCATCCTTCTCCTTGTCTTCATCGTTGTAGTCCTTGTTGGTGTCACCGATGTAGCTGTCCTCTTTGTTGTCCAGTCCCACCACTGCTGCTTTTCCCCAACATGGCACGGGGCTTCCCAGATTTTTATCCTATCGGTTTAAGATACAAAGTCGTATCTAGTGAAGCATTTAAGGCTGTACCCTTCTCTGTTCATGGGCATAGACATGCAGCAGATCCCTGTACCTTTCCAGTTCTTAGAGTTCTGAGACAAGCAGAAGTAGCCACTAGCCCAGAAAGAGAAGGGCCTAGTGTCTCCTCCTTACCTGTGATAAATTATATTATTATTATTATTATTATTATTATTATTATTATTAATTTATTCTCTCATATATCACATCCTGATTGCAGTTTATTTTTTCTACTACCTTCCCAATCTGTTTCCTATACTTCACTGCTCCCTCCACTCTTTCTTTACCTTCAGCAAAGAGCAGGTCTCCTAGGGACCAAACAAACAAAGCATATCAAATTGCAATAAGACTAGACACCTACCCTAGTATTAAGTCTGGACAAAGCAACCCAGCAGGAGGAAAGTGGTCATAAAAGTCCCAAGAATAAGTAACAGCTTTTCTCCCACTGTTAGGAATGCCACAAGAAAACCAAGCTACAGCACTGTAACATATAAGTAGAGGGCTTAGGAGAGACCTAGGCAGCTTCCCCAATTGTCATCTCAGCCTTTTTGAGCCCCTATGAGTCCTGGTTCTGTAGATTATCTTGTGATTATCCTTGACCCTGCTTGGCTCCTTCTCTGCTTTTTTTTTTTTTTTTTTTTTCAGTTTTTCTCAAGCTCCACCTAATGGTTGCTATGGGTCTCTGGATCTGTTATCGTTAGTTGCTGGACGAAGCCTCTCTAAACACGACTTTACTACTCTCCTGTCTATGACTACAAGAGAATATCATTAGGAATCATTTTATTGATTTAATTTTTGTTTTGTTTGATGTTGTTTTTGTTAGTGGTGTTTGGTTCTATCTTAGGTCTCTGGGCTACCCAGACTGTAATTCCTTGCCCTTCAGGCAATGTCAGAGGTGGGCTCCTTCTCCTGTGTCCTGGGTCTCAAGCAGGACCAGTCATTGTTTAGCCTGAATTTCTACACCATTTCACCACAGCAAATTGTGCAGGCAGGACAAACTGTAGGTTAAAGACTTTTGTGGCTGAATTGACATCCCAATCTCTCCATTGGAAGTCGTGCCTGGTTAGAGTATATAGCCCATTCAGGCTCTTTATTTCCCACTGCTAGGTCTCTTATTTGGAGTTATTCTCATAGATTGCTGGGAGTTTCCATTGTACTGGTTTCTACCTGGTCCTCAAGATGCCTTCAAATTCCAGTCAGCTATCTCTCCCAGTTCTCCTTCCCTTTCTTCTCCCACTGAGTCTATCCTGTACCCATTACACCCACCTCCGAGTTCACTCATGATATTTATTCTATTTCCCTTTCCCAGAGAGATTAATACCTCCCTCTTAGGGCCCTCTTGTTACTTAGCCTCTTTGAGCCTGTAGATTGCAGCACAATTATCAATTACTTTAGGGCTAATATCCACTTTAAATGAGTACATATCATGTTTGTCTTTCTGGGTCTGGTTACCTCACTGAGGATGAGTTTCTCTAGTTCCATCTATTTTGCAAATTTCATGATGTTATTCCTTTTAACACCCGAGTAATATTCTGCTGTGTAAATGCACCACATTCCCCTTATCCATTCTTTCATTGAAGGAGGTGTAGGTTGATTCTAGTTTTGGGCTATTATTTATAAGGCTTCCATGTATTGAGCAAGTATTCTTCTGGTAGGATATATGCCCAGGAGTGGTATATCTGGGTCTTGAGGTAGGTTAATTTCCAGTTTTCTAAAAAACTGCCATACTGATTTCCAAAATGGTTGTACCAATTTTCAGTTGCACCAGCAATGGAGGAGTATTTCCTTTGCTGCACATCTGCACCAGCCTGAACAGTGGAATTGTTAAAATTAAAAAAAAAATGTGTTCTGCAGGAAAATTGTTTTAAAAATGAAAAGTCATTTCAAGACTTAATCTGCACTAATCAACGCAGAATAGGATTCATGGATAAATAGACATGGATTATGAGAAAGTTGACAGAGTGCAGAAACAGACCCCTACAATATATCCAGCTGGCCACTGGACATAGGAGGGATATCATCTTGGAGGATTGTAGTATAATTACTATAGTATATCTTAGCATATACTATACATAGTATGTAGCATAATCATCACAGACTTGCCTTTACTTCCTCCAAACTCTTCCACATACATCTCTCTAATATTTTTCAAATGTATATGCTCTTTTTGTCCTAGCTGTGGCTTAACATATTATTCACATATCTTACATGTATAATTTAAAAGGAAAAAAACAATCTTTTTGTCAAATGGCTTAGGGGTATTTGGACATTCAAAGTCTTGACAAACAAACAGGCAAATATATAAGACACGAAACATTTTAACAGTTTAAAAATTTACTCAAATGGATCATATACAAAATTGGGAGAGGTAAATAATGAATATTTTTAGAAAAAGACTATGTGAAAACATATTTAGTATGGGTTCTGGCATAGGTTATAGAATCAAAACCTAAAACATGATTCATACAATAGCCATTTGTAAGTATTCATCTATGAACAATGAAGTCTTATGTATTTTGAGAATCAAACTTTATTTCAAGTTAATGGAAATAACATCTGGGAATATGTGTTTGCAAAACACATATTTAATTTAATATTGTAATCTAACAAATACAATACCTCAAAAATTCCAAAGCTCAATAATATAAAACTAATTTACTAAATTATAAATAGACAGTTTCTTAAAATGTATTTTACCTAACAAGATACAGAGATGAAACATAGTCAGATACATTATTGTTACTTGGATTTTAATGAAAAACTAGATATTGCTATACACGGATTAGAAACTTGAGCGTCAGAAGTCTTGTGATAGTCAACATCCTTAACCCTAATGAGGATGAAAAACAGCACAAAATTTCACTGCTAACTGGCAGCCGTGTAAAATGTTTTATCACTTTTTATCACTTTGAAAAGGATTAGACATAGTTGTACAGAGGACTTCACAATTAGAATGAAAGATGTCACTGTTAACTCAGCATCTGAGTTCTAGCTTAGTATAGATGAAGAATTTTAGATATAGAAATATATAAATATGTATGCATACATAAGAAACAATACAAACAAGTAGAATTTCATACTCTGTCCTCTGAGAGGTTTGTTGGTGTATTCAGGACTTGCTGTGGTGGGAGAACTGGGTTCAAATGATGCCCACATATAGTGGCTTCTGTTGCTTATGGTCTTGTGCTTCCTCTTGCCATTTGGATATCCCTGGTGTTTGTTGATCAGAGTGAGTCTGTCTGAAGTTTGCCTCTTTTGTCCCTGAGTTGCTTCAGGTCTCCCGGTAGGCCTGTGGCCCTGGCTGTAGCAGACCTCTTGTAGGGCTTTTTGACTAGGGGGTCTTCAGAGGGTCAGAGAAGCTGCTGATTTGTTGCCCTGGCTGCAGTAGATCTCCTGGGAGGCCTTCAGTGGAGCAGTCAAGCTACTGTCCTGTTTGAAGATGTTCTTTTGGGGGGGGGGTTACAGAATATGGTTTCTGTTCCCCTCTTTGCAGCAGAACTCCATGGAGACTTTCAGTCTGTTGGTTCACTTGCCGTGCATGACTTCAAGCTGTGGTGTCAACTGCTCTGAGTGCAGTGGACCCTGTAGGATGGATCAGGATATGGTGTCTTCACAGGAGCAGATCAGCGAGCAGTCAGTTGCCCTGAATGCAGTGGATCCTTAACTGCTCTGAGTGTAGTGGATCCTCTAGGATCGGTCAGGATATGGTGTCTTTATGGTAGCTGGCCAGCTAGGAGTCTGCCCCAGCAGAAAGGACCAGAGGAAGGAGCAGAAGGGAGTGGTATTAGAGAAGGCTGTTTTTTGTGGGTGATGGGTCCTGAGTCCACTGGGCTCCCAGAAGCAGCCCTGGGACATGGGGTAGGGGTAGGGTTCTTACAAATTGCTCTGAGTGCAGCTGATCCTCTAGGATGGATCAGGATATGGTGTCTTCACGGAGCAAAACAGCCAGGATATCACTTCAGAACTTTGAAATTGGCCAAAAAGAAGTAACAAGCTAAAAACTTGTCATGGTGAAGAGTATTCTAAGGAGATAGGTTGAATACATGCAATGTGATACCATAAAATAGAACCTGAGAAAATTCCATAATAGGGATCATAAAAAAAAATCAAAAGAGACATTAAATATATATTATTAAATTTTGGATACATTATGGGCAGTCATGCATTAGTATTTCAACACATAGCAAAAATATCATAGTAATGTAAAGTATTAATAGCAGAGGCAGAGATATCTGGTTGAACACACATCACTTAATTTTTTTTATAAGTCAAAAGCTATCCTAACATAAATGTATATCTGAGAAAATAAAAGAATAAATTTTAATAGAATTATCACTTTAAAATATCTAAGGGTAGGCTAGAAGACTCAGTGAGTAAAGGTACTTCCATCGACCTTAATGGCCTGAGTTCAATTTTCTGGACTCACATGATGGAGGGAGAGAAGTGATTACTGCAATTTGAATAATGTCTACACAAATACTGTGGAACACATATACCTGACCTATCCTTTAAAAGAACACTCTGTTTACTTAGTTGAATATAAACAGTAACTGGGGAAAAACAATCATGAAGCAGCTTTCCAAATAGTAAAACATTACAAATCTTCAAAGCGGGAACCTGGGGAGTTTGGAATAGGCAGTAGAACATTGGACCAATGGTTTCCTACTATATCCACACGGAAGATTAATTTTGAAGATTAGTAAATTGGTCATTCAGAAGGAGAGGTAGAGGAAGTAACAGGTTGGGCAGCATCTCTGGCACAGTAGCTTACATATAGCCTTGGAGAACCCCTCCCTTCAGTCTGCGCAACTGAAAGAATTAAATATGAGCCAGATATTGTCTCAAGGTTGTTGCCAGGAGCAACTGAAGGAAAGAGGTAGCATTAAAGCGTAAGATGAAGCACTGAAGAGCAAGTTGGAAAGAGAAACGCAGTGTGTGTAAACATAAGGGAAATCACCACAGGCTGAAAAATAAATTTTGTTATAAATAAATGATACTCTGGCCTATTTATATAAACTAATTGGAATTATTCAAAATTGAGAAAAACAAACAAACAAACAAACAAACAAACAAAAATCCTGAAGATTCAGAAAAAGAAGTAGAAGGAAAGCAGGCAAACAGACAGACAGACACACAGCATGGCTTTCTGGGGTTATTTTCTTGCATCAGTCATATTTATTGAAAAAGACTTTGCAAGTTTGGTAATTGGATTTAAATAAGAACAAATGTTATTCACTCAAAATAGATGGTAAACAATAAAGACAAATACAAATAAAGACAAATAGTGGATGAAGGAGACCATGAATACAGTGGTGTTCATTTACTGTTCTTTGGTAGGTAAGAGGTTGCCATGTGACTATGAGATACAGGCAGTAGCTTTAATATTTATTAATAAATCTCAGCATGGGGTCGCTACTCATCTCAATAGTTTTTTCTCAAATGAAACACACACACACACACACACACACACACACACACACATACACACACACACACACACACACAAATACACACACATACTGCCCTAATATTTGAATATGCCTGAGTTGCTAGAGTCTATCACATGCAGATAATTTCAAGTTACTACTTATTAATTTCTATGTTTCATCTTGGCCACTCTGAGCCCAATTGAGTAGCCCTCTGGGCTACTCTTTCTAGGCCGAGAACCCTGGGTACTCTCAATGATTCTCTACCCCATGGCAGCCTCTGTGTTTCTCCTCTCTCCACACTCTCCACCTCCTTCTGTTTCTCCTCCTCCTCCTGCTCCTCCTCTTTTTCCACCACCTCCTCCTCCTCCCCCTATTCACAGTCCCAAACCCAGGAACCTAATCCTCACTTCCTCGCTTCTTTCTCTTTACGCCAACTATTATCTGTTGATATATATATATATCAGAATTAACTGGGGACAGGTTCCCAAAAGCTATGTGCAGACCCCCTGTGTGAACTATTTTGGGGGTTCTCCATTAGCAGTAGACTATAATCAGCTACAACAAGCTTTGAGATAAAGAAAAGAGTATTAATAATATTGGTATTTACAAGAATAAATTTAATAAAATTGTAGTACTGGTCCCTCCTTTAATTTTTAGTTTGCTTGAGTTTATAAGAAACACAGAACAGGAGTGTATAGTTGCAGAAAAAATTGTAGCCCTACTACGTAGACCTTGAGATTTCAAATAGATTTCAAAAAGATTAGTGAGGATTTTGTAAAGATGATAATAGAATAGGGAACTAAAAAACCTGAGTGAAAGTGTTATTATGTTGATGGGTAATGGGCAAAATGTGAAATCAGATCATTATAACAATAAAGAATAAAAACGGCATGGGGGCACAAATTGGTAGGTGTTCTGTTAATGAATTGTTCTGTGAAAGAATTATTGCAGTAAATATATTGGTATGATCAGAAATGAGAATTTAGTAATGGAACACAGTATTGAAATGTAAATAGATCTGTTCTTAAAACTGTGAAAGGTTGGATTTGAAACTAACACCAAAGGCGTCGGTCAATGTGTGTTATTGTAAAACTTGCTATTGTAAAACCTCAAGACCCTATGAATGGGAAACTACAGGCCCTGAAGGCAGTGAGTTGGTAAACAAAATTGACATAAAATTAAACTGCTTCTAATTTTTCTACGAGCACTACTCTTGATCATATAGAAATCTTTCCAGTGAGGAGAGTGACTGATGAGTGCTAAACAAGACATGTTTTCATTTCCTCTATGGGTCACTGACCATTGTGGGTAAAACGGCAGAAAGAGTCAGAAAACATAGAAGTCCTTTCCATATTCTAGCTATTATGAATAGCACTACAATAAGCCTAGTTGAGCAAGTGTCTTTGTGGGATGATGAAGCATCTTTTGGGCATATGCTCAGAAATGGTATAACTGGATCATAAGGTAGAACCAGTTCCAGTTTTTTTTGAAAAAAAAAACACCAAATTGATTTCCAAAGTGTTGCACAAGTTTGCATTCCTACGAGCAAGAGAGGAGTGTCCCCCCTTGTTCCACATCCTTGCCAGCATGTGCTATCTCTTGAGTTTTTTATCTTACCATTCTCATGGATTTAAGATGGAATCTTAGAGTTGTTTTCATTTGCATTTCCCTGATGACTAAGGATAATAAACATATTTTAAGTGCTTGCCATTAGAGATTCCTCTCTTGAGAATTCACTGTTTAGCTCTGTATCCCATTTTTAAATTGGGTTATTTGTTTTTTTTGGTGTCTAACTTCTTGAGTTTTGTGGGGTTTTTTTTTTTTTGTTTTCTTTTTTATATATATTTTGGATATCAGTCCTCTGTCAGATATTATCGAAGAATTTAAGTTTCTGAAATTGCCCCAGACTTTTCTGAGCAGCATTGTAGGAAGGAGTGATATACAGTAGACCTTTCTCATTCATCTGAAGTTGTGTTTTCTGATGTTTCTGATACCTGTGATTGGTTATACTCCCAAAGAATTAAATACAAATTCCATAATTAAAAAATGTAATTTTAATCGATTTTACTAGAATATATTGCTATGACTGTTTATTCCATTATTAGTTGCTATTGTTATGAATCTATAATTTAAATAAAAGCTGAGTATATATTCCCAGGGGAGAACACAAAAGGTTTTATAGGGCTCAGTACTCTGCTTTCAGGCATACACTGGAGGCCTGGACTGTTACCTTATGGATGAGATAAGGCTCAGTAATGAAGTGATTGTGACTGCGGATGACCCGCAGAAATAAGGAACTCAAGACAGTAAAATAAGAACATTTCAATGAGCTTTTAT
Source organism: Rhabdomys pumilio (assembly GCA_030674055.1). Lineage (NCBI taxonomy): Eukaryota > Metazoa > Chordata > Mammalia > Rodentia > Muridae > Rhabdomys > Rhabdomys pumilio. Next base: position 22,385,791 of record JANHMN010000007.1, read on the forward strand.
CAAAGAAATAATAACTATATAAATAGGTATAATTATATATTACAGATCATTTGAATGTCTTAAAATAAAGGAATAGTTAAATGTGACATAAAAGAGTAAATCTTGAAAATAACACACAGAAGACAAGAAATTCTATATTTTAAAATGCAATAAGGAAGAACATGACAAAATTATATTCTCCTTAGCTGTACATGTAGGTTAAAAATGAGAAATCTACATAGTGTTGGAAAATGGTTACCACCTTTGGAGTGCATTAATAGTAAAAAAATATAGTAAGGGAGAAAATTCATGATGTTTGAAATCTATAATGCTCCATTTTAAAAAAAATATATGAAAGAGTTTGGTAACTTGTTAGCATGGTTAACAGGTACAATAATTTTATAATTTTAAGATTATAAAAACTATAATATCTCCATGTATTAGAATAATGTCATCAACTTTTAAAAATCATTAAATAGTATTAAAAGTTATCTATAGTGAACAATAGCCACAAGCAGATCTTATGTCCAATAATAATAAATGGCTTTTGGAGCTTCTGTCCATAACTACTTTAAATATATGTAAATAAATTAAAGCATATTATATATGATATATTTTATTTAAATATATATTCTGTGAGAATTTACCACTTCGTATTTTGATCATATGTACTACAGTAGTACATACAACTCTTCAACTTTTCTCCGGTTGATCACCCATTTGATAGCTACCTGAATTGGTGCCCTCTTCTCACAAGTTTTGAAATAATTAAGTACAGGTACCTTTGCTACCTGTAAGTTCTAGGATGTGTGACTATTCACTGAAGCACTTTCTAGCTACTGGAGGGCACATATTTAAAGTAAACTCTTTCCATGTTTTGGTACCTACCAGGTGCCAATAGCCTCTTATGTATGGGATGGGATTTTGTTAATACATCTACCCTCGATGCTGGGATGTTGTCTAGCTTGAGGTTTCATAGGTCTTTAGACTTTATAACAACCATAAGTTCATATGTAAAATTGTTCTTTTGATCCTGAAAAATGCTGTCTTACTGTAGCCATTTACTTTCTCTTTTTATTGTTACCTCGTCCTGAACTTTGTGAACAATCAGTAGAAACATTTTTTTTTCATTTCACCCCTCTTAAATATAACAGTATAAAAAATAGCTAGTTAATAGTCAAGTGCTCTAAAATATGCTTCATAAAATGTCTATTTGGAAAAATATGCAATCAAAAGCTTGCTATTTATATAGGAGGATTTTGTTATATTTTTCTTGTTTTGTTTGGTTACTATGTAGTCTGGACTGATATTCCTGCCTCAGTTTCTCCAGGGCTGAGATTTTTGGTATTATAACTATGTGCCACCACTCTGAATCATTAACAGTTTTTAAACTATAAAAAATTGAAGAAATTGTCTTGAAATATTTAGAGACAAGGTAAACACAAACAAGTAATTTCATCATAAAGCATATAAATAAGTAAATAAAAGTAAACAAATGAATACACGTAAAGGAAATTCGATCTTGCTCCCACTATGTGGTACCAGAGGCATTATTTGTTGATGGCTTGAAATATAACTTCCTGTATCTCTCATTCTTGTTAATTCTGGGCCACTAAAGGCCAAGCTTAACTCTTTTATTTTTTGACCCAAGAATCTGAACCCTAGTCTGACACATTCCAGTATCTCAACATAGGTGTGAATTGAATTTATCTCAGATACAGTAATAGGATGAAAAAAATCGAATAAATAGTCACAAGAGTTCCACATATTCCTTCATATGCTAATAGAAGACCCAATGATAGAAACATTAAATAATCAAATATCAAGCCAAGGAAATAAATGAACTAATCACTGCATTGGCTTTATAGTTTATCTCTTTATAGGGACATTTTTTTGAACCACACTAGAAATTTTCAATTTAACTTAATTTAAAGAAAGTAAATGTTACCATTCTTCATATATATATATATATATATATATATATATATGCATGTGTATGAGTATATATGAATACATTAATATATTTTCATATATACTAATGTTATCTATGACTTTTACTTCTTTAAGAGTGTAAATGTAAGCTGGATTTTCTTTTAGAAATATTAAGGTATCATAAATATTTAGAAAAATTTAAGGACAAGTACTTCAGCTTGTCAAAAGAAAAATAAGGTTCTACAAATGAAGTATAAATTTTCCTTCAACTTAGAATATGGCCTTATTTCAGAGCAACTTTCTCTCTATATAAAGATATCTAGATATCTCCTTGGAAATTTTGCATATGGACAACTTAGTATCAAATTGACACTTTATCCAAGGCTACATATAGGCTTATTGCAAAAGACAAGGGAGAAGCACAGTTTTGTTTTAGAGGCTGAAAATTTAATGCTCTCACACTGAAGATAGGTAGCTCGAAAGATCACTTATTATCAATTTTCTCTTACTTTAAATTATCCACATGTACTGTAGACTTCATTATGAACTAGCATTTTGTCATCTGCCACAAAATACTTACTTAGTCAACACTATCTACAGGAGAGGCACTTAACATTCTAAACCATTTTCAGCAAAAAGTGGTAAAAAAAAAAAAAGTAACAAATGGGGTTTAACAAGCTTAAAAATTGTCCTTTTAGAATGTTTTTCTAAAGGCTTATCATGGAGTAACATAAAAGAAAACTCTAAAAATATTTTTGACTTTCTGGAAGATTTTATTCAACAGTAAATTTATATTTATTATAATCAAATTATTTTTCTTTTGAAAAACCTCCAAGAAATGATTATGAATAGTATGCCTGGTTTCAATATTGTAAATGTTGGGTTTACTCATAACAATTCATAAAGAATCATTACATTGATTAAGATAACTCCTCATGTATCTTATGATTTCTTAAGCAAGATGATAGATTAAAAGATAAATGGTTAAAATTTAGATTGATTAACAGGGTGTAACACATTAAATGTTAAAGATATTTTATTTTATAAGATATTGCATCTGTCTTAATATATCCTGTTAATTCCTTTCTTTTTTGAGTAGGTGTTATTGTTCCTTGTTGGAGAGGCAATTCTGAAAGGTGAAGTTGGGTTCATATTGAGTAACTCCCCATATTTCACTGGCATTACTATTTTATGTACTGACGTCACCATGTACCTGTGTGTGTTTGTGACACAGTCAACTATTGAAGTTTGTAATATCACTTCCTAGAAGTGAAAGACGAGTATCTGAGGTCCAGATAAAGCCAGTGCTTATCGTTATAACACTGTTTGTCAAGGTGACTTGTTGCAGAAGGAAGCATAGATCTCAAGAAAAATTTCATCTCTGTTCATACTGGGATCAAAATAAAGGCATTATTTTATTTTGTTGTAATAGGCTTTCAAAACTCTATCCTCTTGTAGAGATAATGATTTGCTGTGTTACTTCTCCATAAATAGGACATAAGACAATTTAAGGCTGGAAGGATAATTTTATAATGAAATGATTTGGAAAGTTAAATCCATAGTCTTCATTTAAATTTTGTATAAAATCTGACTGTTCAATGTTACTCATTTCACTATAGCATTCCAATCATTTTCACACATACACATAAATAAACACTGTGACATTTTGCAGATAATTCATCCAAAGTGTTGCTTCAAGACATCACTATGTCACTTCTTTCAAAAAATATCTGAAGGCTGTATTTTCTCCCTGAGAGACAACTAAATATAAATCCATTATCTAGAAGGTAATCATATTTATCTTATTCATAAATTTATCTTAAATGACTCCATTACTCTTGCATGTATAGATATGGAAGCAGCAAAAGAAAGTTGCAGGCATAAAAAATTTGCAGTCCCTGCTACCAACACTTTGATACAATATTTACAACTTTTTGAAAATAGGACTTGCACATATATTTATTCTTTCTACTAAAGAAAATTATAACTCCTAAATCACTTTTTTCCATTTATTACTGGTAAGTCAAATGTTATTATATGAATCAGCATTTAAAGGAATCATTTGCTTATGATCCCACATTAGTAATAAAACCTAAGTTCAAATAATAAAATATTTTGGCTTTTAATAGAAAACATACTCTGAAGAGAAGGTATATTTGAAAGGATCTAAGGTATGAGAAAATCATGCAATTCATTTCTCAATCTGTCCAGAAATGATAATGTTCTGTGCTCTTCCCCTGTCAAGATATGTTCTTCCCTTTCTTGGTGCTGTTCTAACAGCTGTCATTGTTAGAATAAGGAACATTAATGCCCCTATAAGAAGAAAGCTCTCTATTAACAACTATTCCAAATATAACAAAATAATTACCTACCACACAAGCTTCAAGTACAACTTTATTCTTCCTCCTGTAATAATTATAAATGCACTTCCTCTCCCCTTATCATCCCAACTAAGCATGTAGAAGTTTAGGATATTCTAGTCCAAGAGCCTTCAAAGCCCTAAGGAAACAAGCACGTTTAACTTCTGATAAGGACTGTAAGATTCTATCCTAAATCTATTGAATGCAAATCAATTACTTTAATTAAGCTAAGACCTTAACTGGATTGGCAGGAATCAAGCCTAAGAAATTTAGTTAACAGCCAAATGCCCTACCCATGACTTCACTCTAGTTCTCCTGCCTATCAGAAAAAGGGGAGGGAGAGGCCTTAGTAAAGTTAAACCTTTACACCTTTGAATTTGAAATTTCATGTTATTATTACCTAAAGCTTGGCTAAAAAGGGGAGGAGGGCTTAACCTCTATGTTTAGATTTACAGTCTAATGCTTACTCAGCTGTTTTACCTATGTTCATAAATTGCTGACTATTCTCAACTAACCATAAAGATATTGGAACCCTTTATCTCCTGTTCACTGGATGAACAGGAATAGTAGGAATAACACTAAGCATTTTAATCCAGACTAAATTGGGAAAGCCAGGTGCACTACTTGGTGATTACCATATCTATAACATTATCGTGACTGCCTGTGCATTTGTTACTCATCTTCATAGTGATACCAGTTGTAACTGGGGGCCTTGGAAACTGACTTGCCCCATTAATAATTAGGGATCCTAATATAGTGTTTCAACAAATAAATAATGTAAGTATTTGACTTCTACTTCTAGCATCATCAGTAGTAGAAGCTGGAGCAGGAACAGGATAAACTATATAGTCACCCTTAGCTGGAAATTTAGTTCATGCCAGAGCATCAGTAGATCTAAGAATTTTCTCCCTATATTTAGTCGGTGTATCACCCATTTTAGGAGCTATTATCCTTCTTACTACCAGAATTATCATGATACCACCAGCTATGACACAGTATCAAACACCGTTATTTGTTTGCTCCCTACATATGAAGGCTGTCCTTCTGCTTCTTTCCCTCCCAGGATTAGCTGCAGGACTCACAGTGCTTCAACAGAGAGGAACTTGAACACAACCCTTTTGAACCCTCCAGGAGGTGGTGATCCTATCCTTTACCAACATCTATTTTGATTCTATGGACATACAGAAGTATATATTCTTATTCTACCAGGATTTGCAATTATCTCACACGTAGTTACTTATTTATCTGGGGAAAAAGAACCATTCGGGTATATGGGAATAGTATAAGCTTTAAGATCTATTAGCTTCCTAGGATCTATTGTGTGAACACATCATATATTTATAGTAGTCCTTGATGTAAATACATGAGATTGCTTTATATTAGCAATTATAATTATTGCAATCCCTACTACTGTTAAAGTATTTAGCTGATTTGACACAGTACATGATAATATTATTTCTAGCTATGTTATGAATCTTAGACTTTATTTTTCTTTTTATAGTTGGAGGCTTAACTGGAATTGTCTTATTCATCTCCTCACTTAACATTGGTCTTCATGACACATACCGCAATTCTACAATTGATATAATTTAGGGATTGACCTAACTGGAACAATACGAAAAAAGAAATGACAAACATACATGCAGAAAATCTGGACTTGGGTAAACCTTGTGCAGTAGAATCTATCAGTGTCTTACACATTCATTCCATTTACTATATAAAGTACAAAAGACAAGGAATTATTTAGCTAATCACAGTAGGTAGTTTCTGTCTGGTAGTAGGGCTAGGTTGCAGTAAATCAGGAAGAGGAGGCTGTAGTTTATACTATGCACATTAATTTTAACTTTAAGATAATGTCTTAGTCAGGGTGTCTGTTCCTTCACAAAACATCATGACCAAGAAGCAAGATGTCGAGAAAAGGGTTAATTCATCTTACACTTTCATATTGCTGTTCATTACCAAAGGAAATCAGGACTGGAACTCACACAGGGTAGGAACCTGGATGAAGGAGTTGATGCAGAGGCCATGAAGGGATGTTATTTACTGGTTTGCTTTTCCTGACTTGCTCAGCTTGCTTTCTTAATAAAATCCAAGACTAGCAGCCCAAAGATGGTACCACCCACAATGGGTCCTCCCACCTGGATCACTAATTGAGAAAATACCGTACAGCTGAATCTTATGGAGGCATTTCCTCAAGGGAGGTTCCTTTCTTTGTGATAACAGCAATTTGTGTCATATATATATATATATATATATATATATATATATATATATATATATA
>JANHMN010000007.1:22401986-22416272 GCA_030674055.1 Rhabdomys pumilio
AGAAGAAAGAAGAAAGAAGAAAGAAGAAAGAAGAAAGAAGAAAGAAGAAAGAAGAAAGAAGAAAGAAGAAAGAAGAGAATACCCAGGATACAATTCACAGAACCCAAGAAGATTAACAAGCTGAAGAGCCCAAGTGAGGATACCTCAATCCCACTTGAGAGGGAAAAGAAAGCAGTTGCAGGGAGCAGAGTGGAAAAGGGCTCTGGGGTGGGAGAGGGGAGGATGAAGGGAAAAGGGAACATGATCCGGTGTTGGGGAGGAGAACAGGAGTGAAACCCTGAAGGCCAGCAGAATGAATGGAAGAAGGTAACCGTGGGAGGTGAGAGGAAGGGGGCCCTCTAGAATGTACCACAGCCCTTGCAGGTGAGAGACTCTCAGGACTCAAAGGGAGGGACCTTAGATGAAGTTGTAGAGCCAACCTCTAGCGGGAAGACAGGGCACTAAAAGGAGGGATGGGGTTGCCATTTCACAGTCAAAAACTCTGTCCCAGAATTGTTCCTCTCTATAAGAACTGCAGGGACAAAAATGGAGAAGAGACTGAGGGAAAGGCAGTCCAGTGACCAGCCCAACTTGGGATCCATCTCAAGGGGCGACTCCAAGGCCTGACAATATTACTGATGCTATGGTGTGTTTAGAAACATGAGTCTAGCATAGCTGCCCTCTAAGTGGCCCAACAAGCAACTGACCTAAACAGATGCAGATACTTAAACCCAGCTAATGGACTGAAGTCAGGGATCTCTGTGGTTGAATTAGGGAAAGACTGGAAGAAGTTGAGGAGGGCAACCCATAGGAAGACCAGCAGTCTCAACTGACTCAGACTCCTGAGATTGCTCAGAAACTGAGCCACCAACCAGGCAGCATATACTGGCTGGTTGGAGGAACCCAACACATGTACAACAGAGGATTACCTGGCCTGAGTGAAAGAAAATGTGCCTAACCTTCGAGAGACTGGAGGCTCTAGGGAGTTGAAAGGTATGGTGGGGTGGGATGGTGGTAGAAACATCCTCTTGGAGATTTGGGGGAGGAGAAATGGAATGAGGAACTGTGGGAGGGCAGACCAGCGGGAGGTGGATAATTACTAGACTGTAAAAAAAATGATTAAAGATAATTTTTAAAAAAAGGAAACTAAGTTTATTTAAGAATTTGTGAAACCAATACAATTTTAAGTCCTTCATAGAAAAACTTTTGATTGTAATGGTATATATTAAGAAGAGATTAAAACTTTTATAGGTTAAAAATAAAAAAGGAAAAAAAATGATGAATAGTCAGAAGGTGAATCATAGTTTCTAACTTACTGTGTGAACTAAGATTCCATACAAATAAAAAAAATACATTGTGAAATAGATAAATATATAAGAAGCAAGTCATATTTTGCAACCTACTATGTAACCTATGTAAGATATTTTGTATGGGGAAATTTGTATGGTGCTAATGAAATTCCTCACACTATGACATTGTATAAAGAAAAGTGACATTTACCTCTAATATTGTAGGCCTTTATAGTAGATAAAAAGCTTTGAGATATATTTAAAAATACATTTGATATGTTTTAGCAACAGAGAAATCATAAATTAAATTCTAATTTGAAATTCATCTACAGGAGTAGTAATGGAGAACAAGCATAAATTAGAACCAATATTATGAACAAAGACACTAATATAAATTTAACATACAACCGATTTTACAGTTTCTATTAAAAAAGATGTCATTTTTATCTTTACGCATTATCTGTTATTTTTATATTTGCCCACTTCTAAAAAGTCATTCTGAAAATATTTGACTATACAAGAAGAAAAAATTTGAATACTGTATTTCCTTTACTTTCTTGTACTTATTTTCAACATTCATCAATTTTCCTCTTTTTAATTAAATTAATATATAAATATTCTACATTTGGATAATTCCACACTGTTTTAAGTATGATTTATAAATTTCTCTTCCTCTAATTAAGCACTTTAACATTGTAATTACCCATATTTTATACAAAAATAAGGCAAAGCTTATGTTTTGGATGAAAAGATCAAAATATAGAAATGAGTATTGAAATTCTAATTAATATCACATCAGTTCTTATATTTTCATTTCCCTGAGTTTGATTTAAAGAAAAGTTTAACAACTTAATTATACAAATTAGAATTGGACAGCGAACCTTTCTGTAGTCATTGTACCTCAGTGATAATATATATATATATATATATATATATATATGAATTGTTCTGATACTTGAATTACCATAGTTTCCTGAGTTTATAAACTTGAGTTCAGTAAAATGGTAGGCTCGTGTAACAGAGTTTTGAACAGTATGCTTATTTGCTTTTCACTGTTATTGTTGCAAAATATGCTAGTCGTGAAATAAATTTGCTTATCCCAGGATGAGAGCTAAATGAAGTATAGTCATTTCAATCAGCCAAGCCTTTCATCTCTGCCAAGCATTTAAATAGTCTTCATAATGACCCAAGTGAATGCCTACATCTTTGTTTCTCCCAGTACTTGACAACATGTAGCCTATAAGCTGGTTACATTTGCAAATTCTGAGTCAAACTCAAGCACTTACACATTCCTGTTGGCTGTGATAACTACTACTTCAACACCTTCTTTTTTTTTTCATAGTTCAGCATCTAAAACAAATATAAAGGCATTCAATATGGTCTCGTTAACCAAAATTATCCTCTCTTCCTGAACTAGCATCCTGTATCATATGTTCAAATCGTATGATATCGTAAATCTTAAGTTTCTTCCTGGCTTTTCTTCACGAAACTTCATTCTATTGTATTATAAATATTGTAAGAACAATGTCAACGTTTGAATTTTCACTCATTCAGCTTAACTTTTGACTCAGTAAGGGAAACATTCATAAAGAACCATTAAAATTTTCCTGTATGTTACCCTCTCACCTCTCTCCCCTCCTTCTAGCCTATTTTATGTAATTATGATTTGTGAGCTTTTAAAAATCTAACATATAGTTTATACATATTTTGGATGCACTTGTCTGAATTATATTCTTGGGAACAAAATGGATACTAAATACTAATTCAGTACTTTGGTAGATAATTGTGATATTATTGACAAATAAAAGAATGCCTTTTGATATTGAATCAAAATTCCTATTTGCACATTTAGGAGAATGAAAAATTATTCAGATTATAGATACTAGCAATTTAAATTATTTAAGGTAAACAATAATATTTGTATGTTATGCAAATATATAAAATACACACTAAAATTATTATTAACTTATACGTGTTTTATTTGAATGGTAAGGACTGTGATTCTTTTCAAGCTTTTTTGTAGAATGCAATTTTAGAATAAAAAGCAAAGAACTTTATCACATATGAATAATCAATATATAATACTAAATTGCTGAGATTATATCATTCAATAAAGGCTGGTAAAATATAACATTTTTATATTCACATATTTCTGTTTTAATTTTAACTAAAACAGATATAAAATGATTAATTTAGTTTTCCTATAAGGAAAGCAAACAAGCTGGCAACCTCCTAAGTAGCTTATGTAAGCATTAGGCTTCTATTGTTTCTTGCTGGATGTTCAGTTGTTTATGTTTTCTTTTTAAGCAATAAACTTAGGACCTACCACTTGCCCACCACAAAGCAAAGAACAACGACTCTTTCATTCTTTCTTCACCTGAAGTGGCTTCATTCTGGGGCACTATGACTCCATTCACTTGGGCTCATTTCAGGACAACAATGAATACAACTTCCTCTTTCAAAAGTGTTCTAAGCCTTTTTTGCCTGAGCCTTAAGACATTTTGGAAGTGCTTCCTTGCAGGATGGAAAGGAACCAAGCCAGCTACTATGCGCATGCAAAAAAATCTGTCAATTAACCAGAATTTGGCACAAAATCCATGTCACTTAGGAGAAAATATGCTGTGGAATTGCAGTTAGAGCACAGAAATCACTATTTGTGTGTGTGTGTGTGTGTGTGTGTGTGTGTGTTGTATTGAATTAATCTACAGATGATTTAACTTAAGTACAAAATGGGAGGGTAGATTTAGGATGAGATGAAGAGGGTAAAGAAGAAACAAGGGTACCAGGTCACGTGTATTTTACTATATGTAATACTTGATATGGTACTTGACTTGCAAGTAAAATGATGGGAATGTTATTGTAATTTAGACACATGCTCAACGTACTATCTAATCATTAATGGCTACCCACATGTTTGTGCTGTGAAAGACTGCCTTGCAAGTACTGCATAAACCCCAGTTTCTAGACATTGTGTGTAGCTGTGCAGCTCCATTCCAAATTCAGAGCTCACTACTTTTCATGTAAATGCAGCTTCTGAGATTACTCAATGCTGCAGCCTGCCCATGCTGTGTAAATGAAGAGAAAGGCAAATGTTCCAAAGACAATTACACTAAACACGGTACACATATTATGATCAGCATAAGCTGTCAAAAGCTTTTAGGTGCAAATCAAACCTCCTTAAAAAGTAAGCTTGCACATTTTTCAGTATTATACTTGGAAGAATGTATTTTTAAAGTTGAGATTTAAGGCATTTTCCTTTGATTTTGTCCAAATTATCCAAGTTGGAAGATGAATAATGATTCGTCCTTAGACACTTGTTCTTAGATGAGCTGCGAATCTGACAGTAATTTTAAAAGGAAGAATAAAAGCACAGTTTTAAGGACACTCTGCAGTTTTTTCTGTAAGCATGTTTCATTAGAGATGGTCCAGAGTCAAAGTTATTTCAAGGATAGACCATCTTTAACATCCTACAATCCTCAGAAGTTGAAGGAAGTATGTCAGATCCTATTTCTATAAGCCATTCCAGATTTAAATGCACTTAATAATAAACCTCCTTTATCAAAAATTATTCATTCTTTTTATTATTTATCCAAACCTAATGAGAAAGACCTATGTTAATTTTGGTAGAAACAATAACTCTAATTTAAAGAAAATGTCAAGAATCATCCATGTAACTGAGTCGTTAAATTGTGGGTTTACCACTGTTTCAAGAAGTTTACAGAGGTTTCTTCCCATCTTTATTTGTTTTCTCTCCACGGTAAGAACTTGAAGACCTAAAGCAGAGCACTAGTTTTGGAGACTGACCATGGCAAAGGTTAGACACACATGTTTTTCATCAGCACAGAAACGTTTATAGAGCCTATTTATGATCCATTCATTGCCTCAGGGAAAACCACTAATGTTTTCCATTCTTGCAATTCTGTTACTTCAGGAATGTAACACATTAGATGTGTCTCATTGATGCTTTAAGGAAAAACGCATGTTCCAGTGTTGTTGGATAAAAGTACTTGGTAAATGCCAATTACTTTACATGAATTGATGATTGCAGATCATCTATCTTTGATGGCTTTCTATGCTCAATCATTTTGTGATAGATAGCTGTTGAAATCTTCAAGCACAGATCTAAATTTGAGTTTTCTTTTCATGTTTTCATCTCATGCTGGAGACAGGATCTAGCTCTGCTATTGTCTGACAAGCACAGAATAGCTGATAATTTATTATTTTTGATATTCTTAAATATTTCAGATAATTTCTTTGCTCTGAGAAGTCAGTTTTATCTGAACCAATCTTTTATGCTATTTTCTTCTTTGGATTATATTGTGTAGATATAAATTTTCTATTTTTTCTACAAATTACTATTGTAATTAGGTTAGTTGGATCAGGAATTTTAATCAGTCGTCCTTGTGTCTTGGTGCAGATTTACTTAGACTATTTATAATGAATGCAATAAGAAGCAATATTACACACAAAAAGATAATGTACTTCATAGGTTTGAGTGTGGTACCAGTCTCTACATCAAAATACACCTAGGAATTTTCACAGGTTACTCTTAACAAACTAACAAAACCCTTCTGTATCTCAGTTATTTATTACCTTATCTGCCTCTTATGTACAGATATTTTTGGAGTTTTATGCAGAAGAGGGGGGAAGAAAGGGTTTGTTGCAAGTTAAAACTTGGAGTCCACAATTCAGGGAAGTAGGGCAGAAACTCAACAGGAATCCGGAGGCATGAGCTAATGTAGAGGATATGGAGGGTTCATTCCTACTCTCTTACTTAGCCTGATTTCTTATAGCACCCAGGACCACCAGCCCATGACTAGTACTACCTACAATAAACTATGCCTTCTGGCTGTGAAAATTGTCCCAGAGGACAACCTAGTGTATCCATTTTTTTTCTATTGATGTTTCTTTCTCCCAAATGACTCTAGCTTGCCTCAAGTTGACCAATTCCTCTAAGCAAGCTGTAGAGAAATTTTAATTCAGCAACACGGTTTCTTTAGCAAGGGATTACATCTAAAGACCATCTAGGTCTGTCTATCTCTGCTGGAATGACAACACTTTTCATCCCTCTGGTTGTAGTACAGACATTAGCTTAGTATACAATGTTAATCTGAAGCAATGAAGGTCATGGAAATTTGTCGAAGGAAGTAGCCATGTTTACATTATCATCTAATCGAGGGGCAGACAATGTGATGAATCAGAGAAAGACTTGATAGAATGGGCCAGGAATAGGATACACCCAACTCTCAGGAGAACAGACAGTAAAGAAAGATGACTTTAGAATGCACCAGAGATAGAGTGGGAGGAGAGATGGAGCTGAAGAAAGTAAGGAAGAGGGAGAGAAAAAGAATGAGTTTTGCCTTGACAGTTTTACAGAGACAGGTTACAGAGGGAACAAACTAGACATAGGTGAAGACAATGATCCAGAGAATGTGGAGACAGAAAATTAGAACCTATTGCCAGAGTTAGTTTGAGGCCAAGCAGAACAATGTACTCAGAATCCAAGAGAAACTAAATTGATTCAGTCAGCTTCATGAGGAGTTGTGGCAGGACAGCTTATTTGAAACACCCAGATAGAGTTCAGAAAGACCTAGAAAGGGTAACTTTATTCAGCAGTAAGTTTCTAAGTTGCCAGTTACAATTGGAAAATAACAGAAATATTTATAGACCTCATACCAGGTTTAGGGATATTTCAGTGTGTGACATCTTACTATCTAGAACTCAATACAGCTGTGAAGGTTGGGGTTTTCTAACTTGAGCTTCCTTTAGTTTCCATCTTGAACATCCTTTTTTCCTAGTTCAGAGGACAAATGAATAAGGACATCTTATGCCTTAGTTAAGAGGGCTCTGACCTAAAGTGCTTTCATTCATCTTTTTCTTTTTCTCTCATCATCTGCCTTTCATTTTCTGTATCATCTTCAATGAATAGTACCCAAGTCTGAGCATTCCTCAGACGGACCTTCATCTACCACGTCACTTCCTCAGTCTCCTGAGGATCTAGGACTGTAGATGTGCCTAAGAATATTTCAATTCAGACCTACTGGCTCAAATATTTCTGCATAATTTTGGCCCCATGAAAGGAAAGGCTGGAATAGGGGATAGAACCACTTTGACCATCATTTTTACTTAGTAATTTTATTTTTACTGTCTATAGAACATAGATTTTTTTTTCCCATATAATATGTTTCTGTTAGTTTCCCCACATCCTCATCCTCCCTTTCCTCTATAAGATTAAACACATACCCAACAGTGTGGATGGCCAAGAACCTGAGATTGAATAGGCCAGAGACTTAGGAGAAAATCCTACAGTATGTTCTGCTGAAGGAACATACAAATGAAGGAACTCCTAATAAAATTCTGCTATACTCACAGATCAATGTCTTGCTCAGCCATCATCAGAGAAGCTTCCTTCTCTAGGAAAAGGAGGCAGAAAGAATATATGACCCAGACGGCATGGAAGACACCAAGAAGTCAAGGCCTTCTAAGTAGGACATGGTTGTACAAATATGAATTCACAGAGCCTGCAGGGGTCTTCACCAGATGGGGTTCTAGAACTAGAAAGAGATGTGTATACAAGCTCCCATCTCAAACCCAGAAACCATCTCCAATTTACAGCTATTTATGAATGAAAATTAATATTTTACAAGAAAGTATTACTGGGTGAACAAACCACAATTAAGGGTAGGAACCATGTTCGGTGTTAGACTGCCAATGAAAAGCTCACTCATCACCATGTTTGGAGGTTTTTTTAATCTCATATCATTAAATCAGGTATTTTTTCTACCTTACAGGGGTTTCTTTTTTTCATATATTTTATTTTTTTAAAGCACCACAGTTTTATATTTATTTATTTAGTCCTTTTTTCAGAAAATGGGAGGACTCCCAGGGATATCAACCAGATATGGCATGTCAAGCTGCAATAAGACTAGGAACTTCCCCTGTATTAAAGCTGCACAAGGTTTCCCAATGGGAGAGAAAAGGTCCCAAAAGCGGCAAAATTATCAAAGATAGTCTTTCTCCAACTATTAAAGGTGGCACAAGAAAATCAAACTACAGAACCATAATATATATTCAGAGGGCCTAGGTCAGACCCACTAGTCACCTTGATTGCCTCAGTCTGTAAGCCCTGTGATCCCAGTTTAGTTGATTCTGTGGATTTTTCCTGTGTTAGCCATGTCCCTCTGATTCCTAGCATCCTTTTCAAATTCCTCCTAATGTTTGATTTTGGGTGTCTGCATCTCTTGTTATTGGTTGCTGGAAGAAGTCTTTATGATGATGATTATGCTAGGCTCCTGTCTATGAGTATAGCAGAATATCATTGAGAATCATTTTATTGACTTTTTTTTTTTGCTGGTTGTGTTTGGTCATTTTTTTTATTATTGGATATTTTATTTATTTATATTTAAGATGCCTTCCCATTTCTCCACTTCCCCTCCCTAGAAACCCCCTTCCCATCCACCCTTCTTCTTTTTGCTTTTATACCATTTTAATTACATGCAAGTATTAAGGTCAGTTCTAGGTTCAGGAACTAGCAATACAATAGATGCAGATAGTCAAGGCAATAAACAAAATTCCATAAACACTCCCTTGATCATTGTTTCTAAGGACTTATCAGGATGACCAAAATATCTGAACCAACTTCCCTGTACTAGCCCAGAGTCATTTTCATGTCTGAAACCTACTTCCTTGTTCTACTAGGTCTCTGGACTACCCAACCTCTAGTTCCTGGCCCTTCAGGTAATGTCAAACTTGCACTTCTCTTGGGATGTGGACCTCATGCTGGACTGGTCATTGGTTAATTAGTGTCACCATTATAGATTTTTGGTACTTTCCTTTGTACTGTGTTTCTGCCTGGTCCCCCAAATGTCACCTCCAATACCATTTGTCTCTCCTAGTATTCTCTCCCTTATCTTGCCTCTACCAATTTCCTCTTGTTTCTGTCCTCCCATACCTCCAGTCCACCCACAATGACTATTCTATTTCCTCTATCCAGGGAGATTCATGCCCCTCCTCTCTTGAGTCTTCTTGTTAATTAATCTCTCTGGATAGGTGAATTATACCAATGTTGGACTTTATTTTGAGCTAATATACCACAATTTTATTTAAAGAAATTTGATACTATTACTATCTACTCTGTTTGTTTGTCTTAATCCATGTCTCTTCTAGTTTCTTAATCATGTGAAGTACTTATCATATGAATTGGATCAACAATATTAACATGCTTACATGCAAATGTACCTTTTTATACTTCCAAGTTTCAGTTAGGTTTTGTTTCTCATTTGAGTAGCTATTTTCTTGTTCATGTGTATATTTTATAACTTTTACTTAGCATCATTTTAATCTATTTTGGGACATTATCAATGAACAATCCTTTTGCCTTCACTGATATCTCACTAATATAAGTTTCTTTGTTCTTAAGAGACACATAGGAAATATCCCCACTTTTCTGAGAGTTTGGGTCATGTTTCTGCTCAATTCGTTGGCCAGTTCTTTCAGTTGAGTTTTAAGTAACTATCCTAATATGTATAAGGGTATTCACTTATCCATGGGCAAATGTTGCAGGACACTGATGATGTGATTTATGTGAAAGGTACACACACTGTGTATTTTTTTGTTTTTAGTAGAGTCATAACAGTAAGTGATCTGATAGGGGACATGATGAGGTGTGGAGCTCCTTAGATAAAGGACAGGTCTTTAATACAAAAAGAAGTGCAATTAGGGTAAAGGTGAAGAATAGGATATAACTGAGCTGATGGGAAAAAGAAGAAAACGGGGCTACGTGGGAAAAGAGGAGGGAGTTCAAAACAGGAAAATATGGAAAAATAGGTAAAACAAAGTTTGGATGACTGAAAAAAAACTCAAGAAATCATACTACTAACTATCTACACAACACAACACAACACATTGTTGGACTGTAAAATTCAAAACCAGGGGACGCTCTCCTCCAGAAACTCACACAGATGGGATTCGTTGCAACAACATGAAGTTTAATGATGTTGGTGCACCAGGGCTCCCTTGCATTGTAGGCAAGAGAACCCCGAGTTGAGGTTAAGAGCACTTTTTATACAGTTTATGGGGTGTGCTAGAGAAACAGGGACTAGGCACAATATGATTGGCAGAACAGTGTGACTTTTAAACTGATTGGTCTTTGGGGAATCTGGTAGCAAAGACCTCCCTGGTCTGTAAGTGTCAAGGGTTGTGTGTCTATGTGTTCTGGGCAATCACCAAGTGGGTTCTCTTCCCTGTGGTCTGAGAAATATTAATCCCTTCTTCCTCTGAATGTTAATCCAGCAGGGTAATCCAGTAGGTGTCCTTGAACTAAGGAATGTGCTCCTCCCAGGATGTGTCCTGGGGCAGTTAATTTTTAAGTTTAACTGAATTCTTAACAACATGTAATTTAGTCTGAATACAGACATAGTCTTAGTTAACTTTTTTAATATAGTAGACTGTTCTTCCTCTATGCACCAAAGGAAACTTAGTAAAAACCCTCAGGACTAGACATGAGAAGACCCCTTTTGAGTTGTTGGGCAGGACTGTCTGAGAGAAATATACCATATACAGACTATTCCCATTGCCTTTTTTTTACACCCAGAGGTGCTAAAAGGAAATATCTACTATGGAGGGCAGCATGTACTCAGAAATAGGGCCCAGAGGTCCTGAGTTGGAACTCAGCTTAATGCTCCCTTCCTCAGAACTAACTTTCATGGTATCAGGGGGAAGCATCCAAGCTTCAGAAGGGAGTAGATAACCAACAGTTCCACTCAGCTCTCACACCTAGGAACCATATTAACAGCATCAACACCAGCATTACACAATAACCTGAGAGTACAGCAGTAGCACCCTTATATTGGCTGCAACCAAGGACTCTCTAATAGGACTTAAAAATGGAGCTATGTCATGCTTAATACTTTACATCTAGCTAACTAATTACTGCTAGTAAAAACATGGCTGCTGAAGGAGAATCTAGAACCACTAATTTACTGATCTAGCATAATCCATGAAAATAATCTGTAAATATTTGTCTTCATCCATATGCATGTGTAGTCTTCACATTTCATCACAGGGTTGCTTTTTGCACAGAGAGCAACCATTACTAGAAACCACAACCAACCAAGGTGAAGAGTAGTAGAGCCCAGTTCCAATAGATATATCTATAAAACCTTTTCATACTTAGACTTAGGGAGTGTTGTGGATGAGGGGGCAAAGTTTTTAAGATCTAGAGCATCACTGACTTTGCTGTGATAATGTATATCCTAGTAACTGCAGAAGCTACATCTGTAAAGTCTGACCAACATGATTGCCCAAATATGAACTGAACAGGAAAGGTATCAGTAAACACCAAACTTCAGAGGAAAATTAACTCCGGGGGAAAAGCCTACACAAGTAACTATAGGCACCTGAGTAAAGCTATGAGTGGGAGAGGTGGAGAGGTGACCCTCCTCAGGGCAAAGCACACAATAGTGTTTGTCCGGTGTCTAAAAATTATCCTTGAAAATATATACAAAAATCCTTATATGATCCAACTGGTTATGTTTGGGAACATATGTGGATATGCACATACATATATCCATGCAATAACACCTGGTAAAAATGAAGAGGCCATAAATTTAGAGAGGTATATATGGGAAAGTTTAGAGGAAGAAAAAGGAAGTCAGAAATGTAATTAAAAATAGCCTTTCAAAAATGAGCAAAACAACGAAAGATCACATTAACATTCAATTAAAAAACTAAGCACAATAGCAAATTAAGAGATAGCAATAAAAACCAAATCAAATTATGTTCTAATATAAAATGTATTTAACATAAAAATGTGTTCATTTCTGGAGTTTTTCTACTCAGTGATCATACTTAACTGACATATGGTAACTAAAACTTTAGAAATTGCCAGTGTAAAGAAAGGGCATTTCTGAATTCATCAAAGATCCAAAAGTCATCCTTTGAAGTCCTCAGTCCTTATTCTCTTTACTTCTCCATCCCTATGCCTTTCTGTTACTATGTACAAACTTAAATTTGATGTGGGCAGTTGTGAGGCACATAATTCATGTTTTTTACTTCATGCTATAACATTGTTAGCCATAGCTTGATGATCATTACCTCATAAAATATCATTTGTGTGTTTTGTTGGCTTTTAAATTTTCACATGGAAGGTAAAATACACCACCTCGTGCTATTTTTCTGTCTGATAAAATTTAACATTCGAATTTTACAGATACAATTCTGTGTTTAATGACTTTATGTCTTATTTTATTTCAAATTCCCAAGCTTTTAAATCTACAGACTATAGGTGAATAGGCAAGTAGTGCATATTTCTAATATGTTAAAGTGTATTGTTTCAATTATTTTAAATGAATATCAGTCAGCACTCACAATAATTTGTTCACAGAATAAAAAAAACAGAAAAAAATACTTTTATAATCAAGCAAATTTATTTTGATTCAAAACCAAGGTGCTGATATGTTATTGCAAATAATATGTGAAAATGTTAAAACTGCTTATTATACTTTTATTTTAAATGTAAATTACTTTAACAAGGAACTTAAATACATTTCTATTTATATTTTCAGAATACATGGTTTCCTAGATTCCTGAATAACTACTTAAAGCTTTGTATATTCTAATTTTAAAAATTTCTGGTAGTTGACTTGAGAATTTAGAAAGAGTGATTCTCATGTATAGCTCATGCAGAAATATCTGTGTTTTTAAAGCTGTATTATAGTTTTTTGTTAATACTCATAATGCCTCAGATATTATGGAGGTATTTGTAAAACATTGCTGTTTGATGGCTATTTTACTATTTCAGAGAAATCATAAAAGAAAAAGAAATGACCCAAACAAGTATATTCCTTAAGAAATAGGCATCTTCTCAAATGCATTCATAAATTACCTTACCAAACACCCTAGAACAACAATAGGAAGTCTTGGTAATTGCCATCTCTCTACCTTTGTAAGCATTCAAAGATTATACAAATAAAGTAGGCCTGGACGTATTATTGTATATATATTAACTGCATGTGTTTGCTCATTTGTGCATTAGTGTCCTGTGTTGTGCTCATCAACATGTGTACATGTAGAGGTCAGAGGCTGAACTCAAGATTCATCCTCTGTGGTCTATATTATTATTATTGTTGTTGCTACCATTATTATCATCATTATTATTACTTTTCTCATTATGAGACAAGCTCTTTTACTGACTTTCAGTTTTTTATTTGGGACCAAATGGCTGGCCAGTGAGTTTCTTTGAATTTGCCTATCTCCATTCCTTCCCCCATGGAGATTGTATGCAGGAACTTCTATACTTGGCAGTTACAAAAGTTACAGGGATATGAAGTTCCAGAGTGTGTAGTATGCACTCTGCCCACTGTGTCATCTCCTGAGTGCCCATTACTTTAAAATAACATGTCTGTTTGTTCTCAAGGCCTTTCTAATGTAATAGCAGTTCAGCTTACAGATAGAGGAATCACTCTGTCATCAGTTGAAAGTCTTTTGAACTGACAATCTTTGGTGTGTTCAAACTCAATACTGAACCACTGGTAATACCCATGCTTAACTACTTGGAGAACAAAGAACAGACTATAGGATGAATTCTTTATATAATAATTGAAAAGTTAGAAGAAAAATACCATAGCAAGAAATTACTTGGATATAGTTAAAAGCTCATCTTTTATAAGGGTAGTCTGGTATAAGTGGCTATAATATTTTATGTAAATGAAGCAGGTTTATAATAATTTAGAGTTGATTTTATTTAAATTAATAACAATAAATTAGAAATATAAAATTTGCACTTGTACTTTCAACAGAAGAACTATCTTTGAATGAAGAGACTAGTCTTCTGTGGTGAAGAACATTTATAAATCTCGTGAATACAATATGTTGCATTTAGAACTTCAAATTAGGTGATCACGTTACATTCCATTACAATGTAAATCGTCACTAACAGCAACCAAATTTAGACAACTGAAATAGATCTTATAAAATGAAGCTTGTTCTTTTCAAATGACAGCAATGAAAATATATTTAC
>JANHMN010000007.1:22416282-22466488 GCA_030674055.1 Rhabdomys pumilio
ACAGAGAGAGAGACAGAGAGACAGAGAGA
The DNA here is from genome assembly GCA_030674055.1 of Rhabdomys pumilio. Classification (NCBI taxonomy): domain Eukaryota; kingdom Metazoa; phylum Chordata; class Mammalia; order Rodentia; family Muridae; genus Rhabdomys; species Rhabdomys pumilio. Next base: position 22,416,312 of record JANHMN010000007.1, read on the forward strand.
GACAGACACACACACACAGAGAGAGAGAGAGAGAGAGAGAGAGAGAGAGAGAGAGAGAGAGAGAGAGGCATTCCATAACAGTGACCATCTGTCAAATGAAACCATCCAAAAATTGAATGTGACTGTCACACGATAGGGTCCTACTTGCTGAAAGTGAGCTGAGAGCACCACATGCATTTCTCATACGAAAGCTCTTCAATATGACTGCAAAAAGCCTGAAAAGGAAAGATTTACACCCAGATACACTGCTTGCATGATCATTACTACCTTCCCAAGGTGTTTAATAAGGAAAATAAAAGTGGGCAGCAAAAACCAATATGAACATCTCAGAACACAAATAAACACTTGTCAATATTGTGTAACTCTTACATGGAACAAAGTGAAAAAAAAAACTCCCAGAGTATGTACATGGCAAGTTCCTCCTGTTTTATTGCTGCAATACATTGGCAGGTTTTCTGTCTTTTGTTTTACTCCTCAGACTCATCAGATGAATGACTTAGATGGATTCTGTGCTTTCTGTTTTAAGTCTGTTTAAGTAACTGTTATTTAATATTGGCTTCCTGCAAAAAAAACATTTAAAGTCTTAAGTTTCACATACACACACACACACACACACACACACACACACACACACACACACACATTGTAGAATTGTTTTCTTTCTCTATCATTCATACAAAATGATTTCACTCTTTTCATGTTACAGAGATACATTTTTAAAATTGTTTAGTAGGTAACCCCAAATAAATTTAAAAACTTACTTGACACAATAAATCCCTTCTCAGTAGCATTCAATGGACAACATTTGTATTTAATAGAGACCTCCAGTGTTTCACCTTATATACTGCTCTTATTTAAAATTAATGATCATAATTTTTAAAATAATGTTTATTTAAAAGGGATGAACTAATATTTGTTTTTCTTCTTTTTGCTACTTTGTTGCAACGCTTGCTGTGGTAAAGCCGACACATCAACTGATGCTTATGAACAAACTTCTGATGCTTCCTTCACATTTGTCTTTCTACATACTTGTTGTATCTTCAGTTCATTCAGCATCTTAATTTTGCTTCTGTATGCATTAATGACTCCAATGATATACACTCATCCTTCATAGAAAGTATAAGTTATTTACTCAAATGCAGCTCAATACTGACTGTGCCTGATTATAAGTGATATACTGCCACTATTCAAAACACATTTAATATTTTTGACAATATTTAGGAGTCCTCAATTTACTCTAAATGACTATGTTAACAAGGTATTCGTTATAGTTTAATGCAAAAGGTGGATGAATAATGAAACATTTTATAAAGTAATAAGCTAACAAGTGTAATCTACTTTATCAAAAATTAATTTTATATTTTACTTCTTTTCTAATTACCTGACATCAAAACACTTAGGTTTACTAATGACCTTCTTAGATAGATCTGCTTTTATCCCAGAATGGAGGACACAATAACTGATCTATCCTTCACCATTTCCTTGGGACATCTCTTGTTGCCAGGCTTGGATATATGTTGCAGACGCTGTCCCCACAGTTGTGAAGTCCAATAATAAATGAAGAAGATATAAGTTGGGAGGGGAATAATATCCTAGGAGCTTGGGTCAGCTAGGAACCCAGTGAATAAATCTTTCCATTTTCCATATTCCTGAGAATTAGTTGTAAGACACAATTTATATTGTTTCTTGGGGGCATGATACATCAATCACCTCACTGGGAGAAAGACAGCTTGGTAATACATCTTTTTCAAGGATCACCTGCTTGTTCTCACTTTTTAAAAGAAAAATCCTTTATTCACAGGTCTACATTATCTACTAAAATCATATACATGAACTCTTTGCTGAGGTGCAGCTCTCTGGGGCACATGCTAAAGGAATACATCTTATAATAGCCTTCAATTTATTTATGTGCCTTATTCTTTCTAACCTTTTACCTTATCTGAAAGAACTATGTTTCACATACTAAAATTGAAGTAAATATAGCTATATTTTTCTTCAGTTAAAAGGTAATTATTCTTTATTCATTTAATTAACAAAAGTTGCTTGTGTTCCTCATGCAATTGAACGATAGAAACTGAAAGATACATAGGGATGCCTCTTCAGCTCACAAATAAATGAAAAGAAGAGGTATATCAACAAATTAAGTCTAATATTTCAAAGATAAAAATACAATTAATGGTTTGACTAACACATGCCAAATCTAAAACTGTCCCAAAGAGCTAAGAGGCTGGAGAGATGGCTCAGCAGTTATGAGCACTTACCATTCTTCCAGGATCCACCTGGAGGATCACAAGTACATTCTTCAGGGATATACTGCCCTTTTTTTACTCCTCAGGCACTAGAAAGACACATGGTATATAGCCATGCATGTAGACCTACACAAAAAATTAATTAAATTTTAAAAGAGGACATTTTTTGGTTCTTCTACCTTCAAGGCTCAGTGATTTCTTGAACAAAATTTACTGTATAACTTCTTACTAATTTTCTCTTGCATTGACCTAGACCATTATTGTATATGACACTGAGGTCATATGTGTAGAAAAAAAAGCTTTATTTAAATGTGAAGTCATATTTCTTCTGAGGCTGGTGACTGCTAAGAATTAATTAATGATATACAAATATAACCAATGTTTCATGATTTTAACCAATGGTAGAAGACATTCATAGTTTCTTGTTTCTTGGTACCACCTCCAGCTAATCTCTATTCTCTTTTTTTAAATTTTTTATTGGATATTTTGTTTATTTATATTTAAGATGTCATCCACTTTCCTCTATTTCCCCTCCCTAGAAATTCCCTATTCCATCCTTCTTCATCCTTTTTGATTTTTATACTATGTTAATTACATGCAAGTATTCAGGTCAGTTCTAGGCTGAGGAACTAGCAATACAATAGATGCAAACAGTCAAGAAACAAACATGACAATAAACAGAAATAGTCAAAGAACAAACAAGGCAATAAACAAAGTTCAGTGAACACTCCTGTGATCCCTGTTTCTAAGGGCTTATCAGCATGACCAAAACACCTGAGCCTACTTCCCTGTCCTAGCCCAAAGTCATTTTCATGTATGAAGCCTACTTCCTAGTTCTAGTCTAAGATTTAGATTCCTGCCTGTAATTACTTTTTTGTTCTAGCCTAACATTTAGATTCCTGCCTGAAGCCCACTTTCTTCTCCTTGGCCAATGTCATATTCCTGCCAAGCAGCCCATTTCCTTGTCCTTGGCCCATGTTAGATTCTTGCCAAGAAGCCCCAACTATTCTTGACATAAACTAGCAGCAAATATGATGCAGGTGTAGTCTTGAGATCACATGGATTTTGTTTTTTTCTTTGTTCTCTGACACATTAATTATTAAATGACTGAGTTATGGTGAGAAAGAGAATACCCAAGAACATATACAATTTAATGGTATTAAGATATAGAAATTCAGATGAAATCAATAGGGGTACCTTAACTAAACACTGGCTTACAGTTCCATGTGACGAATGATGGTTTATTGATTTGTACAATTAATTTTTATGTTCCTTTATTATATATCATAATTTTATCAGTGGATATTTGATGAAACTTAGTCTAAATTTGAATGCTACCACAAAAGTAATCTAAAACGATGACTTTTGTTTCCTCTAGGATAATTATAGAAAAAAATATTAATCAAAAATAGAAAAAAAGGTTTATTATTCCAGGAACAGTATAAAATAATGACAAGGTGTTAATAAAATAACTTCTAACAATATGAAACCCCTAAGTTTATATGTGTGAAGGTATCTGGTAAAGTTGCTTCCTTAAGTAACCTCACAGTTATTTATAGATACAGTGGATTTGGAAGGTACTCTCTAAGCAAAATATTTTAAGGAGATATGAATGTATTTAAGCTACTTCTGAAGAAATGCATGATATGCAAACTATTGATATTTTATAATCAATATACCAATGAACTTAATACCAATGAACTTAACAGAAATATGGAAATATACTAAGTGAACAAATAAAGTTACTTTTTAAATGTAGTGAACCTGAGAAGCTAATAGTGAGCTGCCTTATAATAAAGATCAATCAGGTTTTTGGATTTCCTATTTTAGACCTAGGAGAGATTGTAATTATAAAAATATGTTTCTGTGACATTGAATATGCACTCCTTGTAAAGTCACAACTATGGGGATAGCTACTGTAAATATCATTTATATGATTTTGGTAACAAATGATAAACTCCATTAGAGCCATAGACAACTTCTGAAGTTATAAAACAAATAGTATTTGCACTTGATTGCTAGCATAGGGCATATTTTTCCCAAAGTATAATTACTATTTATCCATCAACTCAAAAGAAATTAGAATAAGAAAGTTACTATTACACAGCTTGTGGACTTCTTTCTACAAGTTCATAATATAGTAAGGTAGCATCTATCTAGTTTTATTTCTTTAAGATATAGACACATAATTTTTTCTTGGATTAAGTGATTAATTTTATACTGTTTGATGATTTCAGTGAACACTGAATAAGTTAAGGCCCTCATCATCATATTGGGGGAAAATGTAATAAATTATATTGATGTCAATATTTTTCTTTTTTATTTATTATTCTCTCACATATTAAGTCCAAACTGTAGTTTCCCCCTTCCTGCTCCCCAGTCTGTTCCTTTCACTTCCCCCTTTCTGCCAGATCCAGTATGAGGAAAATAGTCATAAATACAGGTAAAAGTGTCAGAGACAGCCCAGATCCCATTGTTAGGAATCGCACAAGTACATCAAGTTACACAATCATTACATATCCAGAGGACTTAAGTCAGACCCATATATGTTCTCTGATCTTTGTGAATCTACTTTAGTCCTACTTTAATTGATACATGAAGTCTGTCTCTAGTCTCCCCAATGATGAGTACACTAGGCTCCAATCCAAGCATATTTTGAAACTGAGAAACTATAAGCAGAAGGTTTCATGGCTCAGTTGGTGTCTCAGTCCCTCCATTTAAGGTCTTGTCTGGGTACAGAAGATGGCCAGGTCAGGCACCTTGTCCCAAATAACTAGGAGTCCTAATGTCACCTTTGTAGTTTCCATGAAGTTTCCATTACACTAGGACTCTACACTGCTCCTAACTCCCCCCTCTTGCCTATTCCAATCAACATACCCAGTATTATCCACCTCAGTCACTCCAACTTAATCCTGCCTGTTTTTATCCCCACCTGCCCCCAGTATTTTTGCATTTATATTCACGAGGTAAATTAGTCTGTAATTCTTCTTTCTTGACTCTTGGTTTGGATAGCAGAGTGACTATGGCCTCATAAAATGATTTTGGCAGTGTTCCTTCTGTATTATTTATGGAATAATTTGAGGAGTACTAGTGTTAATATCTTTTTTGAAATGTTGGTAGAGTTCTGCAGTAAACCACCTGGCTCTAGGTATTTTGTGGTTGAGAGATTTTTTTAATACTGCCACTATTACCTTGGGGATTATATGTCTATTTAATGGTTTATTTGATTTTGATTTAACTTTGGGAAGTGGTCTATTGAGAAAATTGTTCATTTCTTTTTAGATTTTCCAATTTTTGTGGAGGACATGATTTTGAAGTAAGATTCATAAGATTCAAATCCAATGAACCTGAAGATTCATTGGACATCCTCAGTGTCTATTGTTCTAGCCCCTTTTTTTGTTAATTTGAATATTGTCTGTTTGCCTTTTAGTTAGTTTGATTATAAATTTATCTATCTTGTTGAATTTTACAAAAAAGCAACTCTTTGTTTTATTGAAATTTTATATTGCTTTCTTTCTATTTTATTAATATCACCGTGAGTTTATTTCATGTCATCTACTCCTCTTGGGTACCTTTGCTTTATTTCATTCTAGACATTTCATATGAGTTGCTAAGTTGCTAGTATAAGATCTCTCCATCTGGACCATCAGAAGTCCAGCTCTCAAACTTTCAAATTCAACCACAGGCCACACAACGTATCTATCTGGGCCCTTTGTCTTTCAGAATCTCAACTGAAAAGTCAAGAGTAATTTTTATAGGTTAGACTTTATGTGTTACTTGGGTTTTTTTTTTTCTCTTACAGTTTTTAACATTTTTTTCTTTGTTCTGGATGTTTGGTGTTTTGATTATCATATTGCAAGAGAACTTTCCTTTTGGTCCAATCTTCTTGATGTTCCACAAGCTTCTTGTACATTTATAGATATGTCGGTATTTAGGTTGGGAAAATTTTCTTCTATGACTGTGTTAAATGAATTTCATGGGACTTTGATTTGGGAATCTTATCCTTTTTATATTCCTATTATTCTTAGGTTTGGTTTATCATAGTGTCCCAAATTTCATGGATGATTGTGTCAGGAATTTTTTAAATTTTACATTTTTCTGACTAATGTATTTATTTCTTCTATCATTTCCTCAATGACTGAGATTCTCTCTTATATCACTCGCATTCCATTAGTCATTTTTTATCTGTAGTTCCTGCTCATTCACCTAGATTTTCCATTTCCAAAATCCGCCCAGTTTGTGGGGTTTTTTTTATTGCTTTTATTTCCATTTTCATGCCCTGAATAGTCTTAATCTTTTCCTTCAGCTCTTTGTTGATTTTTTCCCCTCCTTAGATGTCTTCACATTCTTGTAGAAATTTACTGATTTCTGCAGGGTTTTTTTTTTATTTTTTTAATATCTTTCCCATGGTTTTATGAAGAAATGTATTTATTTATTTCTTAAGGGCTTCTATTGTCTTTATAACATTGGTTTTAAGGTCTTCTTGTGTTTCAGATATATTTGAATGCTTAGGGCTTCTTTATGGAATGGCTGGGCTCTGGTGGTGACATATTGCCTGGTTCTTGTTGTGTTCTTACACTATCATTTATTCATTTGTATTTGGAGTGATTATAGGTTTTGGTGCTGATTTCTGGGTTTGTATTAGTTGAATGATTTCTGTTTCCTCACTGGTCTTGTGGCTGAAGTGGCTTGTGGTTGAATCTTGGGATCTTGGAGCTGGACTTTTGAAAGTTTAGATGGCCCCAGCCTAGTAGGGGTTGCTGCCCAAATTGGGGGTACTGAACCTCTCACATTCAGAATAATGGCCTGGCCTCTGGTGGCATAGAAGGCTTCTGCCAGGTTTTCAAGGACATGATCTTATCTCTGGTGTTCAAGAGGGTGCCTTGACCTCTGGCGGAGTAGGAGGTTTCCACAGAAGCTATGGGCCCAGATATGGTGGTAAAGATTCGAGGTGGGGGGTTATGCTAAGCAGGTACCAGAGTAGTAGAAGAGAAATCTTACATGGGGCTCAGGATGTTATCCTGGCCTCTGGTAGAATATGAAACTTCCTCCAGAGTTATGGGCCAGAATGCGGTCATAAGAAGAGAGGAGTTGTCAGGCTTCTGCTGTGTGGGTGCAAGAGTAGAGGGGGTGGCTTACCTAGTTTTCAGGGACCTGACTTGAACTCAAATGGGGTTTCCACTGGAAGTGTGGGCCAGGATAAGGTGAGGAGTGGAGGAACAGCTGGAATTAAGCTGAAATGGAAGCATAGATAAGAGAGAGGGATGCTCTTCAGAACTCTGGGATGGCCTCTGGTCACGCAGGCAGATTACCCCAGACATGTGGGCTGGGATGTGATGACAGGTTTCAATATTTTTGTCAAAAGTTACATATTAACTATTTTAGGCTTTACTATGTATATGTTGTGTGCCACTGCTTTTAAAATCTTTGTTGTGCTAATCAGGTCACACAACAAGTAGATGTATCAATATGTCTCTGTTTCAATAAACAATTGCTTAATGTCCCAAGGAATGTACTCTGTTAGATTATCATTAACTTCAAATATAAAATTAGGAATGAAAGGACTTTGTTTTACTTTCGAGATTAAAAGCTTTATAAAAAGAAACAAGTTAAGTTAGAACCCCTAGCAAATTTGACATTTGGGATATTTGCAGATGTATTTTGCAAGTTTCTACAATAATGACACATTGTTAATTGGAAGAAAAAAATAATGTTATGAGATCTGTTATGAGAACTAGCTAAGACTTTATAAGAAATATGTTTTTAGTTTTCCAGCTATGGTTCCTTGAAAGAAATTAGCTCACATAGGCTCATTAGGAATGGCACTGTGAACAGGCGTGTCCTTGTTAGAGTAGGGGTAGAGTAGCTGGAGGAAGACTGTTTCAGTTCCCTTTCTGCTGCCGGCCCATCTGGAAGTAGAACTCTCATATCCTTTGCCAGCGTTCGATATCTGCTTGTGTGCTGCCACCTCACAATGAAGATGATAGAGTAAACCTCTGAACTTGGCATCAGGCCCCATTAAACATTTTTCTTTAATTTTCTAATGTTTGTCATGGTTGTAAAGTCTTTTAACAGCAATAACCCTCCCTAAGACACAAGCAGTACTTTTTGAAATTCATAATGTGTCCTTGACAATGATTTTATTCTTTGGGAGGTCTGAACATAAAATGTCTAACAACATATTGATCTTTATCTTGATTTAACATGGAATGCAAAGAAAATTAGTCTATATAAAAGTATTTTGATTCATGTTTGTTCTCCTCTATCACTTTATAGATTTCAATCTCCATAAATGTAATAAATCCTCAATTATACAACTAAATATTACAAAGAGACATTATTGCAATCAACAGAATGTGCATACTTAATGAAATTGAGGTAAAAATATTATTTATTCTTTTTAAGACATATTCATTTTAGATAAATGTATCTAGTTTCTGAGTAATGCCATTTTATTTTTTCTACATATAATTTAGTCTCCTTCAAGTAATAAAACAAGCAATTTTTTGAATGAGATTCTTATCCTAGCAACATGTGTCACTAACATTGTACTTAGACAAAAGGTCATTTGTGTCCCAAGATACACTGAAGACCAAGTGGTCACTGGAATTGTTGCTCAGCATTCTTCTTCAAGCTGAACACCCTATTTGGAAGTTCAGTTGTACTTGCTCAAAAAAGATCATTTCATCAAAGATTAGTGATGGTTGAAGTTGTTCACACAAGGAGGGGTTATGCAGATCTTCGGACCCACTCCTAACTATCCAACCATTTCAGCTAGTCCTAGACAACTCTGTCCTAATTACATATAATTTCAAGGTCTTATAGAGGGGCTAGAGAACATAGCTGGGAAGGACTAAGGGAAGGACCACCCTGTCTACATAATTATGGGAATCTATCGTCTGTGCTGGGTGAAACCATTCCAGTTTGGCTATATTGCAGTCACCTAAGCTCTTGTTAGTATCCTCTTTGTGCATTACAAAATAAACTTATTGGTGCCCCAAGACAACCGGTGGTAGATTTTTACTTTGGCTTAACATTGGAACTGTGAGAGAATCATTGCTTAGCTGCCCCCATAAAGAGAAATTTTCTCTAATGGAAATTGCCATAAAATTAAGAATTTTCTACATTTTCATTTTTTTTTTTTTAGAAATTATAACAGCATGAAAAGTTGATTATGAATTAAATTGCATTTTTATACTATACTTCTTCGTATGTTTTTGGTTATAAGACTATTTTCCTTTAAAATACACTTACAAATTGTTTCCATCTTTTTTAAAATAAAATCAACTAATTTACACTTTTTACTGAGTGACATGGAATATTTCTCAACAATCATCATTCAAGTAGCTAAATATCCACTTACATTAGAGAAAGTATTTGATATTTGAAGATAATTAGATTCCATCATTAGCTACTACATTCTGTTTTATTTAGTTTTCCCATACATACTGATTATTTTTTATTAATGAAACAACTTCACATTACTTCAGGATCTACCAAGCATTTTCTACTAAGCTGTTGATAGGGCAACTAAATGTGCCACAGCTACACAGACAATGTTTTTTAAAGTTAAAACAAGTTTTATGTCAACGAGTGTAAATCTTCACAGTCAGGAAGAAAATATTACATATAAGACAGAAATGAGAACCAAAACTTGTACGGCAAGTGAAGAAAAATCCTAAGTAAGTTACTTTGCTGCCCAGAGTTAAAGGATGAGAAGATATTAGGCAGAAGACAGGTTCTCTGAAGAGGATTTAAGCAGAATAAGGAACATACAGGGAAAAGAATTTATGGGAAATAAAACACGGTACAGTCGATGGTAAAAAAGAACTATAATAATTAGAGTTAAGTTGTAGAGATATGTAATATGCATGGTAATGAGACATTCTAATAGTTTGAGTTTTTAAATTTTAAACAATGAATGATGGGTATCAGTCTTAAAATTTTAATCAGGGAAGAAGTATAATTTTCATCTTAGTTATACTCTATGTTTATGTGAAAATTGTTTTAAAAAATGCTGTGGCTCATATTTTGTTAATGTCTATGCAACTGAGAAATTTAAATATAGTTGAGAAACATTCAAGTGAAGCCCCAGGATTTGGCTCAAATCAAATAGTAGATGATATAAAAATATGACTGATGATACATAAATTATCCCATGCATTTAGTAACAGAAGGATTTTACTACTAGAAACTTAATAGCACATAGAGATGACAAACCTCTATTTACAAGAAAATGCTGTACTGGTTTTTGAGGTTCATAATAGATTTAATCACAGAACTTTCACAAAATTATATCAGTTTCAAAAATGATCATAGTTGGATCTAGGCATGGTGGATCACACACTAATTTTTGTCCAAGTACTCTAAGAACAGAGGGATAAGGACCACTTATGATGGAGAGCAAATTGAGCAATACAGTGAGTTATAGGACAGCTTGGGTTATAGAATGTGAGCCTGTCTCTAAACCAAGGAAGAAAACCAATATCCTCACAAGTCATAGATGAAAGTAAAGCTTGATCTTGAAACCCTAAGTTAAGCTTTATACACAATAAATACCAGCCATGGCAGTCAAAGGTCTGATATGGTGATATTTTATCAGCACAGTTTAATGTGTCCATTGACCAGAATATTAATAGTTTCTCCTTTGTAACCTTTTACAAATATACAATAGTATGTAAGTATCCATGTATTTAAGAGGAAGTTACTAATAACTAAAACTTCAGATAATAATAGACATTTCTAAATTCAGATCTCATGTATCCATTTCTAGCATTCAACATGGTATGTAAAAAGGAAATGTATTAAAAAAAAGGAAATCTCTATATTTCCTAGAGACAGGTAAAACTCATGTAACATCTGGCAGTGGTTGATAAATGTAGAACAACACACTGTGAGACATGCTGCTGTATTTCTACGTAATTGACACACATCATACCTAAGTTCCTTTCCTTTAATTTATGTATAAAAAAACATGACAATGAAGCAAAGGGGACAGCTAGGAGCTCAATTCTATGGGACAGTGAGCTAACCTGTAGGAATAGGCTTTGGTATGTGACAATTATATCAAACTTGAATCCAGTTTTTGTTTGAGACTTAATAAACAGAATGAAAAAACTAAAGAGGACAAGAATTATAATTAGCACATGAAATATACCCTAAATATAGATTTAAAAATAAGATCAGCTAACAGTAAGTGTTTTTGGAGAACATGAAGTTCCAGTGAGTAGCTTAATAGTAAAATAATTTTATTTTAGCCTTAAAGCATCATTTGACATTTTAGAATATGTGCATACTTTGTTTTGATACAAGTAACATTTTTTTATCCATGTGCTGTCATATTTTTTTCATTTCAGAAATCTGGAGAGAAATTTTCTTTGTTATACTAGGTCTGCACAGAATAAAAAGAATACCACTAGCATTGCTATTTAATATTTCAAAGTCTTTTAAAACTAAATTAAAATCAATGATCTTAACTGACCTGAGCTCCACATGAAGTAAATTGTATAATATTATTTCATTAATTGTACCTATGTAAATTTATGTAATTCATATCTTCTATTATATTGTAGGAATTTTAAGATATCTCTCCTCAACTTCATTTAAAGATAAAAATATATGTGAAAATATGATTTTTACAAAATTCTCAAATATGATCATTTAACCTCATAATATAGTATTTGATAATTTTATATTAAAATATTAGAAAATTAAAATCTAAAAGGCAAAAAATGTTCCAGAAAGCATTGATTAATATATTCACCCAATCTATAATAAACACAACATTTAATTTTATGAATTCCTCTGCCATTATATGAAGATACTACCCTCCTAAAAAGACCTTAACAAATTTCTAAAACTCATTATGTTTAGATATAAATTGAAATTAAAAGACTCCTGACTTCTTACTGTGGCTAGACGAACATGTTTAATTGAAGACAAACATTACTAAAGTTTAGATTCTAATAAATCAAGAAGGTGTTGTAGAAACAGTATTGTCACCTGTGACTGTCAATCACTGTCAGCAGGTCAGAATCTGGAATCAACTACGACGCATGTCTATGGGTGTATGAGGCTATGAGGGCAATTTCAGCAGATCAAGTGAGGTGAGGTACTACCATGAAGAGGGAGCTTCTTTCCCATGATTGATTCAGATGCAGAGGTGTGGGGATCCCTCAGTGCTACTTGCTAAATTTTGTGGTGAGTTGTCTATGTCCTTATCTACTGCTGGGCATTCACTGGCATGCTTCACTGACATCAGAATTTAGCCACTCAGCCTTCCAAAGTAGATTGAAAACCAATGAACCTCTCAGTGTATTTCAGGATAGAGTGGACTTGCTGAACAGTCAGATTTTGGACAAAGTATTCACCTGGTTCTTAGCCTCTGCAGCATATACATTGCATTGTTTAACTACCAGGGCTCAAAGGTGATAAGTTACTCTAGTAAATCCCCTTCTAGCATATTCATTCTTATATTCAAGAGAAAAGAATAAATGACATGATTGTGCTCAAACAGGAAATCTTTGAAATACCCATTGCTTTCACATTGATATGGAGTAGACCACAGGGAAGAATCATTAATATATAATAATTATTAAATTGTTTCCTTAGGCAGGGTAGATCATTTGTCATAGGAAAAATCAGATATAAAGAAAAATGCATAGGCAAAATAGCTTCATTTGTAATAATAAGTCTTACAGTAAGCACATGTGCCCATACACACACACACACAAACACACAGGCACACACTTCTACATAACAATCTTTAACAGTATAAATCTGAAGTTTGTTCTTCTGACTGAAGTTCTTTTAAAACTATTGTTACTATTAACCATCTGACTAGTGTTGTGATATGTATGTAATCTGGGAGGAAGAGAGTCATTTTCAGGCCTCCTTGAATGCTGCAAATTTTTCTTCTAGAAAAACCTTTATGATCACCAACATAGGTAAGCTGTGGTTTAGGAAACTGCCATGTAGCATGCACAAATAGTAACTTATCTACAGAGAAAAGACATGGAATGGGAAAACTACTCCTTTTAAAGTGATTTGGATAGGATGTGTATTAGTCAGGGTTCTCTAGAGTCACAGAAATTATTAAATGTCTCTTTATATTGAGAGAATTTATTGTGATGACTTACAGTCTGTAGTTCAACTAACCCAACAATGACCAGATAGGAATGGGAAGTCCAAGAATCTAGTAGTTGCTCATTCCCACAAGGCTAGTGGTTTCATCTGGTCTTCTGTAGAAGTAAGTGCTAGCAGATGTGCCAGCAAGTAAATGCAAGCAGGCAAGGAACAGTGACCTTCCTTCTTCCAGTGTCCTTATATAGGCATCCAGTGGAAGGTGTGCATCAGATGAATGGTGTGTGCCACCATGCCTGGATCTGGGACTTGCTTTGTCCCAGGCTGACCTTGAACTCAGAGATCTCCTTGTCTCAGTCTCCTGGGATTAAAAGAGTATACTACATTGCCTGGGCCTAAGCTTTTCATGGCTACCTTGCCTCAAGTTCTCCATGGCAAGATCCAAGTCAGAAACTTGTGTCTTCAAGGCTCAAGATCTGAATCACAGGTGAGGCTTCCAATTTTGGATTGGAGTTCATTCCAGATAATATCAAGTTGACAACTAGGAACAGTCATTAGAAGATGTTTGGTCTTACTGCTATTTCTATTATTTTAAATTACTGATTGGTCAAAGGAAATATTCATGTGAAGTGTGGGAGCCTGAGTACATTTTGTTCTTCGATTTTTTTAAATTAGTTTAGACACCTTCAACTTTTTTAAAAAAAATCTCCTGTCATCTGAGTAGCTCAGTCTTTAAAAAAATTGGTCATTTATAATATATTCTATTTTTAAATGAGTATGTGAGAATTGGAAAAGAAATGAATTTTAATTATAATTGGCTCATCTATTTGCATCTCTGGTGTAAAATTTCTGGAACTCAGAATAATTCAGTGTGAGAACATTTGGATCACATATTGGCAAACAGTTGCTTAGTGTAGTTTTCCTGACGATCATTAATATTGTAAGAATCTCAAACAGTAAGGGTGAACCAAGGACAGAATGTAAGATGTCTGATGGTGATAAAGTTAAAGAGCTTCTCTTTCAACTTAATGCGTAGCACTTGTATGTATCAATGGCTCGGAAGTCAATAGTTGTTAGTATTCTCGGTGGAAAACAAGGCTTAGCTACTGTCATCTGTAGATTTGTAACGTACAATCATCAGTCAGGGAACTCTTCTCTAATGTATGCATGCTAGAGGTTCCAGTCTGTATTTGCATTTTTGAACTAGACTCAGTGTGACACAAAGCACTCTTGCAATCTAGGTGTAACTAGAAACTAACTGTAAGTGGATGCACATTATTAGAGCAAAACAGAAAGTATACTTATTTTCTTTAATAATAAGAAAAATCAACATTCAATGTTTTAAACCACCACACACTTGCCTATTATAGAATTTTTCCCTTTAAGAGATATTGGGAGCTCTGGTTGAGTAATAATACCTGTACTTCACAGACAATCTAATCCTCACAGCTGTCAGTAAAGCCTACACTAATGTGTCTCAAAAGAGTGATTAATAGGTTTTGACAATATCATTGCATTGCATATTTAATCAGATTATGCATCTGTTAGAAATGGTTTACTTCTAACATCTGCAGTCAAAAATCCACCATTGGTATTCAGATCAATGCCTTAGCAGAAACAGTTACGACTGTGCATGCCAGTCTTACTGTTGACACGTTAAAGCTGCATGCCAGAGCCAGATGAGTCGTGATATTTTCTTCATTCATTTAATGATTTTTTTTCAAAATTTCTTTGTTCATTTGTGCTTAAATTAATACTCATTAAAGAGAAGGAGACAAATGCACATAACTGTAAGCAGCAAACTCAAGAAAGACATGTGTACTACCTGGGTGCTTTTATTTAAAGGTGATATTGCTTTGTTGTTGTATAAAATGTACATATACATATTGATATACATATATATATATATATATATATGTATATATATATATATATTATATATTAAATGAGACTGGTATACCGTAAAGTATAAATTATAAAACAAATTTTAGAATTTGATATCAAAATTTTTATTTTCATGTGATTAAGTATTAAGACATGTACTTATCTGACACTACCAGTGGAAGTATTTACCAGACTGAAACTGTCAGGTCTTAGTCTTGATCGCAGAACAGGAGGGTGTGGAAAAGGAAGGACTTTGCCATTGTATCTTTTTTTCTTTCTGTCTCTCTCTGTCTTCCTCTGCCCTTCCTCATTCCTCTCCTTTTTGTTTAATATTACAAAGTATAAAACAATAATATAATAAGATAAAACAACAACTATCACATTGAAGTTGGATATGGAAAACCAACAGAAAGAAAAAGGCTTAACAGAAGGCATAAGAATCAGAGATCACTAGGTTTACACACTGTGGAGTCCCATAAAAACAGCGAACTAGAAACTATAGGCAGATGACATGTTACAGATTTGTACAGGGCCTGTAAATGCAACTTCAGTCTCTGTGAGTTCATATGGTCTTTGATCAGTTGATCAAGAGGGATTTGTTTTCCTGCTCTCCTTTCTCCCTTTTGACTCTTACATTTTTTTCCTGCATTTTTATCAGCAAAATCCCCTGTGTTCCAAGTGGGAGGGGTTTGATTTAGATAGCCCTCTTTCAGGATGAATGTTTCATACTCTCTCACTCTCTGCTTACTCTCCGGCTGTAGCTCTCTGTTCCATGTGCTATAGAAGGAACCCCCTCCAATGGCCATCTCTACATTCCGAGTCCTTTTATTGCTATTTGCCTACCAGGTATGTGTCTAATTCCTAGTACTTGGAAACTCAGGTGATTCCTTTCTTCGCTGGAATCAGATTGGATTGTTTATTGTTATTTGGTACTATTGTTGACACTATACTACAACGTAGTTCACATTTTGCCCCATTGTCTAAGCCATAACCCACTTAAATTCACACTCTATGCATATTCTATTTAGGTTCTAGTCATATTCTTTCTGCCTTATCTTTAATAATAGCAGTGAATCATTTCCATTGATAATCTTTTCTACAATGGATATAGTTAAAATTAAAAAAATATCTTGTCCAGCTTTATGTCTTTATTTTTAACGTAAAATTATCCTAGCTTAAACACATCTGTTCAAAGGAGCTGAATATTTAAAGATTAAAAAAATCTGATTCATTCTTAATCTTTGTTTTATAATTTGCCTTGATATTAGAAAGCATTAGCTGTCTAACAACACAATTTGATATTTACCATTTTTCTGATATATGTTCGTAGCTGGTACATCATTTTCCCCCGAGATTAACTATTTTAGCTATAGTTTCCCTTTCATCATTGTTTAATAAATTATATAAATTTGGTTAGGTTATGTTTTGTTGGCACTCACTAGAAAGTCATTTTTATATTTTTCTTGTAAATTTTAACCAAATAAAATTTAAATATGTTTAATTTTTAATGAATTTGTGCTTTACAGCTTGATTCCATTACATCCAAACAATATATTTAGAATTATGAAGACATTTAAAATATATTGAGGCATTTACTGGAATTAACAAATAAACTGTGTTGTCTGTATTGTTGGCTGAATTGTTCTTGAAATAAACACATTGATTGGGCTTTCATGTGGCTGAGGCATCAGGAAGAAACAGTGTAGATCATGATTTCTCTCTGTTTTTCTAATGTTAACATACATGATAATAAATCAGTAAGATAAATTTTTGTATAGCTGTACTCATTTATTTTAATTTTGTTTTGTTTTTAGGTATGTAATGTATATTTCTAATCGTTAATTTTTAATGATGAAGAACTGTGGTATTATTTCATATTCAATAGCCTTCTTAATACTTGACATATCTTTATTTTCAATTAGAAACACATTCATAAAAATCGTTTCACATACTTTTAGTATTTCACAATATTTTCTATTGCTTTTATACAATTGTAACTTTTAAAAGACTTTAATTGATGCTATAGATGCAGAAAAATTCATTTCAAGCATATAGCTTTCTGTCAAATGATATAAAAGTCCACATACAAACACATGATATTACCAAAGTACACAGAGTGAAGACAGTGATTTTATTTTCCTGCTTTTTCATGCCTTTAGGTACATCATTCCAGTCCATTTTCACAATCCCTTTGTATTGAAAATGGAAAGCATCCTTTGAAGGAATTGTTAAAGGTTCTTTTGTTTGCTCACATTGTCTGTTTGTTCACTCTGGGTTTCTACCTTGCTCAAATTTCCACCTGATAGCTTTTCCCAGCTCAAATACCTTCCTTTAATCTGGTTATGTTAGTTGTTTTCTTTTCCCCTGCCACTTAGATATTACATGAATCAACATTAAAAGGAGAGAGCATTTTTTCTCCTGCATTCTGAATTGAATTGGAAGTTAATGTGGGGTTCTCTTGCATAGAAGGAAAAGTTAATCTCATTTGAGAGGCATATAGTTTCAATGACTTGTCTTCTTTCCTACACCTATGTTAGAGATAATCTCAGTGGCATTGGTGTTCCTCTGTTTTTTATTGCCTTAGTATGATTTTATTTTTTGGATTACTGAATTCATATTTTTCATAAATTAAAAAATTCAGAAGGAGTTTGCAACCCCATAGGAAGAACAACAATATCAACTAACACAACCCTAGAGCTCTTAGGGACTAAATCACCAACCAATAAATATACATGGAGTGACCCATGGCTCTAGCTGTGTATGTAGCAGAGGATGGCCATGTTGAGCATCAATTAGAGGAGAGACCCTTGGTCCTGTGAAAACTCGATGCCCCAGTGTAGGGGAATGCCAGGGTGGGGAGGCAGGAGTAGGTAGGTGGGAGAGCACCCACATAGAATCAGGGGGAAGGAGGATGGGATATGGGGTTTCCAGAGGAGAAACCAGGAAAGGAGATAATATTTGAAATGTAAATAAATAAAATATCCAATAAAAAAGAAAAAAAGATTGAGCAGCATATCTGCAAAAAAGTTTATATAATATGTAAAATTTTGATTTTTTTTATATTTTTAAAAAAATCATATTAAATATACATAACAACTTGTATCTCAAATCCATTACATTTTTTGGTTGATTATATTTTTCTTTCATTTTTCCTACTGCTTATTGGATAGTTTAATGATACATTATTTACTAATACATGGTTAATTGTTAAATACAATAAAGGATGTTTTCAAATATTTCATATAGTTTTTCATTGATAGAAGCCCTAGTCCTCCTTTTTAACTATTTTTCCATTTCTATCAAGTTATATTTTTAATTTTTTTCAAAAGTGTAATTTATTTGACAATATCATACCTGGTAATAATGTATTTAGATCATATGGTTCCACCTATCCTCTCCTCCCATCCTCCTTCATCTTTCCAACTTCTTGGAAACTTCATGTATTAATTATTCCTTTCATAACCCACATATTCCAGTTTGTTTCTAGTGTAGTTAAAGGTGACATACACTGGAACTGGGCAGTCTGTCATGACCATACAACTGAAAAAAACTGATTAAGCATTCTTCAGAGGCCATAATATCCTAAAGATTCCTCAGTTTAGGATAGAAACCTTCTAAGTCCTTCTTTCTCCATCTTGGAGAATTGGTTGAATTTACTCTTGCAAAGGTCTTGTGTCGGCAACCACAGCTTCTATAAGTATATAAGTGCAATAATCCTATGATGTTTAGAAAACACTATTTCACAGTACTTTTCTATGATAGATGGAGCCTAAAATGTTTCTTCTGGATGAAGGAAATAACTCAAGATGCTATCATTCCTGTACTCAGTTCCTATAGATATAGTTTATCTTATGAGAGCACCTTTTCCATCTCAGTTTCTATTTAAGAATCATCTGAAAGAGACTAACAGTAGAACTCTCAGAATCATAATATTTATTAGCCTTGTTATTTAGATAACTGAATTTAAAATTCATTTTCTGCTGTTATCATTTCACTCCGAATTCTGGTATTCTTCTTATTAATTTCTCAGTAGTTGTGAATTTGTTGTATTTGACATGAAAAGGTGTGCAAAGAGTAGAGGCGAATTACTTAATTTTTATGAGAAAATATAAATAAAAGGAATGTGTGAAAACACTGTGACATTCATTCTATGGCTGAAAAACGGAAACTTATTCATATGGTCAAACAAATATTGATGAGCGACTTTTATGTGCTTATAGGAAAGTAGAACAAGACAGGCAATGAAAGCGTAACTGAAATTAACCCTAAGAGATGGTAAGAAGGAGGAAAGATGTTAGACGATTTCTTATTGAAATGGTACAGATTCAAGAGCATGAAAATTAAAACATACAAAAGAAGATCAAAATACACTAGGGAAATAAAATATCTAATAGGTCTGAAAAAAGATTTCTTGAGTTATAGTGGAGTAAGAGTTCCCATATGAAGAGTGCGATAAAATTAGGTTAGAGACTTGGGTTATGCCCAGTAATGAAGCTGTTAAGAAATTTATTTTGCAAACTCTGGAGGATTCTAAATATGACATTAATTTTAATAAGTTTATTACTTACATTTTATTTAATCAAAGATTTTGTAATTTTCCATATTGTATTTGGAATATATTTTAAATAATTTTTCCAAATTTTATTATACTGCCAAAATTGTACTTCTGTACTAAACTATGTTATTTAGTACATTGCAATGACATTATGAATACAACACAACAATTTACCAAGTCCCACAGAATCTACATTCCCTGTAAAATCAGTCTATTGTTTATAGTTTGCTTTACACTTAAAATTTTCTACTTTAACAGCTTATTTATAAAAATGATACAAATGTATGATAGTTACAGCTTCATTCTCATTTAATCTTTAATATCTACTGTATACAAGATATACATATATTTGCATATATACACATAAATGTCCTATTTCTATGTCGAAATCAACTCTATCCATTTAGTTCTCATATACAATCTTAATTTTTAAACATATACTTGCCAATTAAAGTAACTTAGGTCAATCAGTAATGTAGGCATGCAGTAACCTAATTAGTAAGACTTTCTAAATGGACTTTAGGAATTATTTACTGTCCTATCAATATTGATGTGCACTATTTCCACAAGTTTTGTAAACTGTATCTTGACCTCTACTCAGTAGAGTAAGTTAATTACAATATTATAATATCTAGCCTTAACATATTCCGCAATATTAATGTACTAAAATTACAATAAAAGTGTGCTTTGAAACAGTTATCCAAGAATTGAAGGGTCCAAATATTACAGATAGACCCTATTCACAGCATGTTCTAATTTTGTAATTAACAATGAATCAAAAGAAGCTATTAGCTTCTGTGGCATGTCTATTCTTAATAAACCTCATGCTGCTTAATGCTTAAAATCCTATTGTCCTCCTAATATGTTTATAGATTTTTGTAGGACCAAATATAACCGCATATTTGAGGAATAATTATTTGCATAAACATTTATAAAGATTTCAACATTATCCATTTTTTTCCAATACAGATGTTTAACTTTGTGAGATCACCTATTCCTTCAGAGAAGTAAATCCTTGCTCACTAATTCTGTAGTAACTTCAGTGTGTGTCTCTTCCTCACAATGTGCTGACAAATTTAGCCTATGTTCCAGTTTTCCAGACTTTCATTCATAGACATACAAGCCACTGATTAATTTTAGCTGTTATATGTTTGTTTGTTGGTTTGTTGTTGTACTTACTGACTTACTTATACCATTTTTTTCAGATAAGCATTTTTGTGCTATAAAGAAGAAAATGTGCTACTAAACTTTATCTAATTGTATCAAGTTTTTAAACTGAAAATGATGACACTATCATAATGTTGTAAACTTTTTGTGGTATTAGTAAAATGATAAATACCTCAATGGTTTATTAGATAAGGTAGGCAAACTTTAATAAATGGAAAAAGACAATTTTCAAAGATGTATTTGTTTTTATTCTGCATATGTGAATGTTTGCTTTGCATGCTTGTATGCATACCATTTGTGTCTAATAAGAATGTCAGAAAAAGATATTAGATTTCCTGGAATGTGATTTACAAGGGGTTGTGTGCAGCCATATGGATGCTGAGAAATAAACCCAAATCCTCTAAACCCAAGGGATTTAAATCTAAACCTATTATTCTTAGCTACCACCTTGGTGCCTCAGCTCCAGCTCTTTCTCCACTTCCTCTTCTCTAGTTTCATGTTGCTGATTCTTTAAAGCAGACATTTACTTTTTGCAGATGTGTCTCCTCCTGTCCCTTCTGGAAAGTGGAGCAATGGGTGGTAAAAAGAAAAATGTTGAATGAGTTCTCTAGATCAGAGTTTGGGGTTTAGTTCAAAGGAAGAAAAAATATATACATATTAATTTTTCCATCTTATGACCTACAAAGTATGGATTGGTAATTAGATGGACAGATCATGAAAGGAACTTGCCAGCAAAATTATTTGATTTATGTAGTTTCTAATGAAATAATTGAAGCAATACAATCTATGTAAACTTTCAATTTGCAATTCTATTCTATGTTTTTCTTGATATTTTGGAGATCACTCTGATTTGAGACTTTAGTAGTATGACATATAGATAGATATGATAGATATATAGATAATACATAGATATTTGATAGATAGATAGATAGATAGATAGATAGATAGATAGAAGGTAGATACATACATACATAATATATACATACATATGGAAGCTTCTACTTGGATTTTTAATATGGCAACGTCATAAAGCTTATCACTACATATATAGAATAGTGCATTAGTCAACTTCTGTCAATGATGCTTCTTCCTATAGTTGATAGGATAATTAAAGGATGCTCAACTGATTAAGTTTCAGAGAATAAGAAATTGTACAATCCTCAACCCAATATAGGAGGTGAATATCACACCCTATATATCTAGGTTTAGAGATATTCCTGGAAGAGATGATGGAAAGATTTTAAGGTTTAAATATGATGTATAACATCAAGGAAGTGGTGTCTTTTAGACATACTAAGGTGTTTTTTTTATATGGATTCACAAAGTTTGTGATATCATGAACAAAACTTAAGCAAGTAAAATCCAGTCAAAATATCAATGTGCTAGGAAAGTGGCATGCAATCCCAAAACTACCTGAGGAGTAGAGAGGGTAAATATGCGAGTAGTTGGGGTGAATACAATAATAAAATTCTCAAAATATTATATATTAAAAATACATAGAGCAGCATATTGAAAGTATTACAATGATTGTGCCACATAATGAATAAGAAACATTGTATTTGTTCACAGTGGTACCTGAAAAAATTAAAAATTACATTATATAAGACAAAGACATTCACAAATGATTTCCATTTATAATGTGTTTTTACAAAATAGTACAAGTTCTTATTTGTAATTAAGACTTAAATTTACCATAGAATGTTGTCATTAAAAAGTATAATATCAACGAGCTATTTTGTAGTATGAAGAGAAATTATTTTACAGACTATGCAAGCATGGGATATAGTGTAGAATTATTACCTTAAACTTCCTGATGTTATGAATTGTACTGAATGACCTGTTAAAGGTTATACAATGAGTTGGAAGTTTAACTGGAATTAAAACTTTTGAACTCAGACTCTTAGCAGACCTTTACCAAACTTAAAAGTTCTTTCTTAACTACTTAGAAAAGACATACTCTGTGTTCTCAACACTTTCTGTGGTTGATCTTAGAAAACTCTGACAAACTTCCATTTTCTTATAAGTCAATGTATTTCACTTTTATCAATGTTTTTAATACTCTAAGAAATACTGAGTATAGATTGCTTATAATGTAATTTCTTAATTTTCTTATTGTCATTTGAAGCATTAGAATGCTTATTGATTTGTACCAAGAAATTATAGTCTTATTTTATTTTTATGAATTAATTAAATTTCCATCAGCTCTGATTTTAATATGTTTTTTGAGATATGAAGAATATACCTATTCTATATTTTTGTTCTTTGGAAATCTCTGTTATAAAGTCTATTTTTACATTAAAAGCACAAACATGCTTTTACAAAACATATCATATAATGTAAAAGAAAATGTTAAGTTTCAAGTGTGATATATAAAATCAAAACAAAAAAGTTTATGCTTTTGACTAAATCTATGTGGCAGACATTTACTATCTCTATTAGAAAGGACATTTTGAACCATTTTTATTTAGAAAAAATTATCTTTGAGATTAAGGATATACTCTAAATATTTGAACCAAGAGATCGGCCTAGAAACTTCTAACAGGACAATGCTGTGGCTTCTATTCCCCAAAGGATGGTCCTCTATCAGAAAGAATTGAGAAAGTAATCCTCCTCACCTGGGTAAGGAACATCAGGAGGGGTGTGTATGGCTTATTAAAAAATAAATGGGCACATATGTAGTCAGCCAAACCCACTGAGTAAGCTTGGGGTAGAAATTTTGCAACCAAATTATGTCTGAACCATATACTTATTGATTCTTAATTAATATTCAGTATCAACCATTGATGGTCTCATATATGCTGACTATAAATCTTTAAGAGTATTCTTTGCACATATTGGAAATGAGCACTTAGTTATTCCTTGAAGGTAGCCAAATATTGTTAACCTATAGTTAAATTATAATGCTTAGTCTTTGTCTATTCCTTATATTGATTTATCTTTATTCTCCCCTGAGCCTAGAGTCATATTTATCCATTTTTCTAGCATCTACCCTCTTCTTTTGTTTTAATTATTAGCTGAAGTCTCACGTTTCTAATGTGATCATTTTGATGACACTTTTGGTATCAAGATAATTTTCTCCACAACCAAACCCATACTCTTTTAAATTATACTGCTTATTTTGCATATTTGGGAGCACTACATGAATTTGTTTACACATCTTCTTTCAACCTTTTCGTTTTACTAGAACATCAAGCTATGTAGTAACCCACCACTGGACTTTTTATGCTATAAACCTTAAAATCCTGACAAGATTTTTACATTGGTGTAATAATGGCAGCATGTTTATTAGAGTAGACAAAAACTCTCTTGATTTGACTTGGGGAAAATATACTGTAAACACAGAAACAAAGACATAGATGAGGAAATGTCAGGTGCAAGGAAGAGGAACATATTGATATTGTTTTCCTAAATAGACATTCTTTTATCTGTAGATCTGTGTTGTCCTAATTTTTTTAATCAGAGAAGCATCTTATTGCACTGGATAGTGGTTAATGCAGACTCATAGACTCAACATAGAGACAGGGACTCTCTAAGTTGTAACTAGGGACTCCCCTTTCTCTAGGTTGTAACTCCAGTATCTTTTGGATATTAGCATCCTGTTCAATAAGCTGTTGTTCTTTAGCAACAAGATAGAATAGTGTCTACAAAAGCGTGGCCCAGACTGGCCCAAGCCTGTGGTGAATAATCCTCTCATTATTTCAGTGTTTTACTGAGTATAACTTCTTCTTTCCAGAATATGTTTCTTTTTTATTTCCAACTACAAACACCGCTCTGGCTACAGCTTCTCACTATAGCTAAATAACAATACTTTGATAGTTACTTTGGGGTAGTCATTTTTCTTCAAAGGTAGTCACTGAATGGTTGGCTGTATCTCAGTGAATAATTCCACATATCTGTCCATATTGGCTGAATTATTCTCATTTAGTTATTAAAAAATTGGGAGGACACAAGGCTGAAAAAATATTGATTAAAAAAGGGCAGTAGGAGAAAAGGATTGGAGGTGTACATAAGATTCATTGCATACATGGATGAAATTATCAAGAAAAAGACAAATTTAAAAAGTAAAAGATGAATGTAAAAAAACTACATTTGGATGAGATGAGAGAAAATATTTAAAACTATGGAAATGAAACCATTGTGGTTTCATTTAAAATTTTTAAATATTTTAAATAAATAAATAAAATAATTAAAATATTTAAAACTATGGAAATGAAACCATTGTGAATTCAAGTTTTGAAAGATCAATACATTTACATCTTTCATAAGAGATCATGGATTCAGGAAGATGAATGGAAACATTAGAGAGTTTTATAAAAGAAAAATATTAGGGGTAAGATGGACAAATTGCTCATGTATAAAGGTCTCAAAACTTATTTTATAAATTATAATAGATTAATTTTACCTGATAGTTATAAGAGACATGGATATTAACAGACATTGAATTGTTTTTCTACATAAAACAACCTAAAATATACACAGAGTAGGTATGGTTTTCAGGCATTAAATAATAAATATCATGAACTATGTTTGTAAAGAGGACAGAAACGCATAAAGAGTAATGGAGTTGTAATTTGTTCTTCCAACTATAAGAGCAAAGTGCAGCAAGTATTTAAGTAAGAAAGAAGAAAGCAGTGTTTGTATTTGGAAATAATGAAGAAAGCATTCTAAAGAGAAGTTCTGCTCAGTAAGACACTGAAATACTGAGAGAAGTATTCACTATAGGCTTGGAACATTCTGTCCCACACTTATTTTAGGCACTACTCTGTTTTGTGAGGAGAGAAAAGGAGTTTATTGAGGAGCTCGCTAATATGTAAAAGATATTGGAGTGACAGCCCAGAGAAGAGGCGGGGAAAGCATAATGACTTTAGGCATCTGAGTGAACCATGAAGGAAACCATACATTATTTAAGACAGGCAATCACCCTATAGTAAAACCAAGGCTTTGGAAATAAGAAGTAAATATTTAAAGAAAATTTTCCAGATTAAAAAGGATTCTTTAGTAATTTAACTTCATACCTTATAAAAGAACATAATTATTGAAATATAATTATTGAAATTGAATCACTCTCTTTTGAAAGATAAGGTGACTCATTAAACTCATGAGGAGAAGGAAGCTTACAGGCTCAGGGAAGCATAGTAACCTAACAGCACTCAGGAATATTAGAAGTTTACAAGGTATATGGCACTTTTCCCCAAAAGGTTACCCAGCAACAAACATTTCTTTGGAAGAGAGACTTTCTTTATGGAACTGCCTAAAGTTTACACAAAGAGATACAGAGATGCATCTTCTATGAGTTAACAATTATTTGGGGTAAGGTTTTTAGATATTCAAATAACTTTAAGTAACTCACGCTTATGGTAGACCAAATAAACTCATTGATTTAGCAAGCTAGACTTAGATGGAAACATCATGTGGTCTTTTGTCAGTGCCCTAATAAATATAGACATTTGTCCTATATCTCCCTAGATAGAACATTTAGAACTAAGTCTCCATTCATTGTTCCAAAATTCAGTATTCAATGTGAAAAGTACTAAAGGTGAAGAATTATAAATTATAATAAAATTGATTTTCTAAAACAGTCAAAATGTATCAATAGTCTGACAGTGTTTTGTAACAGACTTTTATACACACACACACACACACACACACATACACACACACACACACACACACAGATGAAACAAAAAATAATGAAAAAAAGAGAAAGAGGCCATTGATTTGAAAAGAGCTGGAAAACTATAAGAGATGATTTGGAGGGAGGAGAAGGAAGAGGAAAGTAATATGGTGTCTGGGAAAGTACAATAAGTGAGATTTATGTGTAGAGTTTATTGGAAAATTTTCTTAGAATGTACTTATCTGAAGTAGAATCAAACTCATAAGGGGAAGGAGTTGACTTATAATCGAGTGGAAATCCTGGGATCAGTCAATCGTAATACTGTTTTGTTTGTTTGTTTGTCTGTGCTTTCATTTTACAAGGGTATCTGTTAGTATCCAGTATTTTTTATTAAGAAAAGCATAGAGGACTTTGAGTGGTAGAGAAAATAACAAGAATATTTTGAGTCTTACTGTTTAGGCATGAAATACACTTGCATCAGCCACATCTTCAGAAGACATGGGAGGTAGTGGCTCATCTGATCTTTGTTATTCCACCAGACTTTAGTCATGCATGAAGGGAATTTCTAATGGATGATAGGGATGAAGGAATATCTGCTATAGCATTAAGGCCAAAAAGAGCAGAGAAGCTTTTACTTTATTCCATTAAATGTTTAAGTTTTCATGGAATAAAAAAATAAAATATAGGAGAAATGATAATTCAGTTATAATAAATAAAATATTGTAATAAATATAAATAATAAATATAACAGATAAATTTATAATTCAATTATAATATATAGATAAAGAAGAACATAAAAATTTTAGTAGAATCTCTAGTTTCATCTAGACATGAAATGTAATACTTTCTCCATGACAGAGTCACGACTTGTCCTTCAGGATCACATCCTGAGCTTGAAGCCTCTGAGTCACCTGCATTTAGTACAGTAACAGGAATTTCTTAAGAGTCTATTGAAAAGAAAACTGAAATCAAATTAAATAATTCCTGTTTTTTTTTCTTCTCCATCATATATATAGTATGCTTATTTTAAATGATGTAACAGGTTGAGATAGTTGAACTTACCTTTCATAGTGATAAAAAGTAAATGTTGTCACATGTGTTTCTCAAGAAGACAGGTCCAACATTAGACTACTTCTTTGATTTCCTAGAGATATATAAGGATTGCTAGATAATTCCAAAAGTTCTGAATTTCATCCTTCACATAACTTAGAGAGATCTACCCTTTCATTGATAACTTGTTATGTGGCTGTTTCTAGTCTATTACTTTAAGGCTGCTCCACTGAAAGAACCACAAGACTTGATGAAAGAATATGAAACAGATTTTTTCTGTATTCTGAATGGATAGGAAAGTAAACATCAGTGAAATAGTTTCTGCTGCAGTAGCTTTATAAACATCTTTGCTGTCCATCTCAACACTCCATGGTGACATTCCTTATTTATTGTTTTATTTTATGAAAATAGATCTTCTCTCATGCAATACAGTTTCCCCTTCCCACTCCTCCTAGCTTCCCATCTGTCTTCTCCCCGAGATCTACTACCCGCATTTAATTCCCTTTCTGGAGGAGGGTGCAAACCACTAAATACAACAGCTAAACAGGACAAAAGAAGGTACTACTACAAGATACAAGATAGTATAAGACAAGGCTAAGGCCTCCATGTTGATGCTGACAGGGCAACCAAACAGGAGAAAAAGAGTCCCAACAGTGAGGCAAAGTCAGAGACACACCTGCTCCCATAGTTAGGAGTCCCAGAAAAGATAAGCTAATAAGCACAACAAATAGGTACATATCCCTACAGGTTCCCTTCTTGCCTCTTAAATCCCTGTCAGCCCATGTAATCATGCTTAGTTGATTCAGTGGGCCATGATATCCTGGTATCCTCCATCCACTATGACTCATACAATTGTCTCAATTCCTCTTCCATGGGATTCCGAGGAGAGGAACATGATGAAAACCTCTAATTTAGACTCTTTCTAAATAATGTCTAACTGTGGGTCTCTGTTTCTGCTACCATCTGCTGCTGGAGAAAGCCTCTCTTATGACTAATGGACAAGACACCAATCTATAAATATAGCAAAATATATTTGGAATCCTTACATTGATTTTTTTGATCAGTCAGATTTTATTCTATCTTAGTCTTTGGGCAAATATACTCAGGCTTCAGATCCTGGTGACTGAAGTAAAGTCTTACATGACCTCTTTCTTTTGGAGTGGGCTTCAAGTTAAACCTGACATTGTTCTGTGCCACCATTGTCCCAGGACATCCTGAAGGAAGGATAGATTGTAGGTCAAAAGTTTTGTAGCTGGGTTGGTGTCAAATTTCTCTTTTAGTAGTCATCAAAGTACCTTCCTACACCAAGGAGATTAGAATGCAGGAGTGAAGGCTCCACGCAGAACTAGCTCATTTCTCCACATTCATTGAGATGTGTGGATACTGTCCTTAGAAATGTGACCCCATTCTCAGTTTGTAGAGACCGATTCTTTGTCCTAGCATCAGCCTGGGTTTCCTTCCCCTGCATCTAAACCTCCTCTATTTTTCTTCTTCTATATGCAAATGACCAGTTTGACTCACACAATATTTTGAAGATGCTGTCTTTTTTCCACTGCGTATTTATGGCAAATGTATGTTTGGATTTTTGTCTAGATCTTCAATTGATTCAATGTTATCTATTTTTATGCAAAATTATACAAATTTTTATTAAGATATCACTCTTGGAAAAACTTGAAAACAGGGATTGTGATACCTCCAGAAGTTCTTCTGTTGTTCCATATTCTCTTAAATATCCTGTTTGTTTTATTTTTCTGTGTGAAATTGAATATCATCCTTTCAAGTTCTGAAAAAAATTGCGTTGAAATTTTAGTGGTGATTCAACTGAGTCTGTAGATTGCTTTTGGAAGAATGGCCATTTTTACCATGCTAACCCTGAACATGAGAGACATTTTCAACTCTTGATATGCTAGTATTTTTTTTTCAAAGACTTAACATTTTTGTCATATAAGTCTATCACTTGCTCAGAGTTGTCCCAATATATTTTATACTTTTGTAGACTATGTAGAAAGATATTGTTTTCTTGAATTCTATCTCAGTCAGTTTGTCATTATTGTATATTAGAAGGCTACTGATATTATTTTTAACTTTTTGTTAATCTTGTATTCAGCCACTTTGGTGAAAGTGTTTTTCAGCTGTAGTAGTTTCTTGATTTTTTTTTTAGAATCATGTATGAATATTATTATATCATCTGCAAATGATTTAAGATACGTTGGATGTCTTAATTTACAATGTTTATAACTTTGATCTGCTTCAGTTGTCTTATTGCTCTAATTGAAACTTCAAGTACAATATTTAATAGATGTTGAAAGAGTAGACAAACTTTTTTATTTCTGATTTTAATGGAATTGCTTTTAGTTTTTCTCCATTTAAGTTAATGCAGGCTTTAGGCTTTCTGTTAATTGTCTTTATTATTTTTAGGGATGTTCCTTGTATTCCTAATCTTTCCAGAGCATTTATGAAGTGTTGTATTTGTCAAAGGCCTTTTTTACATATCATAAGATGAATAAGTGTTTTAATACTTTGATTTTGTTTACTTATTTGATCTACTGATCTTTTATTCATTAAATTATCCCTGAACTCTGGGATGAAGCTGACATGGTAAATGATCTTTTGTTGTGTTCTTGGATTCAGTTTTTACTGAGTAATTTTACACGTGCATTAGAAAAATTGGCATGCAATTGTTTTTGATAAGTCTTTATTTGATTTGAATATTAAACTATGACTTCATGAAACAGTGCAATATTCCTTTTGTTTTACTTTCTGGGACAATTTGAGTAGTATTGGTGTTAAATTTTCTTTCAAACTCTGGTAGAATTCTGTGCTAAAATTATCTGCTTCTGGGATGTTTGTGACTGGGAGAATTTTTATCATTGTTTCTATTTCATTAGGGGTTATATGTCTATTTACAATATCTGATCTTGATTTAACTTAGTTAACTGGTACCTATAGAGGAAATGATCCTTTTTCTTTAGATTTTCAAATTTGTTGGAATATAGTTTTTCAGAGTATGTACTTATGACCCTCTGAATTTCCTCAATGCCTAATATTATGTCTCCATTTTAATTTCTGATTTTGTCAATTTGAATATTCTCTCTTTGTCTTTTAGTGAATTTTGATAAGGTCTCCCCTACCTTGTACACTTAAAAGTAAAACAAACAAACAAACACCCCATGTGTTTCACTTATTCTTTGTATTATTCTCTCTGTTTTTATTTTATTGATTTTTTTCTCTCCATTTGATTATTTATTGATATCTCCTCATGGTGTGCTTACTTGTTTAGCTTCTGAAGCTTTCAGAATTGCTGTTAATTTGCTAGTATGAGATCTCAAAAAAATGAAAACACATAGTGCTATGAACTTTCCTCTTAGTAGTACTTTCATTGTGTTACATAAAGTTTAGGTATACTGTGTATTCATTTTCATTAAATTCTAGAAAGTGTTCAATCTCTTTCTGTTTATCATTTTTGTATTAAAAGCTTTAATATGGTAAATGACCTCCATTCATATGATGATTAATTGGAAATAAAAAAATTAATGTTTTCTGTAAGAATAAAACAACAATTAAAGTATAAGGGAATTATTATAAGAAATACTTTATAGTCTAAAATGTACTAGAAAAAATTACATCAAGTACTAATTTTATTTATTTATTTATTTTTTGTAGTGAGGGAGTAGCACCAATCTAAGTGACAAGGACATATATTATAATAACTTCAGTACTTAAAAAGAATCCAGATTGTGTGATTATTAATGTAGTATTCTTTCCCTGAAGTATTGCTAAAAAGAGACGGATGAGAAACACTAGCATTTTAATCCAGTAACATGGCTACTCTAGCTGCAATATATAACAGCCTTAGTACACACCTTTAGTCCCAAACAATGAAGGTGAGGTTAGTTTGTAGTTGGAAGTATCTGTACTTGAAAATGATTTGTGATTAAGAGGCAGACAGCATAAAATTTGACAGAATACGATATGTCTAACTCTCACAATGACAGAAAAAAAGAGAGAACATGGCAGAGAAAGAAAAAGAGAGAGGGCAGTTTTATTAGAACAGCTATAAAGAGACAGAACACAAAGACACAACAAACTAGACATAGGTGGTATGTCAAAGGTAGTGTGAGGCCAAGCTAAGTAATTTCATGTAAAGATGAAAGAAGACAGCTTGAACCATTAAGCATGGACAAGAGTTTTGAGCCAGAATAGCTGAGTTAACCAGCCAGTTCCAGTTCAGAAAGATCTAGGAATGGTGAGCTTCTTCATGAGTAAGTCTTGGATACTGACAATATTCTAGGCCCAGATAGGATTGTATGAAAACTAGAAGCTTCCAGGATTAGGCCCAGGTTAGCAGACAGATGCAGTAACCCTCTGAGATGACAATTACATGTGTTGAATAAAAGAAACTATTAAAGAGCTACAGTAACAGAATTTTTAAAAAAATAAATTGCAAACAAACTCTACATTTTACATGTCTTACACTTCTACTTCATAAGCATATTTGCTTTATTTATTATTTTCTCACATATGTATTTATCATAATAGCTTCTATACTCTGTAGCATGACTCCTGTATGTATTACATGTAAATGTCCTTTAAAATATATTTGTATTAAAACAAATTATGTTAATGCTTGTAGTGATAAAATTCTCAAGGTCCCTTGTAATTTAACATTGAGATATATTTTTTACAGAAGCTCAATAAATTAAAGAACCAAAAAAATATTGGGGTCTGTGTTTATTAATATACTAACCTATGAATATTTTTCAACTCCTACACTTATTATCAATGGACGCTTGTGTAGGAACATGTGTCCAGTATGTAGATCAACCTGTTTTGTTATATATAAGATTTAAAAGATATTCGTTCACTCTTGCAGTATTCTGGTGCTTTACTACCTTTCTGGATTTAAAAACAGAGAACTGGCTAGTGACTTGTCAAATTGCAAATCAATATGTAATTTAAAAATCATGGCAACAGCATACTATGATTTTATTTATGATTTTATTACAAAATGGTCTGGAGAGATGACTCAGTTTTTTATAATATTAGGTGGGCAACAATGATCACAGGAGTTCACATACTAGCATCATTACAAGGAGCCCCGTGCCCTGCACTTGACTGTTACCCCAACTCTGAGTCAGTGTTGCTAGGAGGATAACTTTGGCTTGTTGTGCTATAACTTAGCCATGAAAACACAGGCCAGCACTAAAGGAGATACCCTGTCTCAATGAAATAAGGAGAGAGTGGTAAAGGACCTAGGATACAGCTTTTTATGTCTCCAATACATGTACATAAACACATGTATCCATATGTACATGTGATCATACACTCACTCACCCCCACACACACACACCAAATTGAAAATTGACAATTAGTTGATTCTTTGCTTTCATAATTTTATTATCCAAGAAAGTTTGCTTTATTCAGGGTTCTAGAATCCTAAAGCATTTAGGGCTGTTGTGGTTGCCAGAGTAAATAAACAGGTTTCTAAAGAGATTTAGTCTTTCATGAGTTAACCAAGGTGTCATTGTATGCTAGACAAAAGAGATAGATAAATATATAGAAGATAGATATAGGTAGATAGATAAATAGATAGATAGATAGATAGATAGATAGATAGATAGATAGACTGACAGATAGATGATAGACAGACAGACAGACAGACAGACAGACAGACAGGCAGGCAGATATATAAGAGATAGATAGACTCTGTTTATGCCTTTATAGAAAGCATATTTTTCTCCTCAGGCTTCACTGATAAAAAATTTCCCTTTGCCAGCAGAATAACACCTTCAATCAATTTCTCTTTTAGCTTATGTAAGAGATCCTGATTAAAATAAGGATGATTCACAGATGGAACACGAAGCGTGCTGTTCCCCCTGGATATTAAAGGACAAACAAACAAGGTCTCTTCAGACATCAATTTTCTGTCAGAACAATCAGAGAACAGTGACTGAATGGCATCCATTAGGGAGAATTCAAGGCCAATAACAGCAGTGGGTTTTGGTAACTGCCTGGGAGTGTCTCCTGGGAACCATGAGACGCTGACAAAACAAGGCTCCTTCCATGTTGTGTCAAGCATCTGAATGATGGCCTTATTCAGGACTGACATTGGGTGATTAACTGCATTTTGCACGTTAGAATTTGTTCTTTCTTGTCATGTTCTCATCTTAGTCAAAAAAAACAAGTAGTACCTTGACTCTGTTACACAATATTCCAGTTTTAACACCTGTTTAAGATGTTATTTTTAACCATACTTGACTCTATCTGACACACTAAAATATCTCTCCCAATCCTAACTTTTAGTGTTGGTTAATTGGAAAGTTTATCACTACTATTTTTTAAACAAATTCTCTACTCTCACTCTCTTTTCTTCTTTATTCCAACCTCTCCCCTCTTTTGGTTCTCTTAAAAAAATATAGATTGTCAAACAAATATTACTAAACTCTCCATCTATGTACCCTTCTCTTTCTCTCATGTATTTACATATTGACAAGTATACACATACACACAATTTTATACCATTAACTATGAGTGCTCACTACAAATGAGAATTTTCAATGTTTGGTGTTGATGGAGAAATCTTAATGATTTAGGTTACTTTTTACTTAAATAGTTTTGTAATTAATGACTAGATCCTTCAAA
Source organism: Rhabdomys pumilio (assembly GCA_030674055.1). Taxonomy (NCBI): domain Eukaryota; kingdom Metazoa; phylum Chordata; class Mammalia; order Rodentia; family Muridae; genus Rhabdomys; species Rhabdomys pumilio. The sequence continues at coordinate 22,450,555 of JANHMN010000007.1, forward strand.
GTTGTGAAGCTCGAGAAATTTTTTTTCAACAATATATTAACTATGTAAGGTATCAGTAACAGAAAGTTAACACATTCCATTAGAAATTCCAGAAGGAACTAGAAAGCAGGTGCAGAAGGAAATTGCACTCAAATAGAGTGAGATCTGTCTCTAGAAATTCTCAGAGACATTTACTAAACATTAAACACCTATCATTTGATTCTGAATAGTAATTGGCTAAGGTTATGGATTTCAAAAAGAAGAAAAAGACAAAAATAAATTAAACATCCAAAATTTTCAAAAATATTCTCCCTTATGTGTATTATATCATAAACAAATATAATTATAAATATAAATTAATTAAAAATTATGCAAATAGTAAATGAGAATAATTTATGATTGACATTTGTTTTTCAATTTTTAGTAACATCTAAATATCATTATTTATTATTTATTTCTTAGAAAAACGTGGCAGACAATCTTTGGTTACCAGGGTTTGTTTGTTTTATTACATTGGATATCTTGTTCTGTTTGTATGTATCTTCCAATGCTTGTAGGACCATATTAGTCATCCCTATATCAAACAACTTTTAAAATAATTCAACTTCAAGAATTTTCTTCAATCTATTCATTTCTCTCTCTTTTTTTAGCACATCATGTACCCTGTTGATCTATTGTTTTCAATTCCTATTTTATGACTGGTTCCAATTAATGAATTTTCCTTTCTCTTGTTTCATACTACTTGGATTGTTTTCAGCCATTTTGCTCTGCACTCCTCTGGGCCTTTAGCCACTTGCTCACTAAGGTTTTCTGTAGGTTACTGTCCCCTTGATCCAGAAATTTCTATTCTGTTTAATTCTGGGCAATAGTTCCAAGTTTTCTAGTTCAATAATCATTTTAGTTTCTCATATAACCATACATTGAGAAAATATGATGTATTTTCAAGATAAACAATTGTTTTTATTTTAAGGTAAGTGTTGAATGCAATAAAATTTACCAATTCCAGTTCCAAATAAAATATGCAAAAATTATTTTATTACCTTGAACATAATTGCTATTAGTTTAGTTCTTTGAGTCATCCATATATGTTAACCTAAGTATTCTTGAGTGTTACTTTTATTTTTCTTATAATAATTCTTTTCTATTTTTTATTACTCCTTTTCTTAATTATGGTACTTAAAACTAAGAAGATTCTGCTATCTTTCTTTGGTTTTGTTTTTTAAGATTTCTTGAAGTTCTTGGTGAAGTTATATTAACTTCATCCAGGTTAAGAAGACAGTCAAAATTATATGGCACACTCAAACATTCTTACTAAAATATGAAATGCTAGATGCTTAGATGCATGCTTTGTGCATTTTTCTCATTTGCCAATGAATTGCATAACTTACTAGGCAAAATGGAAATGAATAAATGAGTCATAGATTAAGTTACAAATGTTACACATCAAGCTTTTGTATCCGCTATGGGGAATTATTTGAGTTTGTACATTCCATTATTCTCAGCATAGGATTGCATTTTAACTTTTATTTAATGAATTAAAATTTCAAGCTCATTGTTACAAGAATCTTGCTATATATGTTAAAGATATTTCATTGTAATTTGGAAGAAATGAAAATTTTTAATTAGATAATTAAAGTACTTAGAACTTTCAAAAAAGTGATCACCTATGCTATTTGGCTATCCCTGTTTTTAAATTTTCAAACTTATTTTGTCATAAATTTGACATACACAACTCTTTCAAAATAATTTGAAACATACTTTCTAAATGTCATTTATAAGTGTCATTATCATAAAAAAAATGTTATCCCATGGAGATATTCCAGGTCGTATGTTTGAATAGGAAGTAGTCAAACACCCCAAGTCACAGTAAACACACACATCATCATCATAGGAGAGTCTTCGAACAGTAATTTAGCAGCCATTCTTAACAAGAAAACAGTGTCTAAAATATTACCTGAGATTATATTTCCCTTATTCATAGGAGCTAAAACATGTAACCATTTAACCCACACACTTAGGATCTTTGCAATGATTATGTATTATTTACTAAAGAAAATGCCCTTAAGGAAATTCAAAGTTTAGTGCTTTGATCCAAACTAAGAAACAATGCATGAATCTACCTTTTTTTTTTTTAAAAAAGGGGTTTCAAATAAAGTTATTTTTTAATATTATTTGTTAGAACTACTTTTGTCCTTAAGGAATATAGAACCATACAGATGAGCACCTCACTATGTCTACTTGGAATACTCTTATCACATTAACTCTAGTCAGAGAACACGAATACTATAGGAATACTATACACAAATACTGGTAGGAAATTTTGGGCCTTACAAGATGAAGAATACTGAGCAGAAAGCAATGTATGTATTACTCTTTTGATGACTGCAGATATAATGTAACTAGCTGTTTAAAGACTCTGCTGTCTTGAGCTCTCCTACATGAAGAACTAGTCCTTGAACTAGAAACTTAACTAAAATATTTCTCCCTTAAATTTCTCTAGTCATAATATTTATCACATCAATAGGAAAGGAATCTAATGAACCTAATAATTTAATTGATATTGTTATATTTTACAGTAGTCTCTGGGTAGTGAGATGGATAAAAGATGTTTAAAGAGATGTTGAGCAATATTTGGTCAGAAGGCGGTGAGTATTTTCATGGAGAGAATAAAATGACTTTGCTCATGCTTTAGTTTTTAATCTCTCTTTAACCAAAGGCTAATGGAGAGTGGCAGAATTGTACCCTACCCATCTTTTTGAACGTCCACTCACTTAAGCACTCATTGTGTAACTTTTGTCTACCAGGACTACAGGCTGGGATAACAAAGAAGCAAATGTATCACAGATTTGTAAGTACAAAGAACAGTGTAGGGGAAAAAATGAGATGGTTTGTTTGCCATCATTTACCTGTAAGACATGACAAAATTGCAAACAGTTCTTCTGTAGATAAGTAGAGGCAAAAGTTCATGAGACCAGAATGGTGAAATAATAATATATCCTTTCTGGCTAAAGAGAATATACTGGAAAGGCTTGTTAGTGTTGGTTTTGGTGGTCATTATTGTTAAAGTGATATTGTCCCAGTCCTGAATAGAGAAATGTGTAGTGTAATTGACATACAAAACCATCTACGCAAAGTCATGATATAAACATTGTTAGTCTCCCACATACAAGTGTGGTGATTTGATTGTAATACTGCAACTGAGATGTAAAGAAATCGTCAATAAAATAACTTTTAATCTTTTTTGAAAACACCATTTAGTTAATAAAGATAATAAAAATATTTGAGTATTTTCATCTTCTGAGGAAAGAGAGTCTTAGAAAAGTTAAAGTTGAGTATTGTTTTCTTTTGGCTGAAAGAATTTAGATTGGACATATAAACCACTTTGTTGGTTGTTGACTTCTTTTTTAGTCACTCATCAGAAATATTCAGAGAAAATGATTAAGTTTAAGTTCACAGAAAGAATAAAGTCATAGGAACGAAAAAGAAAATAAAGGCTTCTGTAAAATTGAGACAAAAAGTCTTTGCAAATTCTCTGTTAACCAATAAACAATTACATCTCCGTTGAACTCAAAACTTCAGTGACAGTTAAGAACTTGAAAAGTACTGAGGGATTAGACATTCGGTCTACAGGTCGTGGACAGTGACAGAACAGTCAAGCCAGTGGGTAATGTGATCACATTTGCATATTTGAGAAATGAATCAGTCACTAGTGTGAAAATAGAAAAGATGAAAGCAGTACTCACTGGATTTGATTCTCTAGGCAACAGCCAACAGAGAATTGACAGGATAGTTTTGAGCTAAGACAAAATAGGTTATGAAAAAAATATAAAAATTTTCACAGATAAAAAAATCATTTATAGTTTCAAATATAAGAGTCAGTTATCAATTGTTTCAAATGGTACAATTCAAATGGTGTTGAATAGTACTTTGAGGATTTTTTCGAAAATGTTTATCCTTGTAAGTGTGGTTGAACAATGAGGGACAGGAGCTTTGAATGGAGAAGAAAGTGTGAGGAAATATGAGCCATTAGACCTAAAAATATCAAAAAAGAAAAAAATCCTATACATGGAAAATTTGGACTAAGCAAAATATTCTACAAGTTAAAGTCTTGAACAGATTTAGAAAATATAAAACAATGAAAAATGAAACAGTGGGAAATATAGAAAGGTGCAAAAATCACAAGCACAAATTGTCTGAAGGCATCTAATCCTGCAAATGAAGCTGCTACCTTTTTATTAGTAACTAAGCTCTTCATAAGCAAGACAATATTGTTAAAAGTACTCAATCCCTTTTGCATATTACAACCTCATGCCTAGTACAACACTAAGTTGAGTTATCTATTAATCTTTTATGTGCATATGAATATATACTGTAATAGCATATATACACCCATACTTCACTGCTTGATTTGGTGTATAAATGTGCTATATTAATATGCAAACACATTATCCATAATATTTGTAAATACAACTACATGTAGGTGATATAGCATATACACAGCACACATTCTCTCTCTCCCCATCTCTCTCTCTCTCTCTCTCCCTCTCTCTCTCTCTCTCTCTCTCTCTCTCTCTTTCTCTCAACTCACACACATGAAACAAAATATACATATATACACTGAATTGTCAAAGACAGGAAAATACAGTTTGAAGCAAGATAATGACAATATTAACAAAATGCTGACTTTTTCTCTGCTTGGGAATTTTTTTCCTCTTTCTGAGTTTTCTCTCTTAGCTTTCACATATGGGTTTGTGCCTAGACTTATGCTGTGTTTGGCTGATATCCCTGGGACTACTGTTCTTTCCTGAAGGGAGATAGAGGAGTAGATCTAGGGCAGGTATAATGGTGAGCAGGAGACGAAACTGTGGTCAGGATGTAACATGTGAGATAAGAATAAATAAATAAATATGAAGATATGAAGATTGCTGCTAATTGACATTCTGTTTTAGCAGAGTGACATTAAATGAGTGGTCTTCAACTGTTCAGCTACACAGAAAAGGATAGACAAAGGGAATTTCTAGGATGCAGCGTGAGTTTAGTGCAGTTATAGGGAATTTATCCAGTGTGGGGATGAAAGTATGAACTCTGCCTCTTAGTAATGCACTCCCACTCATCAGGACCATAACCACTAGAAAGTCACTGAACCATTTGATCTCAGTTGCCTTGTATTAAAATGGAAATTATAGAACTGGCTCCTACGTTACAGAGCTTTTATGACTAATAATTGTACTTATTTCATTGCAAGCACTTAAAATCTCACATATTGAACACACATTAAAGTTTAGCTATTATTGTTAACAGAGCAGAAATAATATCTCTATTTTAAGGTATTTATTTTTCAAAAAAATTTTAAAATTTGAATTGCTACTGAAACTGTCTACCCTTCGGTAAACTCATTGATTTGCTTTCTAGGATTAAACAATTTTCTGGCCATTGTTGTTGATACTCTTTGTTTCCTAGCCTTATACTAAGGTTCTATGCATGGATTTATGGAAAAATGAGTCTTATATTATCAGCACACTAACTTGAGTTCTAACACTCAAGTGCCTACACTGACATTTGGGTTCTCATTGTTAAGATTTAGTGCTAACCCAGAATACTAAAATAGTGTTTGATAACTATGATGCTCTTGAAGAAAAATATAACTTTAAGTCATTTTTCTATTATGTAAAGTTTATATTTTGAAATTCAATTGAATATAAATTCTGGTATTGTTTGGGAGAAAAGGATTGAAGGCCTGAAGGTGAACAGAAAGAATGTAAACAGAAAATCTCGGTAGGTAAGAGGTTGAGGGGACCCTCCAGAATGTACCATAGACTTGGAGGTGAGAGACTCTCAGGATTCAAGGGGAGGGACCTTAGATGAAAAGCCCTCCAGTAGGGAGAGGGAACCTGTAGAGCCCACTTCCAGCAGAACGAAAGGGCATCAACTAAGGGAGGGAATTGCCACATTCAAAACTCTGATCCATAATTATTCCTGTCTGAAAGAACTGCAGGGAGGAAATAGACAGGATCCTGAAGAAAAAGGTCCAGCGGCAGGCCCAAAGTGGGATACAGCTTAAGTGGAGGTCTCAAGGAGTTACTGACACTATTACTGAGGCTATGTAGCGCTCACAAAGAGGGACCTATCATGACTGCTCTCTGCAAGAGTCAACAAGAGACTGAAAGAGTCAGATGCAGATGTTTGCACACAAGCAATGGACAGGAGCTGCTGACCTCTGTGGTTGAATTAGAGAAAAGGTGGAAGGAGCTGAGGAGGAGGGCAACCCTGTAGGAGGAACAGCAGTCTCAATTAACCAGGACCCCTGAGATCTTGCAAACAGTGTAACACCAAACAGGCAGTATATATCAGCTGATATGAGGGCCCCAAAACAAAGACAGCAGAGGACTGCTGAGTCTCCAGAGACTGGAGGCCCCACGGAGTGGAGAGGTCTGGTGGGGTGGGGTGGTGACATTCTTGTGGAGACAGGGAACAGGGAGAAAGCATGGGATGTGGAACAGTCGAAGAGTGGACCAGGAGAAGAAAAAAATCTGGAGTGTAAAATAAGTAAATAAGTAAATAAATAAATAAATAAATAAATAAAGATGCTTTACAGACCAAAAACAACAACAACAACAACAACAACAATAACAACAACAACTAAAGCAGTGAAGAAAGCAGACACACAAAGGCAGATGTATACATTAAAGATTAATTGGAATATTTTCATTGAACAGTAAAATATGTCAGTCACTCATTTATAAAAATGGCTAAGATTTTATCTTTGCTTCTATTACTTGCTAAATTCATACTCATTATTTGTGCCCTTTAAAATAGATTAGAGAAAATTAAGTTTATTGACTGTAGACCACCTATTTACCTGATTCTAAGACTAGATTTTTACAAAGATTTGTTGCTCAATACAATTTGCAATTTGACTAAATATAAATATGCTCCCTTACATACAAACTATTGTTCATTATATACTATATATACCACAAGACTCAATACTTAGTGAATATGCATTCAAGATATAAAGGTTGCAGAAATAAACTGTTAAGTTATAGAGATAAACTTCTTGGCTCATTTAAGTCAATAAAAGTAGAGAGGTTATCAAAGTATACTAGGCTTATAAATTTAAGAAAGCAAAAATAATACAAATGTCTATTGTTACTATTTTTGGTGTTTCAATTAAAGTTATTTACAGAAAAATCAAAACAAAGTTATGAATGCATTTTAATATAAAACCTATAATAAAATATTTCAAACTCTTGCCCCTTCTGAGAAGTGCCCATACTTGCTGTTAAACTATTTTACAAACACTTGCTATACATTTGTTACATTCTGCTCTGGAATTTTGCTCAAATCACTTTAACAAAGTGTATTCATGTTGCAGTATAATAGTATCAGAGATGAAGAAAGCTGCATTAGTACTAGTGCATTGTTTCTATTCATCACCAATTTAGTCCTTTATAAAATGAAGAAAATAGTAAGAGGAGAGAAAGCTCTTAGCCTTGTCAAGACTAATGTGCTGCTGGGATTGTTAATCTCTCTCTGTGTGTGTTCAAAAGACACAAAGAGAAAACTTCTAAAACAAACCTCAGATGAAAATGTCATCTGGAATCCTCAATGCACTCATAGAGTTATTTATGAAAAATCTTAATACTCATTCTCAAGTGGCAATTTCTTAACATTTATAACTTTAAATACCCTGAGAAGAGGTTGTTTTGGAAGCAAGCTGTGGACATCTGGAGCTACCGTTTTATATCTGTAGTTTTAGGTGAAATGTGGGTGGATGTTAGCATCTCTTTTCTTTGAAAGTGCTTTGGAATAGTACTGTACAATACCAGCACAAGTGGCAGATTCCTGTAATTAAGCTGCACAAACCCTTCCATTGCAGGCAATGGAGATTTTACACACAGAGCAAGTGAAAGGCTGTATTTTCCGGCACCAATTCTTTGGTGAGTAACAGGAGTGCTGAAATAATAGGGCCTTTTATTTATAGAGTTCTGTGGTTCAAAGGACTCAGAGGCAGCAGTAGTCATGATCTCATTAACAAGCAAAGCAACCCTGTGAGAGAACATGGGACCGATAACTATATTCTGCATATGGAGTAACTTGGGCTTCTATAGCTCTGTGCAAGACCCTATTGTCTTTCTGCCCTTATGTAATGGAAATAGTGCCTGTGACATCACCAGAACTTAAGGCAGTTTGCTTGGCTGCCCCAAGCATTATATTGCACATTGTTGATACATGAACGATGAAACATAGACTTAGCTTCATTTTAATTGAGTCTACTCTGGCAAGTCCTGGGATACTGTTTTAAACAAACACTAGTCACAGGCATTAAATTCTGAACCAACATTTCTTTCTTTTTTTTTCTTTTGATGACTATTAAATATGATCAAATATTTAAATCATAGTGATAATATTTAATTTAATTATATAAATCATTAGTGCATATATTTCATTTAGTTATTAATATATTAGTGCATATATTTAATTTAATTATATAAATCATTAGTGCATATATTTCATTTGCATATATATAGCACAAAATATGCTTATGTCATAATGTCACACCAAAATCATGGCAAGGTTACATGGCTATAATTATGATAAATGTCAGGTTAGAATAAAGTCAAATACAGAGAAATTTAGGTAAGATTATAGCCTGTAATTTATAGAGAAATCTATGTATCTTTGTTTTCTGTTTGAGAAAATATTTATGAATTTCACATTAGTACTACTCAAGAAGTCAAAGCTACAAAAATAATTACAAATAATCAATAACCAGTTGTATTTTATGAGATTTAAATGGAATTAAGCATTCCATTTAGAATATGCTATTCCCACCTTTCACACATTTTTCTGAAATGATTTGCATAAGGTCAGAGTGACTAGAGACTTTCTTTATACCATTCAGTGCTGTGACTCCTAGAGGATTCTGAAGCTCACAACTATTTAAACAATACTCGTGGTTAATTCACATATCTCTGATAAAAATACTCATCACTCAAACTTTAATTTAAAATATATTGTTAAACAATAGCTCTCAATATGTATATCAGATTCTCAAATATCATTATCCAGGATTCTTAGAAGCTATATTGAAACTATACTTTGAAGCTATAGTTCAGTTAATTTTAGTGTTAAATATTTTTGCATAATTCATCAGGTTTCCTCAACATTCCTAAATTTAAAAAAAAAAAATATTTTCAAATGTAATTGGTTCAAATTTGACAGCTGAGAGATTATTTAAATTCCAATAATTGATGCTAAAATAACATCCAGTTTTGTGAAAATAGCAATGTTATTTAGTGATATAGGCCTCAAAGAAGAAAATGTTTAAGCTACTTTTCATAGTTGTATGAATAAAATTCATACCAAAAGTTACTTTTTAGTTAAATATAACAAAAATGTCAAATGTATTGACCTCTTCTATATTTAAAAGTCTTTAAACCAGCCACTAGGGTATACCAGCATAGAAAACAACTCCTACATCCATAGTCATATACTATCAATGTCAACATGAAGAAACTGCTTCAATCCTCTGTGGTAGTCATGACTTCATGATTTCTAGTAATGCAACTTTTTTCATTCATATAAAATAATTTCAAGGAATATTATTTTATGGGTAATTTTGTTGTTTGGAAAAATAATTTAGTGTCATAATGTGTGTAGATACATTTTATGGTTAATTTTTTTTTACTGATTTTTATAATTGATAGTTAAAAAAAACATTATGCCACTTCTAGAATTATATTTGATCTATATATTACTGATACTCCTTGTATTCTTGAGTTATCCTTCCATAACACAAAAACTTCTGGAGAGAGGAAATATCACATGATTCAGCAAATTATGCTTCCCTTTAGACAGCATTCTTCCTAGATATACAGCTTAATACATTTGGATTTTAAGGCATTTCCATGTATCTAAAGACATAATCTGAAATGTCCCTTCTATTTTTATATTGGACCAAAGCAAAATTTTTATTCCGTTATCTCATACTATATAATAATATATGAGGATATAGAACTATAAGAAGCATAGTCCAATATAACTTAACATATCTGAAGTTACTTCTGGCAGCTTTCGGAGTAAGATCAAAGGAAAAGGATTCTGAGGTATCCAAATTCTGAGTCTTATGTATGCCATGTCTTTGGTAATAATGCCTACCTTCAAACTCTGAGAGGTAACCATGAACTCCGATATTAGTTTATGCTGTTTTGGGACTCACATATACTAGCAGACTAACCTTTTAAAGGAAGTTTCATTATTCAAGGTAAAGCTTTCTAATTTGTGTAAGGCCCACTTGACAAGAAGAAAATCATGCCTAGTATTAGAAACTGAGACTAGTGCATAAGTCTTGTCAGGTCGTGCACCTTGGAAAAGAACCTACTGCTGCCAATTTGCTAGGGAAACATAATTCATCATTACATTCTAAAATTTATCTTGTACCCACAGATAAGTGTAACGAATAACTCTGATGAAAGAAACTTAAGTTAGTTGGACTGGTTAAGTTTAAAATATGAAGGATCATGGATAAGAGATGATGGAAGAAAGCACAGGAGGTGACAGAGTGAAACTGGGAAGCACTCTGCGGGTCATGTGGAAACCTGGTAGAAACTGAGGGTGACCCTAGTAGGAACTCCTAGTAACCGTGGATACAGAGTCTGAAGAGGCCATCTTTTGTAGACAGGAAAGGCTTCAAGTGATGGATATGGGTTGCATTCTATTGAGATGCTGGCCAAAGGGGTCAAATGGTGATTCTTAGACAGAGGGTCATTCTCCAAAACCTGACATCTGGGGCCTCTTCCTGAGGACAACGTCCACACAGCTCATTGATCATAGTGAGGTTGAGCTCTTGTCTACATGCATCCTTGACACCTACCTACATTCTAGTCTCTTTGCCTTTGAGAACATGCTCTGAAATCTATGAAAGAAAATACCTGGACCTGAAACTCTCAATCTACAATATGTCCTGCCTTCAAAATATACCGGGGCAATTGTGACGCAGAACTGTGGCCAATCAATGTTTGATTTAACTTGAGGCCTACTCCAAGAAGGATGCTATGCCCTATACTGCCTGGATGTCCACAAATTAGAGATGGATAGCACTGAGACCTAGGGTAAAACCAAGCATGACTGGAAAAATTAAATCAATAAAAGAATTCCTAATGATATTTCCTACACTTAGAGATCTGTGCCATGTCCAGTTGTCCATTGGCATCCTGTATCTCTTTAAATAATTACCCATGCCTTTAATCACACCACTCAGGAGTAAGAGGCAGGCAGATCTCTGAGTTCAAGACCAGCCTGATGTACAAATCAAGTTTATGGACAGGTAGGACTACACAGAATAAGCCTGTCTTAAAAACACAAAATACTAATGCTAATGCTAACACTAATACTAACACTAATAATAATAATGACTTATATAGGTAGTTACACAAGTGGAATATTTTAGTACTCAGTTGGTAGCATTAGGCTTATTTCAAATAACATGTCTTCTAGGTACTGTACAAAAGAAAAGAATTCCCTTCTTTTGGGAAGCTGAATAGTCCTTATAAATGTATAAAATCAGGATTATTCATCTCAAAACATTAATTTTGCTTTATATCATATGGTCCGAATAGCAAATATTTACGTCTCCATTTTTTTGTATGTTTGAAAATGTCTAAAAAGTTGAACCTCTGGAAAAATGAAGAAGAAAAAGAAGAATAAAGATTTGCAAACCAGTAACTTCTAGTTTTTCAGGAAGAATGTCAGAATGAGTGTTGATGTGTTGTTGCCATTTTAGGAATCGTAAACTGAATATCTATAAGAAAACAGGTTAACGATAATAGCAATACAGTTTAAATCCATTTCTCGGAACACCACCAGCACTCAAAGACTACAAATGATCTGGGATCCTGAAATCCTGGTGTGACCAAGCTCTTGAGATCCTGTTGTTCCAGAGTTCCTGAGAGTCCAGCTTTCTCTGGCTGTTGAAGGAGTGGGTGATACAATTCACAGACCACATAAAGCTCAAGAAGAAGGAAGACCAAAGTGTGGATGCTTCAGTCCTTCTTAGAAGGGGGAACAAAATACTCATGGGAGGAAATACAGAGACAAAATGTGGAGCAGAGACTAAAGAAAGGACAACCAGAGACTGTCCCACATGGGAATGCACCCCATATACAGACACCAAACCCAGACACGATTGCTGATGCTAAGAAGTGCTTGCTGACAGAAGCCTGATACAGCTGTCTCCTGAGAGGCTCTGCCAGAGCCTGACAAATACAGATGCTGATGTATGAAGCCAACCATAAGACTAAGCACAGGGACCCCAATGGAAAAGTTAAGGGAAGGACTGAAAGAGCTGAAGGGATTTGAAACCCCATAGGAAGAACAATATCAACCAACCAGAACCCCCAGAGCTCCCAGGGACTAAACCACCAACCAAAGAGTATACATGGAGTGACTCATGGCTTCAGCCGCATATGTAGCAGAGAATGGCCGTGTCGGGCATCAGTGGGAAGAGAGGCACTTGGTCCTATGAAGGCTCAATGCCCCAGTGTAGGGGTATGCCAGGCTGGGGAGGCAGGAGTGAGTTATTGGGTGGGGGAACACCCTCATAGAAGCAGGGGAGGGAGGCTGGGAGAGGAGGTTTCTAGGGTGGGGGACCAGGAAAGGGAATGATATTTGAAATGTAGATAAAGAAAATATCCAATAAAAATTACAAGGGATACTCTGAGCAATTTGCAGATTAGCACTCTGGAATATCTAAAATTTTTTCTATCACTGAAGAAACTATTCCATGTTCCCAGGGTCTAGACCACCAACAAAATATTGTACAGAGTGGAATCCATAGCTTCAGATACATATAGTAGAGGGGTAACTGGCAAGGGGGATATCATATGAGGTGTAAGTGAATGGAATGATTTATATAAATAAAAAGAAAAAAGAACACAAAGAGAAGCAAACAGACAGACAGGCTTGGCAATTGTTATCTCAGCCCTTGGAAGGCTGAAATGGAAGAACTGTCAGAAATGGATCGCTGTAAGCTGGATGCCACCCTGGGCTGCTCTTAGAGTTCTAAACCAGACTAGAGAATTTACATAGGGAAAATCTATTTTGGGAGGTTAGGTAAGTGTTGAAAAAAGAACTGCATTTGAGGTCACATCTAGAAGTGTAAATCAAAGACTATCCACATATTCCTTCAATCTTCCTTAAGGTAATGGGTTGGTATAAGGCAAGGATTCAACTAGTCATTTACCTCCAGTCCAATTTTTGTGTTAACAGAATTAGAGAAAATGTTGTGAATGGGATAAAAAAAATGGCCAAAAGATGCAAAATATCACCTAAAGTAGTTGACATTTTTAAAGAAGAAGCTAGAAGATACTCTACAAGGCATGGTAAGCGCAATGTGCCTGTGTTGGCCTACTGAGGTCCCGTGGCAAACATTGCTGGAGGAGGGAGTCAAAATTTTCTTCAGTTGTATAGCACTGATACACTGCCCTTGCTATAGTAATTACTTGGTACCCATGATCAAACCAGAGATTACAATTAAACTTAGGAAGCCACACCAAAAATAAGTCCTAAAAGTAGCACTGAGAAACACTTTGATGGGTTCCGGGGAGGCAGGAAGGAGAATGAGAGCAATGAGTAGAGGGTTAAAAAACCAAATATTCATTTTAAATGAATTTAAGAGTATAAATGTAAATGTATGAAACTGTCAGACAATGATTTAAAAAATGTCTTTTTGTCCCTCACGGACCAGTTCTTAGTGTATTAATATTTATGTGGCAGATGGGTTACAATATGTGCCTAGATAAGGCACAATATTCTGAGAATATTCTGAGAAAATTTATTGGAGCCAGCATGTTGTAGTCACCATCATAAGCAAATAATTTTAACCAGACAAAGAGTTAAAAGAGGTAACTGATGGGTTAAAACATGGACTAAACATAGTAGACCTAAACTTTGATAGAGACATAGAAAAACATGGAGACTTAGAAAAACATTCTATAGCCATCAAAACTATGCGAGATAGGAAAAATAAAGAATGTAAATCACAGATATAATGTGACACTTAGGGGGTCAAATACCTTATAAAATTAAACAATCGATATGATATTATTATGGCAAAAATATTTTCAATGAATCAATATAAATATAGAAATAAAATTTTGGAAAGAAACATATAATACTGCTACTATTTTTCTCAGGCTTTTGACTCTGAAAAATTTGCCTTGGTCTATGCATGATTTTAACATTTCCTTTTAAGTTTTACACGCAGTATTTTTAATTTCTTGATGTTCAAGTTCATGAACACATGACTACTGATCAGTCAATATGGTCATGCATACTGCCCATTTTTTTTCCTTTTAGATTCATGGTATCTGGTCCTACATTGAGATCCTTAATTTATTTGGAGCTGAGCATTGTGTAAGATGGTAGATATGAATCCATTCTCTTACAATTAGCCATTTTGACCAGTACTATTTGTTTAAGATGTTTATTTTCTTCAATGTGTATTTTTTGGCTTCTTTTTCAAAAGTTATCAGTATGTAGAGTTATGTCTGAATCTTCAATACATTTCATTGATCAATATGTCTACTTTTGTGGCAGTACTCTGCTGTTTCTATTACTGTAACTCTGTTGTACTTTCTGAGATCAGGGATGATGATACCTCTGGCAGTTCTCTTATTTCTCGTAATTATTTGAGATACCATTGTTTTTTATTTTTTCATAAGCAGTTGAGGCTTGATTTTTCAATTTCTGTGAAGAATTGTGTGGGAATTTTGATAGTAGCTGTATTGAATCTGTAGATTGATTTTGGTAGAGTGAACATTTTAACAAAATTAATCCTACTGATCTATGAACAAGAGAGATCTTCCCTTCATGTAGTACTCTCATATTGTATTTCAGTATTCAACATTTTAAACTTTATACTACAATAGTTTTTGCATGCTTGGGTAGCATTCTCCCAAAATATTTTGTTTTATTGAGGCCACTGTGTGAAGAACTGTTCCCATAATTACAATCTTTAGTATATTTCTTTTTTCTATACAAGGAAGTTACTAATTTTTGTTCATTAAATTTGAACCTGCTAATTTATTGAACGTGTTTAATAGATGTAGTTTTCTGGTGGAGATTTTAATGTATAAATCATATTATCTACAAATGATGATACGTTGAGGTTTTTATTCCCCTTCTTTGTATCTCTTTGACCCCTTTGATTGTCTTAGTGCTCTAGCTATGACAAGATATTATTTTGAGTAAATACAGTGACAGTTGACAATTTTGTTTTGGACTTATTTTTAGTGGAAATGCTTGCATGCCCATTGTTGAATTTGTTGTTGTCTGTGGACATGTTGTATTTCACCTATATGTTGTTTTCTGTCCCTTGTATCTCTAGACTCTCAAGGACTTTTCTGGTGAAAGAATGTTTGATTTTGTCAAATGTCTTTTCCGTGTCTACAACGTGAATCACGTGGCTTTTGCCTTCCACTCTCTTTCTGTGGTAGGTTACGTTTATCTAGTTATACATGTTGAACTATCCCTGCATTTTGGATGAATCCAACTTGACCATGGCGGACAGTCCTTTTGATGTGTTCATTCAGTGAACTTGACTCAGTTTGAAAGTATTTTACTGAGAATATTTGTATCTATCTTTATAAATTTATATTGATCTATAAGGTTTTTGTTGATGTTGAATCATTATGTGGTCTGAGTGTAATAGTCATCTCATAAAAAAGATTAGGTAACATTTTACCCATGACTATTTTGCAAAATAATTTGAGGGGTATTGGCATCAATTCTTCTTTGAATGTCTGGCAGAATTCTCTGTTGACTCTGTTTGGCACTGGGAATTTGTGGGTTGGCAATTTTAATTTTTCTTTCTATATATTTGTTTAAATTTGAAGTTGATTTAACATTAGTATATATATATATATATATATATATATATATATATATATATATA
>JANHMN010000007.1:22471704-22518133 GCA_030674055.1 Rhabdomys pumilio
AGAAGAAGAAGAAGAAGAAGAAGAAGAAGAAGAAGAAGAAGAAGGAGAAGAAGAAGAAGAAGAAGGAGAAGAAGAAGCTTCTCCCTTAGGGACTTTGATCTATCTAGTCACATATTACTGACCAAAAAATGGGAATAAATGTAAGTTTCATTAAGTGAACTAGACCTTAAATCCAATAATAAATGATTTATTACACCCATGACTTTCTTGCCATTCCTGACACAGTAGATAAACTCTTGCTTTTAGAGATTATCTTTGTCACTTGAATATTGAAATAAAATGAATTCGGTATCAATAAAACCTGAAAATCATCACCAGCAATCATTTAAAAGCAGCACTCTGCTGTTTATGTATTGTTGGGTTTTTTTCTTACTTTTTTAAAATCAAGAGATAGTACATTACATAAAATATCTCCAGATTTTAAAACTTGTGGGTATCATGTTAGGTCAGTCTTTATGATTTATTACTAGCCTAAAGAGAACTCAAGAGCTTAGCTTCTCTGTAAATATGACCAGAGTGCTTCCAGTGAAATTCTTTGGGTTAGTGACCTATCATACTTGTGATTTTAAAGGCATTTTGTGAAACTTATGAAAATAACAGTGACCCAGACAAGACACCACAGTGTGCCCCATGCTTTTAGCTTTTAAGCTCATTTTTATGTGTTCACATGCCTACTTTAAGAAGCTTCTACAGTACTAGGGTTCCATATGGCATTTACTAAGTTGACTTATGTTAGTTACTGCTTCTCATACTCCTTCATTTCGTACTTCCATGGCTCTCTATCCTTAACCTTTCTGTTCTGTCATTATGACATCCTCCTTTATACCACCTGGATTCTACATTGCCTCCCTTCAAATCCACACTTAAGGCATCTTACTAGCTCCCTGAACTCTATGGGTACTCCAGGCTAAACACACATATATAAGGATTCAGTGCTAACAATCCCATAGGAATATGTTGTGTGTGTTTTTCTGACCTTGGTTACCTCACATAGATGAGTATTTCCAGATATATAGTTTTTTGGAAAGATTCATAATTTCATTTCTTCAGGGCAAAATAATACTGTATTGTATAAATATACCACATTTATCTTCTCAGTTTAGCAGTAGATGGGTATCAAGGTTATCTTTTTTTTTTGGCTAAAGTGAATGAAAGACCAACATATAGTATACATTTTAAAAGGCCTTTTCTGCATTTAATGTGTTAACAATATGGTTTCTGCCCTTGTTTCTATTTATGTTGGAGATATATTGATTCATATATGTTGAACAATATCTCCCTAAATCAATAAAGTGAAGTTTTCTTTATTATTGTAGGTAATTTTCTACTTAAAAATTGGCAAATATTTCATAATTTTTCTTCTGTTTTAACAGTATCTTCTATATTATAATGTGATCTGTAATTGATATTTTTCTTATTAGCATTTCATCTGGATTAAGTAGTAAGTCATAAAGGATACAAGAATTGAATTTGAAAATGTTCCTTTTTTCTTCATTTTATAAAATAATTTGAAAGATAATGGTGCTAGCTCCTTGAATGTCTGTTAGAATTCTGTACTAAATCTGTTCTTTGGTATTTTTTAATCAGGGGATTTTTAATTAAATCTATCTTGTTACTGTTTAGATGGCCTGTTTGAATTATCTCAAACTTGTTGAACTTCAGTATATAATATGCAAGTAAAATTTCATTGATTTCTTTTGGGCTTTCCAGTTTAGTAAAAAGAAAACAAGTAACTATGCCCTTATGATTCTCTAAAATTCCTCAGTGACTGTAACAATGCACGCTTTTCCATATATAATTTTAAAAATTTAGGTATTTTCTTTCTTGATTAATTTGGCTACAATTTAGTCAACTTTTTAAATTTTTTCAAAAATACAACTCGATGTTTATTCAAATATTTTAGGGGCAAGATTTGGTATGTAAATAAATAAAATAATTAGTAAAATAAAATTCTTTTATGCATTAAATCTCAACCACAGTTTTTCCTCTCTCCACTCCTCTTGGTTTCTTCTCATCACCTTGCCATTCCCCCGTGGTGGGGGTGGGTGGGACATTCTCTTTGAGATTGGGGGGCTCTGAGAGAAGAAAAGAAAAGTGTAGGCCTTCCAGGCCTAGTCATGGCTTGACAAGTTACAATAAGACTAGGCACAAACCCTCATATGAAGGCCACCCAGGAGGAGAAAAAGGGTCCAAGTGCAACAAAATAGCCAGAGACAACCCCTAGTTCTACAATTGAGAGGTCCACAAGGTCACCAATACAACCATAGAACCACAGTATATATACTTAGAGGACATAGCACAGTGTCCATGCTTGTCACTTCAGTCTCTATGAGCTCCTTTGGACCCTGCTTATTTAATTGCATAGACACTGTTCTCTTGGTGTCCTCGACCCCTCTGGGTCCTACAATCCTTCTTCCTCTTTTGTGTGGTTCCCTGTCTCTGCCTAGTATATGGCTTTGGGGTATCTGCATTTGCTTCCATCTGTTGCTGGGTGAAGTTTCTTTCATGACAACTTGGCTAGGTACTGATCTATGAGTATAGCAAAGTCTCTTTTCTTCTCTTCTCTTCTCTTCTCTTCTCTTCTCTTCTCTTCTCTTCTCTTCTCTTCTCTTCTCTTCTCTTCTCTCCTCTCCTCTCCTCTCCTCTCCTCTCCTCTCCTCTCCTCTCCTCTCCTCTCCTCTTCTCTTCTCTTCTCTTCTCTTCTCTTCCCCTTTTCCTCTCCTCTCCTCTTCTCTCCACTGCACTTTGCTTCCCTCCCTTCTTCTTCGGGGAGCCGACAGAAGGCAGATATCATCCTTGCAGCCATCTTGAGCCATATACCCTGATAAGAGACTTAATTACAATAGCCTACAACAGCTGAGCACACTCTGATAACATCTTGTTTTAGATACCCAGGATCTTCCCTTGGGTGTGTGAGACTTAGAGGTGTGATTTAGAGCCAAGACTTAAGGGTGTGACTTAAGGTGTGATTTAGAGATAAGACCTAGGGGTGTGACTTAAGTGCATGACTTAGAAGCATGGCTTAGAAGTGAGAAGGCAGAGGCAGACAGAAGAGTTCAGTACAACTTGGCGTTAGTTATTAGGCATTAGGTAGCAGGCACTTGGAACTGGAAACTTGGAACTTGGAGGCACTAGGGACTAGGAACTAGGGACTAGGAACTCAAGACTTGGGACTTGGACTAGGAAGAGAGACTGAAGAATAAACGGGGTTGAATCACACTCTGTCTGGTCTCCATTCTTCAAGTCTGTCCTCACTCTCTCTGTTGCTGAACCCCGACCCGTGTACCAGAGCAGCTTGGGACAGTGTGGGCTCTAACAATTTAGCCCCCAAGGCTTTTGGCAGTGCAGGTTCCAACACTGACAGAGCAGTCTGACATTTTGGGGCAGCTCAGGCCACAACATTCCCCTCCTTTCCTCTCCTCTTCACTCCCCTCCCCTTCCCTTCCCATACCTTCCTTCCTTCACTTTATTTTGGACAGTTATGTTTGGTTCTATACTGGCCATCTCTCCTGACCTGTCTCTGATTCCTGGCCATCCAGGCAGTGCCAGGACTTAATTCCATTTCATTACTTGAGTATCAAGTTAACCAGTCAGTCATTGGTTGGCCACATTTTGTTTTCACTTTCATTAATTTCCATCCTGATTTTGGTGTATCTTATAATACATGGTTTTGTGGTTTTATTGGTTATTGGTTTTCAATGCTTTCAGATGTATAATTAAGGTATTCAATCTAAATTTCTCAAATGGTCTACATAGGTACTTGGTTCTTGTAAATGTCCTACAAATAATTTCGTTGAGTGTCATTAATTTTTATATAAAGTGCCTTTATTTTTCTACAATCCTAATAGTCTTTCAATTTATATTTTAGTGTCTATTTGGTACTGTTTTAGTTTAGCATTATGAATGAAACAAGATGGCCAGGAACAATTCATTGAGGAAAAAAGATTGTAATTATTGAAGTAAGAAAGACATCATACTATCCACAATGTACTGGATCTCAGAAAAAAGATATTTAAATTACTTGCTACATAATCTGAGCTGATTGTAAGTTGTTTAGTGCAGAATTTATGAAATCTTGGATTATGCTTACTCTAGTAGCAACAAAAAGTTGGCAAAATTTTTGTTTGCACATATTAATAATTAATACACCTTAAAAGATAGGTAACACTGATGAAACTAATTGAGGATTGAATGAAATAATGAATGCAAAGGGATTATTCTGGATAAATCTTACATGAGATAGTTTGCTTATAATTATAAACTTACAAAATGTTAAAAACACTTTCTTTGTGGCTCTATTCCCAGATAAAGGCAGTATTTAGTTGATGGCTTCTCTGGGACGGAAGCTTAACAGATGTGGCTGTCCAGTGAACATTCCAGTATTTTTCACTTTATATACGTGCTTAACTTAGCTCAATTTACATTCAGTGGGCTACAAAGGGAAAGGATGAAGTTTCGAGGAGATGTAGAGGATTCTGTTTGAAGTTGGAGGGGGATTAATGTGATTAACGGTATTTTTATCTATGTATAAGATTAGAGAAAATATATGAGTAGATAAATACAGTTTTCTAAGTAACTCTTTTTCAATAACTGATTTTCTCATATTCCTATACCTTGTCAACAATTTTATAATTTAAATTTGGTGATTCTTTTCCTATATAATGCCTTTCAACTTTGAGTAGAAATTAGAGTCTGTGAAATGACAACATATTTTAGATTTGTCACTACATTGTTTTAATATTTTATATAAGTATACTTTGTTAAAACATTTAACTGTACAGAAAAAGATTAATTTACTACCTAACATATTTCTCAGAGGAAGAACATAGAAATGGAATGTATCATCTTCAGTAATAAACTAATTAATGACTTTTATGAGCCCAGACTTAAAATTTTAGGTCTTTAAGCAATGTATATATTCAGCATAGATTACCTCTGTGCTTTAGTATTACATTTTTAGTTTTGAGACTATGAAATAATTACATAATTTTTCTATTTCTTTTCCTCCCTTGAAATCCTTCCACATGCCCCTTCTTGCTCTCTTTCTATTCATGACCATGTTGTTTTCCTTAATAAATATTCCTAAATGTAACCTGCTCAGTCAGTATAACGTTATTTGAATGTATGTTTTCAGTGTTTAATCACAGTGCTTAGTTTCACTAAGTTTAATGTCCTGTCCGATAAAGCAGTGCACTCAATACTGCCTTATAACCCATTTCAGTAATTGTTTTACTGGGATTTCTGATGCTACGGTAAAACACCATAGCTAAAGCATTCTGGAAATAGTTTATTTTTTTTCTCGTACTTTCCGGTAAAAGTGAATCCTTCTACAAATCAGAACAGGAATTCATGTAGGGCCAGAATCTGGAGGCATAGAATGAAGTAGAAGCCATTTAACAGTGCTTCTTATTGACTAGCTCCCTGGTGCTTTCTCAGCCTGATTTTTTATATTTTCCAAGACTAGCAGCATAAGACTAGAATGATCCACATTGGAATGAGACTATCCACACCAAACATAAAGATAAGACCTCACAGGTTTGTCTACACACCAATCAGATGATAGTATATTCTCAATTGAGGTTTCCTATTTCAAAATGACTCTAGTCTGGATCAAGTTTACCTAAAGGAAGCCACTCCAAGGAGATACAGTGCAGTGCTTTTAGTGTCATTCACACGGCACAATTCTCATTAAATGTATTATTTTATTATAAATATTTTAAAATTGGCCATTTCAAAAGGTTAAAGTGCTATAGGAATTAGATACTATTTTGTTTATGTTTGTTTTCCTTTGACCTGTGATCTAGTTAAGAAGCATTTATTTATCAAATATATAAATTAATTCTTAAAACAGCATACAGAATTTATTTGGTGAATAAACAAGGGAATGAATTATAAGTGTCTATTAACAATTCTACAGCTATTATACAACAAGCTTATGTAGTGGGATATATTTAAAATGGCCGCTAGCCAAGCCCACTATCTTAGCTGCAGTAGCTCTGCCTAGCTCAGCTGCCCTGTTCCACAGCCAGAGGCCACAGCTAGAAACAGCCAGCCAGAAACACCAGCCCTGCCACCCATGAGACGCCAGCATGGGAGATGGCTCTGCCAATCTCCCACGCTGTCTCTGCAAGGCTGGGCATTGTCCAGACCACCCAGCCATCCACTCGGCCCGATAAGAAAATGAGACTCTAATGCTTTAATATTAATCAAAGGCTTTATATATTTAGAAATCCTCAATTAACAATTTGCCCACACAATTAGAATTGTTTCCCAATATCTAACCTTAAGATATAAATCAGTCCTGAGGACTGTTCTGAACCCATACATGGTTCTCCATCCTCCTGCATCTCTGCTCTCTCTAGCTCCTCCTCTTTCTTTTCCTCTTACTCCTCCCACCTTAGCTCCTCCTACAAGTCTATATTTTGTCGTTGTTATATAACATGAATATTTTTAAGTTGAATAAGAAATAAATGAGCATAAATGAATATCTATAAATCACCATATTCTTTTAGTTCTTCTTAAAATAATTTGACTTCAAATAAGCTCTGAAATTGATTATCTATATTAAGTAAATAAAAGAATCAAACATAACATTTCTACTTTTCAAAATTATTGAGTTAAGATTATAGACCTTATAAAAAATCTGCAACTTAATTATTGTTACTATTTATATTTGTATCACGTTTATATTTTAGTCAATAAATTTAACTTATAATTTTGAACTCTTGATTATAGTCAAAGAGGCATGTTTCTTACAGCAATTATCCACACGGACTCATTGTATTTTTTTTTAATTTTTTTTTTTTTTTTGTATTTTTAAAGAGTGAGTTCATGATTTACCGCAAGAGCATTTAGTATAATGTAGGAGTATTTGTTATTTTTTACATGAAATTAAAATATTTTAAAATAGTTTTTTATCTTCATTGGAATTTATTTTAACATTCAAAATTTCACTTTAAATTTATTATTTTAAAGACATAGTATATAACAATTATGTTCAACTTATATGAATTATTTAACTCTTTCTTCTCATTCACTTATTCATGCATGTTCAAAGAAAGGTATATTTTGGACACTGAAGGGCTTTTGAAGCATTCTCCTCTGTTGGAGCAGTTCTTCTTACTAGACGTATTTGTTGTGCAGCCTTGAGCTATACTAGCCATAGATATATAAAACTAAGCTAACTAACTCACAAAATCATAGCGTTTTTCACCCCTTCCTCTCTCTGTGGTTTGGGGTGTGTGTGAGAATGATTTTTGCAGAGTACTTTAGAACTATTTTGAAACAGTCTCTAAAATATTTTTCTATAATGATATAAGAATTTTTTTTTTCAAGAGAAGGAGGCTATGGGGGAAAAGGTTATGGTCTATAATAAAGTCTTTCTGAAACACTGCTGAAAAAGATTCAGGGGATTTTTCTTTTTCCAGTGCGTGGTTGCAGACCACCAGCCTTGCCCTTTAGCTTTGCATGAATTACAATATAATGTAGCAACTGAAAAACAGCCAACTAGCAGGAAACCAAAGTAATCAAGTAGTTCAGAAAAGAAAAACATCAATGTACTAAACAGAGTTCAATCTCATTATAAGATAATGTTAACAAAGAAAACAGAGGTTCTCTGCTATAGCTATGGGAAGGGAGGGAGAAAAAACAAAAAAAAAAGTATGCAGATTTCTAAAGTACAAGGTACCACTCGAAGGCTGCTGCCCAGATAAATCCTAGAACTACCCAAATCAAAATGGGTCAAAATCCATTTCTGTCAGATGTAAGTTAAGTAAGTGCTTATTATGTAGTCACATAGGCAATATTAGGACATTGAAATTATCTGTGTGTTAAATTATAAGAAATTTGATCATAAATAGAGTTACAAAGTTATACATAGCCCAGGAAAAGTACTTTGGTGTACAAATATTGTTATATACTTCATGCTGATAATTTGCTAGAAATTGACTAATTTCAGAAATTTTGCTAATGAGTTTTCTAAGTCCTATGGATTCAAAATTTACATGAATGGAGTCTTCATTTT
This sequence comes from Rhabdomys pumilio, assembly GCA_030674055.1. NCBI lineage: Eukaryota > Metazoa > Chordata > Mammalia > Rodentia > Muridae > Rhabdomys > Rhabdomys pumilio. The sequence goes on from JANHMN010000007.1 coordinate 22,479,728, forward strand.
GTTCACTGATTTTCTGTGCCTCTACCATCACATGCCTTAGGAGAAAAAAGAGAAAGAGGAAAAGCATTAGAAAAGTAAAATAAGAGGAGAGATATAAACGAGAGAAATGAAAAAAAAGAAAAATTATGCATAAAAATTGTGTAGACTGTGCTCTTGGGGCAGCTGAGTCCTCAGTCAATCTAAGGTGCTCTTGAAATGCAGCCATACGTTCCAAGCATTATATTAAAATTTCATGATCAATAACGCTGAAAGCTGCAGAACATACAAGGAAAATAAGTGCTGACAATTCACCAGCATGTGGATTTAATGAAATGTCTTCCTCCAGCATCAGCAGTAGTGCCAGGAGGGGATGACCATCCTGTTCACAGTCTGTCAAATAAATCTCCATTTGTCAGGTAATAATAAAGCAGGAGGCTACCTTTGTTCGAGGTTGTGTTTGCTCTCCAAAACATAGCACACAACTCACATGCTAATACAAAGCAACTGAGTCAGCAAGTCAGACTGTTTTGTTTTCCAGCCCCCATGCCTCCCCCGTTGGTTTGTTTTCTTTGTTTTGTTTATAAATAAGGGACAAATTTAATAGTTTTTAGCACCTTTGCTTCTATCTATAGAGCACATCAAGATGTGAGGGGTTACACAGGTTTTAATTCCAAAGCTCATTCATATGTCACATTATTTAAAGATGCAATCTGGTCACTAATTATTGATTGTTAATGGCAACACTTTATACAATTAATGAAGTATTCTAGTTAATATATGTAAAGTAGTAGATACAGAGGAAGTCTATGCAAAACATAAGGAATGCAGTTAACAAAATTGAATCATGGCTGAGTTTCAAATTAAATGTGTAGTATTTTAGCTTTTCTGATCGTAGAACCCAAAGGGAAATTGGAAATTATATTAGGATTTGGCATTAATATTTTGTTATAATAACATTTGCTGTATTTATTTCTATAAAAATGGTATACAGTGTGAATATAATCAATAAAATATTCTCAAAATGCTATTATTCAAGAAAGCTATATTTCAGTCTTTTAAAATCGATTGTATAATAATAATATAATCTTATAATCACTTTTACAAGGAATAGGATACTCTTAAATTATCTTCATCAATTTTTTTTTATCTAACTTGCTTTCCATTGAAAGCACTTAGTTAGAAACTAGTTCAGTTATTTGCTAAGTTCATTCATTCAGTTAGTATCTATGCGCAGATGTTGCTCTCCACGCTTGCTTTAGGTTTCTGAGAAGCTGAGACATGCAAATTGTAATTTTTTTGTTTATCTACTCTCTTTTACAAAATAAATATCTGAGTTGTCAAAGGTTTACAACTATTAGAAATTACCTAGAATACATTTAAGCAACTGACTGAATATTTAAAAAAAAAAAAACCTCTAGCCTTGAAATATTTATGAAATTAGAGTGCTAAATGAAAATAAGTTTTTCTTTTATTAAAATATAAAGTCAGTTTGTAATTACTTGTGCTCCATCAATAATGTGTATTTTCATCATGACAGAATAGTGGTTTTCCAAAAATAATTATAAATATGACAATTGAATGTAGGCATAATAAGCATCTGAATAAGTTGCTTAAAATTTTCACCAAATTTGACAAAAAAAAAAAAAGGGGGAGAAAGAAGTGGCTATAACTGATGAAATAAAGTAAAACAGAAAATAAAACATTGTAAATTTACTCAAATTGAAATCGATTTATTAATTTATCAAAATATATTTTGTGACCTTGTATGATTATTTTAGGTTTGACATTTTGTTTTTTGTATTTTGTTTTGTTTTTGTTTTTTGTTTATGCATCTGAAGGAAGGAGGGGGTTATTGGATAGAATAAGATGGAGAGGCAAGGATATTACATACAGCTGCATAAAGAGGCAGGTTTAGCTGACCTGCATAAGTGTTCTTATGGGGGTAGAATGCTCGGGCTGTAAACATTCAAGAGTAAGAAGACATCATTCTGGACACACTTCTACATTTACAGGTGTTCCAAGAAAAGATGTCCAATTCCCATGGAGCTGAGACACTGTTGTCCTTGGCCATGGCTGTGCCCAGGGTTTCTCTGCTCTCCACATTGCTCCTTTTCTTATTTCTTAGATGTTCTTGATGAATATTCATGGTTAGTCCAAGGGATGGTCACTGTGATTCTGGACATCAGATCAGCCTATGTATCTGGCCCCGTGTTGGTGGTGGTATGTTCTTTGTAGTGTTTTGTTTTGTCATGTTTTGTTTTGTTTTCAGGGAGACTGCTCTAGAACCACAAGATCAGCTTTAAGAGATATCTATCTATCTATCTATCATCTATCTATCTATCTATCTATCTATCTATCTATCTATCTATCTATCTATTTTTTATGTTATATATTTCTATATTTATTATTCACTTTTTAATACTTAATATAAGTCTTATACCAAACACATTAGTTATATAATTTAATTGAAATTAAAAACAGACCAATTAAATGTACTATTACATATATACAATTTCATAGTTTTTAATCTATACATATATGCACAATATCTATCTATCTATCTATTTATTTTAAACTCCAGATTTTCTTCCCCTCCAGGTCCACCCTCTTACTGTTCCACATCCCATACTTCCTCCCAGCCCCCTTCCTGTCTCGGGGAGGATGTCCCAACCCCTCACTCCACCCCACCAGATCTCTAAATTCCCTGGGGCCTCCAGTTTCTTGAGGGTTATGTGCATCTTCTCTGACTAAACCCAGACCTGGCAGTCCTCTGCTTTATATGTGTTGGGAGCCTCACATCAGCTGGTGTATGCTGCCTGGTTAGTGTTCTGGTGTCTGAGTGATCTCCAGGGTCCAGGTTAATTGAGACTGCTGGTCCTCCTACAGGGTCGCCATCCTCCTCTAAGTCCCTATAAGCTTATGTCTCAGCATCTTAAGAGCTGGAACTGTGTCTTTCCTGAATCCACAGATCTTTGTGAACATAGACAATAGCCTACGTGGCTGTCCCATACCTTCAGTGTAAACACAAAAATACCTTCTTTCCCACATAAGCACCTGGGATGGGCCAAACTGTTTTCCATTCCTGAGATTTCTTCATAGCACCTTAAGTTTTATTCCCCTTTGGTGACATGTGGCATTCCATTTCTAAATAGTCTCTGGTTACTTAAGAGAAAGGTTAAAAGATTTTCACAATGTTCAGGACATATTAGAATGTTATAGTAAATCTCCAACACCAATAAGGCCATGCAAGGAAAACTCAACTCAGTTATATATCTGCACGCCTATATTGGGCAGATATGCCTTTACACCACTTTCTTCTCCGGCTATAAAATAGCGTCTGGCAGGTTTTTTTTTTTCTCATAAAATTCCTACTGTGTGTACTGACTAGTACCCTAATACCCTGGGATCTGGTAATACAGTCTATTATAAACTCTGACAGTAGAAATTTGGCTCCTGAACACACTGCTTAAGATTAGAATACAGAACAATTAAATAGTATAGTTTGTTTCCTGAGGCTTGTTACTCTGACATGTAGTACATCAGGACCCACTGAACAAGCAGCACTACTTTTTGATAGAGCCAGGAGAAGCCACATTGACCATTGTCTTAGCTTACCCGAAAGCCGTCAATTAATGTCTATTTATGAAAATTAGTTGTTACTTAGCTCAATAATTCTTTCTGACATAGTGAACAAAAACCTGGGAATCTAGGCAGACTATGGGAGTGGTACAAATGTCCAGACACTTTTAAATCTGAAATCCTTATGGCAGCAATCACTCACAAAATGCTGCATTTTTCTACACATGCAACAGGTACTACTTTCCCCCTTAGGGCATGTAACTTCTTTAAGGGCTACTGTAAAAACCATGCTCTGCTGTGTTAGAAGCTAAGCCTACACACAATCTAATAATCTCTTGTAAATTTGGTTGCTTATAAGATCCCTGAAGTGCCTCCATCAAGACTTGTTAGTGTTTTCAAATGCCAGTTGTTTTGCAAGCACACTTTCTGACCCTCATTCGGCCCTAACATCCCCTGTAACTTGTAGGAGCTTGATCACAAAGTCGAGGTACAATTTTTCCAGGCTATGCCAAATCTCAGTAAGTAACAAAGTGTTTTTCCATTTTGATGGTCAGTTCTCTATATGCTTTTAAGGGTCCCATGTTAATTTGTCCATAAGCATGTAAAGAGTGACATAATTAGTTGCTAGCCACAGAGTAATGAGAAAGGTAAGGCCCATGAGGCTAGGTTTCCCTATGATACAAACTGACAGAGCCTGATATTTTGTAGTGAAATAATCACGGATCTATTTAATTATATATTACTATATAAACCAAGAATAAAAATGAAATACATTCAAATCATAGGGCTGTGTAACTGTCCACAAACACTTCTTTTCTTCCTCGAGTTCCTCACTTTACTTACCCTTTCTGTAAACAAAGAGCATGACTCCTATTTCATGAATTGATGGAGCTTTAATATTTTTACCTTATGGGTCCTCATAATTTCTTTCCAAGTCCTAAAATGTTTAGCCGCCTACCTCAATGTCTTACTCATGTTTTTTAACTGACACAAAAAGTTTCCCTCTTCTCTTTACCTATATTTGTGCACTTATCAAAGAAGCATCCCTCTTCTGTTAGGTAACAGTAACTTACAGTCTGGTTCCTTATTTGGGTGTCCTTTGCAGAGACTGCTCACCTGAATTCTGGAAATGTGACTGGAGTAATAAGGGATTAAAAAAATGGCAGACATAGAAAAGCTGGGATCAAGTAAGCTGTACACTCGCCTGGAGACTTAACAGCAGCAAACTGAAAATGAATTATGTCTTCTACATCTGAATTAGGGAAGTCAGCTTATTGTACACATTTGAACAAGGAGTCAGAGTCATCATATACAGTTGAATAATGAAGCAAGTTTAGTTAACCAGGATGGAGGGTTTCGGCAGTGGAACAGTTTCAGGTTAAATACACACTGGAGGAAGAAGGTTCAGTAACATTTTCTGTACATTGTCAACATCTGCAAATTGACCAAGGAATGACAGCTACTTTTCTGAGCCTGGTAGAGGAAGGTTTTGCTATCTCAGATCCCTGAGATCTGAGGTCAAGGGTCATTGATATGGCTGCAGCCATGTCAATAATGCACATTGCCTCATGACTTCATGAGCTCCTTGCACATTCACTCAGATCTTCCCCAACTTCCTTAAATCAACTCCCATGAATTCATCTATGTAACAAAATATTGTCTAAGACCCAGGGAATTAACATTATAAAAAGAGTATATAAAGCCAATTGTTTTTAGAATTCTTATTCTGTCGTATATTTAATTGATGTTGCTGGTTTTGATGACTGGATAAATTCATAACTTATAATTGATATTATAGGTATGAAATTTCATATTAAATTTTACAGCTTCTGTTTTGAATGCCAATTATAATTCTTTATAAGGTAGCTAAATTACATGGGGTTTTGTTAATTTTGGTATATAATATTTTTAATTATTTGCAACCTTTTTAAATAATAAATTTTATAAAACAATCATTTAAAAAGCTACTTTAACATACCAATGAATAGAAATTAGGTTTAAGAATCAGTATCAATGAATTTTACAATATATGAGCTTACAGTTTCATGTTGCCATGTCAAATTAGCAGATTCCTAAAATACATGTGTTAATCAGCCAAAGACAATATCTTTTCTCTATACTGTGGTGTGTGTGTGTGTGTGTGTGTGTGTGTGTGTGTGTGTGTGTGTGTGTATACCTCCAGTGCATGTAAGAATCTTCTCAAAATATATAAAGCTGAAGTACATTTACTTGGAGAAACATTTACTTGGAGAAATTTACTTGAAGGAAAAAAAGAAAGAAAAAAGAAAGAAAGAAAGAAAGAAAGAAAGAAAGAAAGAAGGAAAGAGAAAGGGGAAGAAAAAAATCAATCAAAAACAAAAAGAAAACATCTCGATATCATCAATAGTGACTAGGTTTGGTGGCTACATATGGGATGACTCCCCAGGTGGGGCAGTCTCTGGATGGCCATTTCTTTAGTTTCTACTCCATTTTTTGTCCTGGTATTTCTTTTAAACAGTAGCAATTCTGGATTAAAATTTTGAGAAGGGTGAGTGGCCTCATCCCTTAACCGTGCTGTGCTGATGCCAAGAAGTGCTTGCTGGCAGGAGCCTAATTTGGATGTCTCCTGAGAGGCTCTGCCAGAGCCTTACAGATACAGAGGTGGATGCTCGCAGCCAACCACTGGAATGGAGGAGTTAGAGGAAAAACTGAAGGATCTATAGTGGTTTGCAACCACATAGGAAGAACATCAATATCAACCAACCAGACCCCAGAGCTTCCAGGGACTAAACCATCAACCAAAGAGTACACATGGAGGGACCTGTGGTTCCAGATGTACATGTAGCAAAGGATGGCCTTATCTGGCATCAATGGGAGGGGAGGGCCTTGGTCCTGTGAAGATTCGATGCCCTAGCATAGCGGAATGCTAGGGGGGTGAGGAGGGAGTTGGGGGGGTGCACTCTCATAGAAGCAGGAGACAAGGTGTGGGCTAAGGGATTTTCAGAAGGGAAACCAGGAAGGGGTTACCATTTGAAATGTAAATAAATAAAATAACCAATAAAAATTTAAAAAACAAAAACAAAACGCCTCACTGTAGAAGTATAATCACTTACCCAAGTTTAGTGGCAGAGTTCTATAAATCCAATACTTAGGAGGTATATTATCACACATCACACGTTTTCTTAAGTTTTGTATCAAGTTCTAAAACAGCTTAGATTAATTGAGAATGTGACTTAATATTTCATTCCATCAAAACTTTAAAACAATGGTAATTTTTATTTATATTTTGTCACTAATATTGTACTAGAAAATTTATTAAAATGATGGGAAAATTTAGAAATTAGTTTTTTCTAATATTTTTTGTTGAAAATAGTATCAGTAACAAGTTTCAAAGTAAGTGTGTATGAATCAAATGGAGAGACATGCACAATAAAGATCAGTAGTTTCTCTGTTAAGAGTACTTATTATATTTCCTTATTTACTTTCTCTTTGTGGTGTGTGTCTGTGTGTGTGTCCCTCAACTTGTATGTGAAAGTCAGAGGACAAGTTGTAAAAGCATATTCTCTCTTTTCCATGATGTCGATCATAAGATTTGAACTCGTGTCCTAGGACTTGGCATCAAACGTTTTTACCAGCTGAATATTCTCACCATCTCAACTGAACATACATATATGTGAATATGAAAAAATTGTGTAATATTAGATGACTATTCAGCACTGAAAACTACTTTTAGTAATATGAAGATGTTGCCTTTTAGGCTCTCTACTACTTGCAGCGGAGTGATCAGCCAGGGATCACCACCAGTGGAAGATCACTACAGGGATGGCCATAGGTTGGGTTGACTCAGGCAGCAGGCAGCACAGACAAGAATAAATTCTTGAAAGACAGGCTTTAGTGATACAGCTCCTTTAATTAGGGTAAACACCCTCATATAAACAGGGAGAAGGGGTATGGGCTAGGGGAATGTCTGGGGGGGGGGGCAGGAATGGGGATAACAGTTGAAACTTAAATAAAGAAAATATCCATTAACAGAAAAGATAAAATTGGGGAAAACAAAGGCTTTTTAAAATCTTTGGTGGTTGAGTATGGGCTACTGGGTGAGTGTATATCACTGAGTGGTGCCAGGGTGTGACCCGCGCAATTGTCTTGCCGGCAAGAACACACGCGGACACATAGGATCCTTCTGCAGCACGTGTTTATTCCCAAGTATGGAGGAGGAGAGAGAGAGATCTAACATGGCGCTGCTTTATATACACCCTAGGGTGGGTTGGACATATCTGGTTGGCTGCTTGCTCAGATTCCCATGTTACTTCCCGGGTTGGGCGGTGATAGGCGGTCCTTTGCCATTGCACATGCGCTATTTTACTTGTTTACCCACGAGTGTCAAGTGCCAGCATCATTGGCTCTCCACACCAGGGTACTGGGAATGCCTCATTAGCATAAAGAGGAAGTCCAAGTACCGCTGGAGATGACCTTATAAGGGGAGAGGAAGTTTAACCTGGTTATTGGACTACATGACCTCCTGGGGGATTAGAGCAAAGCTGGAGGCACAGGGGCATTTAGGCCTTTGAGAAGCAATCCCACTCCTTTCATTATCAGGATAAGATTTCTGGGGTCTGTACAATCTTTGACCTCACTCTCCAGATCTGCTTTCCCTCATTCCCATGACTCCCTGGCCCCACACAATATTATCCTTGAGTAGTGCATTACCAAGCATTCTTAGATGAAAGTTTGCTTTTGATGTCTATCAAAGAATGGAATAAAAATATTGTATGATAGAAGAATAAATAAAAAGAAAAAAGAAAAAGAAAAAAATTGGTTAATGATGTCTTTCCTTTTTTTAACAATGGGAACATTTGTCTGTGAAATCGAATGAACACCTCTCTAGTCCCATTATTTTTACTCAGACCGGATACCATTTACTCGCTAGTAGACAAACTAACCATATAGTGCTGCAGTATTTGAACTGCCTTTGTTCTCTCATAATTCAAGGCTCAGAAGCAGTTCAAGGAAATAGGTTCTCTAGAGGGCAGTAGCAATTGTATTTACCACTGTGGCTTTACTAGCTTAATATTAATTAAGATCAAAGATCAATGATTCTGTTTTACAGCTGTAACTTATAAGATTCACGATGTTAGTAGAAATCGCTTGCTATTTTATGTTAGTTTTACTGGTTCAATTTAAAGTTAAGTCATAAAAATGTACACATTAGCCCTTACAAACAATTTCACTTCATTGCTACCACTAAGTAATATTGATTGTGACCCCTTCTTGCTCATGATTTTATAAAATGTGATTTGAATAGTTCTGTATTTCTTTTGTTAAAGCCATGAGATTAAAATATTACATTAGTTTATATAGTTACCAACTGGTAGCATCAAGAAAAGGAAAAGGATATAGATGTTTTTTGAGATTTGTTTAAAATTGTAGTATAGACTTTTCCTGTTCAGAACTCATCAAGTATTTATAAGACCCTAAGTCCTATTTGCAGTAGTATAAAAATAAAGAAATGATTTGAAGATATGATAATAATTATGAAAAGCACCAAGTGATATAGTGATTCTTTTTGATATATGTTAAATTAAAAATAGCAGCATGTGTGACAAAAAATAAGAAAATACATGTCACAGTCTCACAATTTCTAAAACCTGTTTTCCTGAGCATCAAATTTTAGCATGAATTTTTAAAAAAACCAAATAAACCAGAGCAAAACTATAGTACAGATTTATGGTATCACATGAATTAATTTGTATTATATTTAACATAAAGGTAGTCAATGAATGAAGGCACAAACTGATATTCAAGTTTGATAAAATAATGTTTAACATGTTTGATAACTGAAATGAATAAATTGCATAAAAACCTAAGATCAGATTTAAAATATTTATGTGTAAACACAAAGGCATTTATTTAATATAAAATTTCTTCATCTTACATAATCTCCTACAAATCTATATAATGCACCAAAAGAAAAATTTTATGACTAGATGTTCGTAGCATCTGAACTGAATTGGTCAATAGAATCTTTCAGCTCTTTAAGAAATGCATATCTTTCAATTATCACTCAAGAGATATTTCAGCTCAGTTTTATTTCATGGAAATGGTTTATACAAATAACCTTTCAAAGTCCCACAATTTCCTCTATGTAGAAACTTAATAAGTGGAGGTGAAATGATGATAATGAATTTTCACCATGTAGTGGGTAGCATTCCCAAATGTGCTGGACTAGTTACAGGCACTGCTAAGGACCATATGACTGCTTAATCAGCTCTCATGGGATCCTTGAGAACTTCAATGAAATGGAAATTAACTTTGTTTATATCTTTATACACAGTAGTTTCTACTAGTTTTAGTCATTTCTAGTAAAGGAGATTTGTGACCATTAATTAGGTAAATGAATACAAATTAACCTATTTCCCCCAAGAGGAAAGCTTAATTTCCCAATATTCAATAGTTGTTGACCACTGTAGTACTCAGGATTTGAACTGGACTTCCTACCAATTAGCAGTATTTTCCTGTAGTAAAATAATCATTCACTCAACTAAAACAAAGTCAACCTATCACAATCCTTGAAACAACAAAATCCAGAAATATAAAGAGAAGACTTGAAGTAGTTCAAATTTATCATTGGTCAATTCTCAGAAAAGCTCACAGGCACCGAGTTAGATTGTCCAGTTTGGGACACATAAGTAGTACAGACAAATTTTCACTGCTATAAAATGATAATATAATGTGTAAGTGTAGCTAGCGATCCTTTCGATTTTCCAACTTCCAGTTTGATAGCCTTTTTTTTTTTTTAACAGCATCAATTCACAACTCCACCCTAGGATAACAATGGGACGTGTCTTATGTTATCTATGGAAAAATTAAAGACAAAGGGTTAGAGGATATGGGTTGGTTTACTGTTCCATTTTCAGAATAGCATGCATCTACCTTGAAATGCTCTAGTACATCATTCGTATACTAGGTCACTTATGAAATGTTGGATTGCTAATTATTACTATTATTACTATGCTACAAGAAGATAACCATCATCAATTCTTCCTGTGTTCCATCTTACCCTACCCTGGCACTTCAAGTAGCATCAGGACTAAGTACATCCTCTCCCACTGAGGCCAGACAATGCAGCCCAGATAGGGGAAATGAATACAAAGGCAAGCAACAGAGTCTGAGTCAGAGGTGGCCAAGGTTCAATTGTTAGGTAACAAGGATGAAGACTAAGCTGCACATCTACTACGTAAGTGTACAGGATTTTTTTCTTATAAAATGTCCCCATAGTCTCCTGTGCTTCAACTTTTTGTGACTATATTTAGAACCATTAAGAGTGTAGATTCATAGGAGCAGATCTATAGCTTCACACTTCTGGTTCTCTCTGTTTCATGATTGCAAATGAATGTTTTGTTCAGGTCTTCCTTCCTCCTCCTCCTCTTCCTCCTCTGCCTCATGTTCCTTGTGCTCCTCTTGCTCCTAATACTCCTTCTCTTCCTCCTGATCCTCCTGTTCTTCCTCTTCCTGTTGTTCACGTTGTTCTCCTCCTCCTCCTCCTCCTCCTCCTCCTCCTCCTCCTCCTCTGTTGGGCCTGGAACAGGCTCACTCTACCCTCAGGGTCACAAAACCCCACCCACTCCCTGCTCTCCCTTCATCAGAACCCTGAAGAATCCCTATCTGATTTTATTCTCAGAACTAAAATAAGTTTAGAAAGAAAAATCTCCAACCCCACAGCTAGGGAGTTTCTTCTTAAAAACATTGAGCCAACAGCACACCCCAGGCCCCGGTGCCTGCCGTGCTACTCGCAGGGAGCCCTGGCAGAGACCCAGCCCCTGGGCCCACCCGGGCCTCATCAGTTCCCACGGGCAGTGAGGACATAGAGAAGAAAGTTCTCACCACCAAAGTCCTTGGAACTGTCAAATGGTTTAACGTCAGAAATGGATATGAATTTATAAACTGAAATGACACCAAAGAAGATGTGTTTGTACACCAGACTGCCATCAAGAATAATAATCCACGCAAGTATCTGCGAAGTGTGGGGGATGGAGAAACCGTAGAGTTTGATGTGATTGAAGGCAAAAGGAGTGCTTTAGCAGCAAATGTGACTGGCCCAGATGGAGTTCCTGTAGAGGAGAGTCGCTATGCTGCTGATCGGTGCAGGTACAGATGCAGCTACTATGGCAGGTGCCATAGACCTCCCCGTAATGCTGGTGAGATTGGAGAGATGAAGGATGGAGTTCCTGAGAGAGCACAACTCCAGGTCCATCGGAATCCAACCTACCGCCTGAGGTTCCACAGGGGAACTGCTCATCCATGCACGAGCCTACAGTGAGTAATCCCCAGCCTAGTTCACAAGACTAGGCAGGCTTCTTTCTGTCTTCCCCCTTCTCTCCCCACATGTTCCTTGCTAGTGTCTTCTCTAATTTTTAGCTACCACTAACTCCTGCCTAGTTCAAAAAGACTAGGTCCCACTCCTCTCTCCATGTGTTCCTGGTCAGCTTCTCGCTTTAACTCCTCTTCCTCTTTCTCTCCCTCTCTACGTGCTCTCCAACTCAAGGTCAAGATGGCGTTGACTTTCTAATTTTTGTTCTCTGCCCTTTACCCCAGGGGTGCCTAACTTATCAAGAACACTGACTCTAAACTCTAGTCCCCAGTGTTTCTCCTCCCAGGGGAGTCATACAGCCTGCTAACATGGGCTAACATAGGCTCTTCCCCTTTTTCTCCATCATTTGCAGCCAACTGAGACCATTTAATTCAGTCGGTTTGCTTGAAAAAGCAACAGGGCGGGACACTGCTTACTACCCAGCCCTGTGTTCCTTAGCCAGCCCTCCTCAGAGTTTCTTCCTCAAGCGGCTACACTTGGCTCTCCTATCAAGCCTATATGTCTCTTCCTCTAAGCTTTCTTCAAAGTTAGCCTTTTGATCCTTCTCTACATTTAAGATTTCTAAGAAAAAAGGGGGAATACAGGACCTCTCTGCCAGAGCACCCAGACGCCACATGGCAGAGCAAGCCCCTCCCCACTGCTTCTAAACCCACTATTACTGCTTCTCCACAACAGGAAGACCTACAACACCGGTCCTGTTTTTCAAGCAAAATTTTTAAACGTTTCCTTTTCTCCCTAACAGGAACACCTAAAACAACAATGTTCATGCTTTTCAGCCAAAATTTTCTTGTTTTTTGTTTAAATGTTTCCTTTTCTCTCTAACACTTGTGAGATATGCCTAACATTTTTTTTTCAATTTTTAAGATTTCTTTAAGATTCAAAAGTGATCTACTCTACTTTCACAGGTTAAATCAATATGCTGATCACCAGTTTCAGCTTTTAATTAACAACTAATTTTTTTTACAGACAAAGTATTGCTGCCAATACCAGATACATAATTAACATGTTTTTCTTCTTCAGCCATCCAAAACAGACTCAAAGATGCCTTATAAGACTAAATTTCCTCAAACGCCTTTGCTTTTCTATGATCTCAACAACAGACCAATGTTCTTGTTCCCAAGTAGCCTAATGCTTGCTACATACCCTTTGCAGACATCCCCCGCCGCCGGGGTGCTGCTTCCCTGTTGTGATTGTCCTATAGGTACTCCCCCAAGTTCAGCAGAGATAACGCCATCTCCTAAAACCTGCCTGCAATGCAGCCTTCTTCCAGCCACCTCTTCTGACTGAAGACCCCAGAGATGCACGTTGAGACCCAGATATCCATGCTGAGATCCAGAGACACACGCTGCAAGACTCAAGGACACATGCCAGACCCAGAGACACTCCTACAGAAGACAGATCCAGACCTTCCAGCTACAGACAAACTCTTTTGCCAAAGTCACATAGCTAAAGTTACATGTTAGTGAGAAAAACATAATGTCTATTTAGATTAGTCAGATGTTGTTACCCTTAAACTGTACAACATGTGTTTAATTGTTTCAATGATCCCTTGCCTTCCTAAACCCCACTCCCAATTCCCTTTACCCTTTGGCTTAATTACACCACACCCTTTGGCTTAGTTGTGCCACACCCTATGGCCTTCAGAGTGTCTTCTTTTAACCCTCTCATGCAAAATTTTCACTAAAAGAGAGTGAGATTTGGGCCATAGAGAGGTGGTTTGGTCTCCCCGGTAGAGCTCTGGGTTTGAGATAGCCAGGGACCCAACAGGACATTGCCTGTCAGGGACGTCATATATCCCCCCATGCTCCCGGATTCCAGACTACTCCATGTGGTCCACATCTCTCATTAACACGGAGTTGCCCCTCCTTTTATGAAAGAAAAGAGAGTGGGATGTTGGGCCGTGGAAGGGTATCCTGGTTCTTGGGTTGTGGGTTCGACCATGGCCCCAGAACCCAGGCTCCTGACATGAGGCCTAATCTCCATTTCACCTTTACCATTCAGTCACGTACACAGGTGGGCTGTGAGAAGCAGCTGGGTGTTTGGTTGAGCATGAGTTTCGAACCCCAGAACCTTTATCGGATGGCAGGGGTTCACTCTGCTCCCAGGCCCTGGTTCTTTTCACTTAACTTCAGTCCTCCAACAACCTCTCCCACAGAGAGAGGTTCATGACCTACCCAGGCCCTAGAGAGATTTACATACTAACGAGGTACCTGAAGGCCAGAGGGTGGAGCCGACTAAGCATTCCTCCCCAGTCTCTCCCCTCTTTCCCCCTCCCTATTTAACTCAGGCATTGCCTGGGTTTTGTAGGGTATGAATCCAGATCCATCCACCATCCGCCATGCCAATAAACCTGTTTTGGAAACCCAAGGACTTCCTCGTGTGTTGGGGCCACGCTTCGAGGAACAGTGAGGAACCTTGAAGAGGCTTTTAGTTAATGAGCAGCCTGGCCTAACTTCCAGCTGGAGGAACCCAGATTGGTCCCAGCTGACTACCCACAGCATGGCGGGAAGAATCCTGGGTTCCCCAGCCATATTTTCCCACACTCCTCCTCCTCCTCCTCCTCCTCTTTTTCTCTTCTTTTTTCTCCTCCTCCTCCTCTTTCTCATCCTTATTTCAAAGTCTAATGATTTACTCTTTATCTTTTTATTTTTAAGTTTGTTTTAATTTTTTTCTTTTCTCATACCTTACAGCCCTACCAGGGTTTCCCCATACTCTACTCCTCCCTGTCCTTCTCTCCTTTCCCCACACTCTTCCCCAAAACATCAAAAATCTCTTTCTTCTCTGCTTTAATGTGTTTTAATTTAAATAGAATTTTATCATTCTCCCCTTTTCTTCTTCTAGCCTTTGTTAGCTATTCTCCTTAGGAACAGTCCAGTAGCTTCAGGACTCTTATTTATTTTCATTGGTAGCATGATCAGCTTTAAAATCATATACACAAGCTGAGTAGTGTTGGCACACCCCTTTAATCCCAGCACTTGGGAGGAAGTGGCAGGTGGGTTTCTGAGATCAAGGTCAGCCTAGTCTACAGAGTGATTTCCAAGACAGTCAGGGCTATACAGAGAAACCCTGTCTTGAGACCCCCCCCCAAAAAAAATCACATACACAAAACATCAAAAATGAACTCAGCAAGATATAAACCTATATCTATATGTATATTTATATCTATATCATCTGTGTATATATGTGTGTGTATACACAGAGACTTAAATATGTGTATCTATACTTATATAAGTACACATATATCAAAATAATAGATTCAAGATGTTATCAACATTTCATTTTATATATACATTTTAAAATTTGACTCTAAATATGTTGTGTCTGCATTTTTTGAAATAGTTTTATCTACTTTGGGCTTATTTAAAAGTTAACAATAAAACCACATAAATAAAGATATTTTATTTCTAGCCACAGATTCCTCAAATCCAATTCTTTATGAACTAATACATCACTGCTCTTTATTATGGTCATTTAATTTATGTGACTATGTTATACTTCCACATATAATTGTGTAGGATTAATGATTCAAGATTTATGAGATCTTAACATCCATAAACATAGAAAGGTTTAGAGAATATATTTTATATGTGCAAAAATGAAGTTTAATTTTTTTCACTTGTTTTTAAATGAGAGGATTCAAAACATTGATCTACCAAGTGGATAGACTATTGAAATTTTATAACTATTCCCAACAAGTCTTATTCCCATCACAATAAATCTATTCTTGGTTGACTTCTCATTCTTTTAGCAATTAACACAATTTATCAGGTCATGAATATGCAACAAAAATAACCCTTGACAGATTTTCCTCCATCCTGGTTATGAAAGCAGGCTTCATTGTTCCATATGGCATTCCAACTGCTGGCACAATTGTCTTCTTTCTCTTGGCACTAACAGCCGTATTACCATCTTCCACTGCCTTTTCTTATCAGTGTGCATTCAAATTAACCATTTCTGCTACCAAAAGCAGAACTATTCAACCATTTCATTTCAAAAGTGAAAAGAACCTTTTAATTGCTTCATTATTTTGAGCAAAGAGCTGAAATTAGATTTGCAAGTAAACACAGTATGAAAGAGTTATTTAGTCCTTTAGGGTATCAATTGCACTAATTTTTTCTACATATACTCTATCTTACACATAATTAGTAGAATTGAATATAAAGTATACAAAAATTTTGCATTTGTTAATTCATTTTTGGTACTATGGAAAACTTGCTTTTTAATCTGTAGCCATCCACACAGGAAACTTTTATGATTTTCAGTATACAGTCAACATTGACACGTGCTATCTGTACCATTATATCAAGCAGAAGAAAAAAAATGAAAGAAAAAAGAAATGAAACATCTTTACCCTGTGCAATTGGAATAGCAAATATAAGGAACATCTTAACTTTTTGATTATTATCTTTATTATTATTATCATTATTATGATTATTAGACTAAATAAATGATGTGTGTTTTTCTTTAGTGTTTGATTCAAAAATTGATAAACCTCCCTATATTAATGTTTTGGTGAAAAACTTTAATATGATTTGAAAGCATATTTTCTTAAGATTTTTATAATTTTAAATCCAATGAAAATACCTATTAGATAGAGGTGGATAGGTATTTCATAATTCTGTTTTATTATGTTCTTATTATACTACTCTTGGTGAGAAGAAAATCTAAAAGTATAATAAACATAACATTTTTAAAGAATAGACCAGAATTAATGGTGCTTAACAGTTTTGTATGCATTCCATTAAAACTAATATAGAAAAAGATTATTTTAAAGCAAAAAAATCAGAAAGTATTGTTTAATCCTTATTCATCCTTAGAGACTCACTACTTTGTAATAAAGCATTAAAATGGTGCTTAATATGACCATTTTGTAATCTTGATAGAAGTAGATAAAGTCCAGTCAATGAGCTCTCTATGAGCAGAAACAAAGTTTGAGCAAATGCAAGTAGAAATGTGAAAACAGAGAACCTTAACTCAGTAACAGATTATTTTCATTAAAATGATTCTTTCACAGACACTCTCCCCCGCTCAGTACTTGGTATTTGTATTGCTGACTGTTAGGTATTTTGGCTATTATAGATGATCATGAAATATATAGCATCCAATATTTGGTATCTAATGGATTGCATGCTTCACGCACACTTCTAGATATTTTCAAATGTTAGATTTTGTGTGTATTCAAGATGGGTCTTTATTTTATTCTTAAGACCACATCATTGGTTCCTCTATGTAGTTGAAAGACAAAATAGAATGCTATAAACTTGAAAGGAGGAATTTGACCGCATTGCAATATTGATCAATGAATATTTTTGCCTTTGCTATTTCTTCCTTCTGTGTTTAAGACATAAGAATAAAAAAGATTGACAGTGTGCATTTACTACCATTTCTGAGTTTTTATTGAGGGGGGGGCTTCAACAGTATTCTTTTTTTTTCTAATTTAAATATTTCATACAAAAATTTTAACCAAAAGTTCCTCTGAGTATTTTATAAATATCTCATTTCTTAAGAGTTTGGAATTCCAGTATAAATATAATACAATGATAAGAAAGAACTAACAAGTTATCTACAAGATGTATTATTTGAATAAATGCAACGAGTTTTGCTCATCAAAAATTTTTGGTTGTCTAGTCATTTTCAAAGTCTTCTCTTACTTATTTTGCAAGTGATGAATATATTAGTTTTTAACTATCAAATAGTCAAAAGAAATTCTAAGAAATAAAGGAAGAATAGTTTAAGGGAAGAAATTAATGTGAATCAGGGATAATTGAGGAAGAAAGAAAAACCAACAAGGATGCAATATCTATATGTGTGAAGTTTCAGAGTTTCAATGTAATTACAGTCTCACAGAAACACCTTAGACATAGATCCATCCATGTGTCTACTTTATTATTGTGAGAGTAGAGTCATACATATATGACAGAATCTAGAAGGTTCACTAAAGTCAAGGCACAATCATGGCTATTCTTCCTCCCAATTCCCAGTTTAATTTGAAATTTAAGTACACTTCCAATAAAGTGAGACAAATCCCTATTATCTCATAAAAACATGGATTATGTTACAACACATTTCCTACCAATGGAGAAAAATTTTTATTACTTAACACTGAAGTGCTGAAACCATTAGTATACCCTTTTAGACTTAAAATCAAATGTGTGTGTTATGTGCCTGCAACTCCCAAGGGGGACTATAAATGGTGTCATAATGCACTGTAAATCCATTAGTAGCAGCATGGTATTCAACCACAGGTCTTGCTAATGGTTTAAATTGAAATAACATTGTATATGTATACATTTTTAGTTCAAAAGGAGGCAGTGACAAAGAGAAAATGGGAAAAAGGGGACAAGAAAAGGAATAAAAGAAGGCAAAAAAGCAAAATGAAACACAATAAAATTCTCACTTTGTATCCAAGTGCATAATAACCTTAAACTTTTGTTTCTGGAAATTCAAGTATGATACATAAAGAGGAAAGAGAATGTATACTATGTAATCCAGTAGTTTTGAAAAAGTTGTCTAGCATGTAAAAATCAATAAAAAGCATAGGTCATATAAACTTATTCAACTTTTCTGATAAATCAAATGAAAATTTTAACATTTTAAAATTGGGGCAAATAACCTAATTTGGGATAGATGTATCAAGACATGCTAAAGCCTGCTTATATAAATCCAGTACAGAAAAAGCTAATTGGCTTCTCAGTGTGACTTACAACATCACCTTTGTAACAAAGTTACTGTAATTACTATTACAAAGTTACTGTAGTTACTAAGTAGGGAGAAGTAACTTTATAGTTAGGAAAGATATACACTACCCTATTTCTGGGAAAATAGGAGACAAAATATGGTCTGATTTTTGAGTGAAATAATTTATACCATGAATTTTCTTTCTTTTAAAAAATCATGCTTCCAAAGCCAGGAAGGTTTATTTAAAATGATTGCCTAATTTTAAAAAATGTATCACATATTATGAAAACATGGCTCTTTCTGACTGTGAATATGACAGATGGGGTAGAGCAAAGGACATTTGGGGAAGAAAGTTCTGGCTCACAAAGCTTATTTTATTCATTTATAATAATAACAATAGTTTAATATAATTATTAATAATAATATTATTAATATTATTTGTGTATGTGTATGGTTATAGAACTCACTTTTTATAAGAAATGTAGCTGCTCTCTTGGTTACTGAAGAGTGTCCTCAGGCCACTGAGCTCCATTAGTGCTGTGCTTTTTCTAAGAGCCATGCTGAGAGTTGATTCTGATCACTATTTTCCCAGGAAAATATAGGCATATGTTCACTCATTCTGCCATGTTGCACTTAAGTGATTAAAAATTCATGTTCCAAGTAAGGAGCTGTTAAGTAGCTAATTATTTATTCTGTTTACAAGATATGTCTCAACTGGTTAGGGGAAATGAATGCTGGGGCTGATGAAAGTATTAAATATATTTAAGGTTACAAGGGCAATCTGTGTCCTGGCATATATAAGGTCAAGTAGTTCAAACTGAATAAGTACCATAGGCACACAAACCACTCATCAAATAAATGGAGTTTAGAAAATACAGAATGCCTTTCAGTTCTTGACAATACATCACAGAAAACCTATTTGAAATTCATTGTCACAGAAACTCAATTAATTATGTATCCCAAACTAGCTTGTTGAATGGAAGAACATTTAAATAAAATTGAATGCACATAACAGTAATGAGTTTTCAAAAAAATAATTTGGAGAATAAAATATTAGAATAAATTATGATAAACATATTTTAAATATAATGTGCACCCATAAGTATAACTGTGCAAACTGAACTACAGAAAATGTAGTTAGAAGTATGTTTAACATGCTTTCTGAAAACTGCTAATGAAAGGCATCTTATAAAATACTCGAAATTAGTCAGACTGATATTAATTTATGTTCTCCAAAGAATTTCAGTAGTATTGTCAAATGTCTTATTACTCTTATGATTTGCATGAAGGACACACAAGCTCTAGAGATGACAGTGACAGAGAGTGCTGAGGAGTACACACGCATATATTCTGAGAAAGCTGTCAGTGGGTTTTCATAAATCTGTTTTATAGGACAAAAGGTTTCAGTAGCAACAGGAGCTGGAAGGTGGCCTGGGAATGTGAAGGATCTCAATGGCAATCAGATAAGGCTTCAGTCATTTATCCAAATTCTGTTAATAAGCTGAAGGTCACTCAAGACGTTTAAGACTAGAAATTAGATATTTCAAAATGAGCATGTGATTAACATGTTCATTGAGAATGTCTGGAAAATAGATTTGTCTCAATAATTAAGTAAATACAAGTAATAAATAGGATATGATTAAAATCATATAATATTTATATAGAAAAACATAATTATATTCTATTAGGATCACTTCATAATTATATTTTGGTAATTTAAGAGAAAGCATGTCACATTTTTTAATCAAGAGAACAAATAAAAATAAATTTATCACAAATAATTTTCCTTTATAACTTATGATATAAAGTGGTCAGCATATTATTTCTAATAAGACAAGAACTGAGTAAAGAACCACTGATCTTAGCTACAGATGCTGATGCAGGCCCTCATGACAACATCACCAGTATGTGGAAATTCTGTTTATTATGTCATGTTTTAGTCTGTATTTATAAAAGTCACTAGATTAATTTAAAATAAAATCAAGCATCCTGATTAAAATAATAAATATAAATCTGCTGTGTCTTTATTTTACTTATTACTAACTTCTGCTCTATTCATTTTACATTTGTGCCACTCTGTGGGAATACATGTTGACATACTTAGAATTTATGAAGCATCTATTGGCACAATGGTCCAATGTTTACTTGTGTTAATGCCATTCATTCATTTGTTTTACTTGCAAAGTTATTATTAGTGATATACATAGATGAAGATGCAATCAATAACAGTATCAAAATAATTATTTCAAAGTCATAGAATACAATATATTAGATTTTTTCTTAATAACTTAGAGCCAAAACAACAACAGGCATACAGATTACCTAAGACCATATTACTCATGATATTTTCTATTGTAACAAATACCTAATCTAGGTCAGTTTATGAACATAAAAGTTTTATTGCTGTTTATAGATTCTGAAGTTTCAGACAGTGTGTGTGTGTGTGTGTGTGTGTGTGTGTGTGCCTGAAATTGAAGAATTAGTAGTTTTTACATTCTGAATAAATCCTGTATGCCATAGCCAAAGGAAACTTCATGATCACTGGATCACTGTTTGGTGCTGCTGAAAAAGACAGAGACATAGCTTTCTAGAATTTTTCATGCCACAACATTAATTTTGGAAAAGTCCTTATGACTAAAAATTTTTCATGGAAGTTTTAGTTCCAGAAGAGAATTTCTAGCATACCAATGAAGTTGGGTTAGAATGTTATTAGTACCAGGAAGCTTATGATCAATAAACATACTATTGAAAATAAATATACTATCATCTCTCTGAGAAATGCCTCATTTGGCAATACATGTGTACATCATAGAAAGTACATGTTTAGATTTATATTTAATAGAGTGTACAGAACTAGACTTACCATGTTGGCTTAAGGTGTTGCCAATTAGATCAAAAGCCTGGATAGCATGCTACCCTTCTGCCAATAAAAACTATTATGAAATATAGTAAACATATAGGTTAACACCAATATTATCAATTATGATAATATCTTTTATAATGAATAGTAAGCTAAATTGATATGCTTTTGTCTTACTTGAGGGAACTGTACATTTTGTTACACAATTACCACTTCAAATATATTCATCATGTATTGCATTATGGCATTAAAACACAATGAAGAGTTCTTAGGAAATATCAATATTTTCAGTTTTGTTATTTTATAGACCCAGCTATTTTAATTCACTATTATCCACTCTTACTATGCCATTCATTATAATGCATATAACTTTAGTGAAACTTAGAATACACTAATACTAGAGTGATGATATGTAAATGATACATAACATGAAAATTAAAGTATAATTAAAAATTGAACATGTGGTTAGTATAAGAATTGGTTACTTTTATTGTTATTTCACAGTGTGCATATTCAAATTTTTGCAAATTGATCATGTAACAATGCAGCATATTACACCAGCAGCTCTCTCATACACAGGATGTCCTCTTTTTTCTTGATTGCATTTTATTTCTTCTAACTTACTTATTATAATATTATTTTGTTCATTTGAATACCACATGCACAAAATTCTGTTTGAATTTTTCCAGTAAATAGTTTTATTTAATTTTGAATTTGAAACAAAATACATGTTTAAAATTAGAAAATTGTGAAATATGAGATGTATGATAACCACTGCCCTTTCATCAATAAGTTATATATTAACTACATTTTAGACTAATTTTCTTGTAAATAGAATAAAGAGATATGAAAGTCTGCAGGCACAAACAACAATGAATAACACTACAGTATTTTCACAGTTGTGTGATAGAGGCAGTAGACTGTTTGCCTAATATACTCAGTAGGAGAAAATTTATGCTGAAACTGTAAACTTAGCCAATAACCTAGGGCTAGAGAGGACATAGACCATAGAGGGAGAACTTTCTGCTGTCGTTTTCTTAATCTAACATAATTTCTGACTTATTAAAGTGTACCAATAATCCTTTATCAAAGAAAGCTCTTTTCACAGAGACTGAGGCAACTCCACATTTGGTGAAGCACAGACAAAAGTGGTCATAGATACGGTCTTGAATGGTACATTCACCAAGCAATCTCTACACTTGAGGCTTAGTGAACATTGTGGAAGAGGAGTGGCATAGAAGGAATATGAAACCTGCTTGGAGATAGTTGCTTCTTGATATATCAGGGATACTGTACCCATGAAAAACCCAAAACATGGTTGAATAAAAATTGACTTACATAATGACAACATCAGTAGGCATATCAACATAGAATAAGTTTCATAAGTCCTACCCCTAGATTAGAGCTACAAGAAATAATTGACTATTGAAAGATTAAAAAAAAATCAATATTCCCCCAAAAAGAGAACTCTGATAAATTCTACAATCCCAAGTGGATAGTCTTATACATGTGCACATAAAAACAACACTAAATAGACTTAGAAGGCTATGTTTCTGGGCAAGCATTGGTGGTATAATAATGATAGTTACAGTTTTTAAAAATAGGTCTTAAACTTAATATGGAATAGATCAACACATGAAAAGCTAGAACCAGCACAGGAATATATGAAAATTATATATATATATATATATATATATATATATATATATATATATATATGGAACTAATGTACGAAGTTCTTAAAAAAAATAAGATTAGAAAGGTAAAATTTTCCTATTTACTATTATACCCAAACATGTTGACTTCTATAATCACTGTGATTTTAAAGAAAAAAAAAGCATAAGAAATAGGCACTATTCAAAGACTGGTTCTCTAAAGGCAAAAACTTAAAATTTGAGAAAGAATTATTTGAGATAGCACAAACTTTGAAATATTGAGCTGAATTCCAAACACCAAAATATATCCCTTTCAACACATGATGGTCATGATCAAAGCCAACTGCTTCTCTTTAATGCTAAAACAATTTGCTCAAACTTTTCATAATATTGCATGTAGTTCTAGGTTTGGATGTTTTAAATAATTTTAAAATCATTACCTACTGTGTGTTGTTAAGCTGAGTAGTGAGTCTGGGAGGACTGATGTGAATATAGTTGAAGAAGTTTTTGAGTATATACATATGTATATATGTATGTATGTATGTGTGTGTATAACTTAGTGACAGTTGCTTGCCAGTAAAAATACTGAACGTGGACTTAACATTCTTATTCTTCAAACAGATGCCTATAAGAGCTTTTTCTCTAAGTTTGTCAAATCATTACATGTCTTACTGATTTTAAATAATAACAATTTGAATTGAGCAATATGTTTCACATGAAAATATGGTTTCTACAAGTTCATTTACAATTATATGCCTCTGTGTATCACAGGGGCATTGAAAACTTTTAGATAAACTACATTTACTTCTGAGATGCTGTCATGAATTATAATATCCAAAGTTGAAGAAGCACTGCTAGAAAAATAACCTGTCATTCAGAGCTTGGCCTATGTTTAACAGTGCTCTCATACTGTCTCCTTATTTGTACTTAATTCAATATCAGTGGAAGCATTTTTTTTCTGTTTAAATAGCATATATTTGACTTAAACCCAGAGCATTAATAGACAATTGCTATTTTAAAGTCGTACTTCCATAAAGAGATCTTTCTGCATACTACTGTAACAACTAAAGAAAATAGAAAGCATGATGTTAATACTGAAGACTGAGAATATCTATGTCACCCCCAAGTGAGAGAGCAGACAAATCAACTGATATCAAAGAACTTTAATGGATTGTTACTAACAACTCTATGTCAGTAGACTGAATAACCTCAAAAAGAGGGTGCTTCTTCAGACAAGTAAAACCTATTAACAACAACAAAAAAAAAAAAAAAACAAGGAAAAAGAAAACTGAAACATCATAATGAGAAAGTGGATTGGATTAGCTCAGCAATATGTCTGGATAAAAATTCAAGTGTCTAATGTATTTGCTGGTAAAATCATGATACAGAATATTTCAAGGAAACCTATTGTCCATGTGCTCAAATCCTATAAGAAAAACTTAAGAGCCAATAAGTTAGTGTAGCTGAAAATAGTCATTGAAAAGATAACAAATTAAACTAATCATCTCATAAGACAGATCAAACTCATAGGCCAGGTAGGAATGATCTAGTATAGGAATACAAGCATGCATCATCATATGTAAATGACTACAAAAGAGGAGGACAAAGCTATAAGAACCAGAAGTATGTTTCTGCAGAAAAACAGTATTTGGACTGGCATCACATGGACATTGCACAAACAAACTGACACCAGACTTTGACAAGATCAAACACAATAACACAGTTATGGGTATGGTAGGAGATCATGAAGAAGTACCACCCATACATTAGAGGCTTCTAGAAATTGGAGGGTGTTGACAGCTGTTATCTTGATTAA
The DNA here is from genome assembly GCA_030674055.1 of Rhabdomys pumilio. Classification (NCBI taxonomy): domain Eukaryota; kingdom Metazoa; phylum Chordata; class Mammalia; order Rodentia; family Muridae; genus Rhabdomys; species Rhabdomys pumilio. The sequence continues at coordinate 22,504,645 of JANHMN010000007.1, forward strand.
TTTGGACTCTGAGAGTTCATTCACTCTCCAGCATATGGTTATATGCCAAAGTGTATAGTGGTAGCAGTAAGTGAACTCAATATTTTTTTCATTGCTACTTTTATTTATTTTTTTACAGTCCAGTTGTTGCCTCTCTCCTGGTCTGCCCTCTCACAATTCCTCACCCCACTCCTCTTCCTCCATGTCTTCAAAAGGATGCTCTACCCCACACCTCATCCCACCCTCTCCTGATCTCCCCATTTCCTGGGGCATCAAGTCTCTCAAGGGTTAGACGCATCTTCTCACACTGAGGACAGACTAGACAGTTCTCGGCTGTGTAAGTGTTGGAGACCTCGGACCAGCTCCTGTATGCTTCCTGGTTTGTGACTCAATGTTTGAGAGATCTCAGGGGTCTGGGTTAATTGAGACAGCTTGCCTTCCTATGGGGTGGCCCTCCTTCTCAACTTCTTTCAGCCTTTCTCTAATTTAATCATCAGAATCCTCAACTTTATTTTATTGGTTAGGTGTATTTGTGTCTATTTCAGTTAGCTGCTCATTGGGCCTCTCAGAGGAGAGCTGTGTTAGGCTCCTCCTTTCTGTAAGTATACAATGGCATCAGTCATGGAAGCAAAAGAAATTGTGACTGAAAAATGTTACGTAAGAAGGCCAGTAGTGGAGAAACTGAAAACAATAAGAAGGAAGGAAACGTAAGATTTAATAAGATTCACTAAAAATTATTGTGATATAACTCATTAGCATAATAAAGCACAAAATCTTGATAGCCTGAAAAAATTTAAAATCATGTTTTGATAATTATTCAAAATATTTTCCTATAAATACTTTTATTAAAAGAAAAGTAGGAAAATATACCCTCAACATCATGAAAGTCACATAACAAAAACCCGTCACTAACATCACAATCTACAAAACTTGTGAATCTCTTCGAAATTCACAAGAGTCACATACATTTATTCAGTTTATATCAGCAGAAGGAGTTATTGGAAGAGGGGACACTATTCAAACATCTGTATGTACATCTAGAGAAATGAACCTAACATGCTGGGTGATTTTTTTCTCTGATATGTTTGATTTTAAAAACCCTGTGCCTTTGTGAGCAAATGCTCATCTATACTCCTGTATGTTACCCCCAAACTCACTGATTCATTTGGAATGCACTTGAATGGAATTATACCATGGTCATAACACAAAAACATAAATACAAATCAATGGGCAACAAAAGAGATCTAACAATAAAACTAAGAAATTTCAGTAAAAATTTGTTTCGTAAGGTTTCAAGAATATGGTATAGAGATGTGATTAACTTTCCATAAATTAAGGGTTACAGCTGGATGTTCCCATGTAGTAAATTAAATACAATGTATTCCACACTGTATCAAAATATCTCAAAAAGGGTTAAAAGATTTAACAAAAAAAATTCCAAGTGGTAAGTCTTTGAGAACAAAGCATTGTGTAAACAATGTGATTTGATCCTGGAAATGATTCTACGTTTTGATGTAACAAATAAAGCTTAGAAATGAAAATAGAAATAAGCAAGACTTTCCACAAGCTAAGCATTTCCTGCATATCAAAGTGGAGGATCAATAGAGGCAACTTGCAGAAAGGCAGAAAACATTTGCAGAGAATATATTTAAAATTGTTAAACAAAATATCAAAGAAACTCAAGCAAACCAGCCATCAAATAGTTAGGACAACAATATAAAATATGTGCCACTTAAGACCAAAGACCTAGTTTCTTATCTCAGCACTTTGACCAGTTATGTTTCTCTGCATTGACTACTACCCACTGGAAAAAAAAATAGCTTACCTGAACAAAGTTGATCTCAGCCCAAGGTTATGGGTTTAAAAATAAATATTTAGAAGAGGATTTGGTAACATGATTATTTAGCACAACGACACCATTTTTTCCTTCCCCACTATGATTAGGACATAGGGAACATCACCAAAGAGGATGAGGAAAGAATGAAAAGCCAGAGGATGGACTATAGTGTGTGAACAGTAGCATGTCCTCTGGATATGTCTTGGGAACTGCACTTGTAAACTCATGGCAGCTACAGTTATCTGTGCAACACCTGCACAAGGTCAAGGTAGTCAAACTCTGGCTTTACCAAAGAAAGATTTTGCTAGATCCTACTTTTTATTTAGCAACTATTGGCAATTGGTAACTGCTGGGGGATGGCAAGTTATTATTCTTTATTTTTTTGCGATTATAATATTATAACATCATTTACTATCACTTTCCTCCCTTAAAACCCTTTGAAAATATGCCCATCCTTGCTTTTTTTCAAATTTATAGCCTTTTTTTTGAGGGTGTATTCATTCAATAGTAGGTTTCTATGTTGCAGTGGATGGTTTCACTTCTATGCACATATTAGCAGCCCTGACTGTAGTTTGTCAATATTATAATAATAATTATAGGCTAGAGATATGTTTGGTTAACTGCTAGGTGTACTTCTTACCATTCAAAAAGAGCCAACTTCTATTTCTAGCATCTAGATGATGCCTCAGAAATGTCTGTAATTCCAGTTTCAGAAGACTGATACCATCTTCTTGTTTTAGAGAATACCAAGTATACACAGAGTGAAAGTAGATACGTGCAAATGAAACACTCAAACAAATAATATCAGTGAATGTTTAAAATTAAATAAAAGTCAAAACAATATATAGTTAGGAATGACAAGCATTTGGAGGGATAGATTGTAATTGGAGGGAATCAGGAGGCATGTATTATATGACCCTGTGTGTGTGTGTGTGTGTGTGTATATATATATATATATATATATATATATATATATATATATATATTTATCAAGAATGAAGAAAGACATCTAAAGTATAAAGAGATGCTTCCTAAAAGAGACATTTAAAGGGCCTATAGGTATGTAAAAATGTGTTAATAATCACTGTTAAAAAGCAAATTAAAAACATAGAGATTTGTCAAGACACATTTATCATTATAGATATAAAATGAAAGTCAAAAAATGGATGTTGTGATATGTGAAGATGGAGCCCTTTTATACTGTTAGTAATTATGTAAAATGATACAAGTACAAGGAGAGAGTGTAGGGTATTTAAAAATTAAATAGAAATCCAAGTCATTATAATCCATATCTGATATCCTAGCACTTGGGTGTTAAAAGAAGGAAGATAAGTATGTAAGGTTATATCCACACAAATGGTAAGTATGGGCTGTCTTTGTCTAAAAGGGATCCAGTCTTAGATACACACACACACACACACACACACACACACACACACACACACACACACATTCAAGCTGCCATATCATCCAGCAATCATGCTTTTCTCTGTCTCCCCAAAGCATACTGTTACTATCTCGAAGAAATACCTGTATTTTCCCATTTATCGCTGTGCTACTCAAAATACCCCAGATATAATAACAAACTAAATATATGTGGGCAGATATAATGTGTTATTGTCAGACTTTGCAAATGTGAAAATATCTACTACCATTAGCAGCATGTATGAACCCAGATTTTGCTCAGCTCAGTGAAATATGTCAGACACAGAGTGAAAAGAGGATGCTGTTTGAATTCATATACACTGGATTCTAAGAGTATGTGACTCATATATGCAACGAGCAGAAAGATACCATTAGCAGTATGGAGCAGAAGTTAAGAAATAGATGTTAAATGGTAAAAACTTTTATTCATAATAAAAGTAGGTCTGTAGATGTAAAGCATACACACACACACACACACACACACACACACACACAGGTACATATCACACTGCATGCTTTGAACTTAGGAAATTTTGTTAGTCTGACTAAAATTGTAGACACTGTTGTATCTTTAACATGAGTAAATACTGTTATTGTAAATGAAGAATTGAGTCTTAGAATAATGACTTATTTTAGAAAGATGTGTTACTTTTCCAGTACAAACATTGTAGAAAACAAAATGAACAGAGTAATCCTTATTCTAGCTGAATAGATTTTAACAGACAAAACAGCTCCCTAGATCCCATGATTCAGATGATGAAATCGTATTAAAATCAAACTAAGGGAAAACACATTTCGTCTTCTGGGCAACTGCAATGAAATGATGATTTATAAAGAATATTTTATCTTATTGCTGGTTTGTACCAGTTTCCTTAAACCATCAACTGACTTGGCCTAGTTGTTCCAATCTTAGAAATGAATTGTAAGAGTCTTGAATGGGCAAGTGAAACAGACCAGGAAAGGAACGTGCTAAGAAGATGTAACTTTAGGTTTATTTTCTATTTTTAAGTGAGCAAGGATTCCTGCACTATGAACACAAGTTATGATATGTTAATGGTCTGTTCCTTAGAAATCTCACCTTAGTCAGTACTGTGACAACAATTTCTTGGCATTTCCTCTTGTTTAACATTCTTTTTTTTTTTAAGATGGTACTTTAGATTTTTCATTCTCTGACTGCTTTCTTTGTGTGTGAGAGGTGGAGAGAGAGAGAGAGAGAGAGAGAGAGAGAGAGAGAGAAGTGAAAGGTGGTAAGTAAAAGAAACTAAATTGCTTTTTACTTTATTTTGCCTTAATTAGGCATTCTTCTTAATGATGTGTCTTTGGATGATATATGGTGCATCTCTGTAGCAATTCACTTCCTTTCTAAAGTCTTCCATCATTTTCCTGAGGAGCTCTAAGATGCTCACAGGTACTCTTGTATGGAAGAGGCCACCTCCAGATGAAACCTTCTCTGTTAAAATTAAATGATAAATTAAAGTCTTTAACACAGCTTGATTGCCAGCAGGGGTTAACCAAATTTCAGCTGAATTAATTGCCTAATGCATTTTAGAGTAGAGAGACTTTTTAAAATCGATGTGCTTTCCTTTAATGCTTCATTTTTATCTATCTAGTTTTGAAAAAGTAGAGGGAAGAATAAAACAACAACAAAAATAATTTTGATTTAGAATTGCAATATAGAAATGAAACTAAATAAATTATATTTCATGTATTTTCCATTAAAAATTAAAATTAAAATGTGTGAGGAAGACTATATGACTATATTAATATATTAATTACATAAAATGTGTTGAATATATATTCAACATATATTCAATATATATATATATATATATTAAATAAATATATATATATCCATCTAAAATGCCATATAAATTTCCAAGCAAGATAGTGTAGTTGTGATCAATATGTTTGATGAATTAATAATAATTAAATTCATAATTTCTTCTATCAGGAGTTTTTTTCAGTTTATAAATGAAGAAACACATTCATTCCTAAACAATTCACAAACCTCATAATAAATGAAAAATGGGATTATTTAGAATTAGGAATAACATATAGGAACTAGCACTTTGACTTTAATAGATATATTGCACACTGGATCCTTAATGGTATCTTGGAGACTACCTACCATGTAGGCTTTATTTTAGATAGCACAGCCTTTGAATTTGTTATTTTTATTTTTGTAAAATAAATGAAAAGTAAATATTAAACCTTAAACACATTTTGCAGAGATTCACACAGTTCATGATTAGAAGCTGCTTGGATTAATGATCTCCCAGAGAACAATTTTATTGTTCCTAGAAATTATGAAGTAGGCATAACAAAAAACAGTTGAAAAACAATGCTCAGATAATGCGTATAACCCAGAACTCTCTTTCCTTACTTGTTCATCTGATGATTATGCATTACTTCTATCCTATAATTACTGTGAATATGTTTGTCTTAAATTTCTTTATATAAATATGGATTATTGAATCATATGATGACTTTTTGTTTCTCTCTCTCTCTCTCTCTCTCTCTCTCTCTCTCTCTCACTCTCTCTCTCTCCTAGATTTCTCATGAGCCATTGATCTATCTAGTGTCAGATTATTGGTCACATTAGCAGTGTCAGGTTTGACTGGTAACACGCCAAGTCCCTTAAAGACACTTGAACTATAATCAGTTTAGGTGAATCTTCTGACTGAGCATTAGCTCATCTTCTCCATGTTTGATGACATGAGTAAGTGGTGGTTTCTTCAATACCATTGAAGAATTATACTATAGGGCTTTGGAGAGTATCCAATAGCATTGACAACAGCCTTTGATGTTTTAGAAGTCTTTAAGGTAATCCATTGGTCAATGACTCAACAATATGTAGCATATTCTTGGCACTTAGTGCCATAAATGTCTTGTTGGGCAGTATATCTCTTATTAGATGGTAACTAGACTCTATTTTTTAAAAAAATAGTTTACCCATTTTGATATTTGAATTTTCCCCTTTATAAATAAAACTATTGTTCATTCCTTTATTTTTATTTTTTTATTTTTATTTTTTGTTAGATATTTTATTTACATTTCAGGTGTCAACCCCTTTCCCCATTTCCCCTCCCTACAAAACCCCTATACCATGCCCCCTTTTCCTTTTTGCTTTTATACAATTTTTTAAAATGTTAATCAAAGGCATTATAAGTTTGGTAATGCTCAGTCAGAAGTGTAACCCAGTACCCAACCTAGATATATCAACTATCTTTGACTGATGGAGACACGTGAACATCTGCCTCCACGTCACCTCCCCTCTTTCTCTCTCTCATCACCTAGCTTCTCCTGTCCTTCTTCTCCTCCTCTCCTTACTCCTTCTCTTCCTCTCCGTACTCCTCCCACCTTAGCTCCTCCTACATATCACCCCTTCCTGTTAAAATAAAACTTTTCTCTTAAAATACAATTAGAGCATAATTATGCCGATTTGTACCAGTGAGGTACAAGTTAGTCCTAATAACCAGTCCATCATTTTGTTGACTAACCAGAACTTCTGTAATCTCTCCTAATTAAAACAATTAGTTCTGAACCTGGATTGTTTCTTGGCTTTAGAATGAATGTCAGCTGAAAACCATTCACTCAAATCTTTTCTCTCAAAGTGAATAGCCAGGATTGGCTATGAGACTATAAGTTTTCAACCCCGTCAGAAATTCAGAATGACTGAGTTAACTGAAATTATGGGAAGCACAAAGCATAGCTTCTAAAATTTAGCCAATTTATAGAGACCGCTGAACACCTGGACAGTTCCTATACTTCAAAATGTTGGAGCATCTGATCTTCAGTCTTCTGGCCCAGGATCATCTGACAGATCTTAGTGATGCAGAATTATTAAGGACTGATTACTCTGTCTAGGCAGATACAATCAGTCTACTATTCTGCAAGTGCATCCTTTTTTAGACAGTAATTTGTATGTAGATGAGAAGAGGCAATTCTTGCCCCGTGGCTATCTCACCACAACTGGAGTAACTCCAAAGATGCTCGATTTCTTCTTAGAATCCAAGACAGGAAGCTGTCAGGAGCAGACAGGTCTCTAATCAAAATGAACATTAATACAGAAATGTTTGTAAAGTCAATTCTGTGGACTTCTGACGTTTTGAAAACCAACTACTCATGTAAGGCAATCTGGACTGTTGTCTGTTAACTCCTCTCAGCTATTTCTAAATAAAATACAGAAAACACCTTAACAATAAACTCAAAGCCATGAATTTGCTATAGTCCCTTAACTCACAGGCTAACCATCTCAAATCAGTTAAAAAAGTTAAAGAATGACTGGGTCTAAGCCTTGTATTCCTAAATGTGTTATACAGGCAAAATGCCTACGTGAGTATCAATATTCATCTCACTTTTATATCAATAAGAAGCTCGTACCAATGGAAACCTTAAATTTGAAATCAAAGTAAATTTTGTACAATTTAAGAAATTATAACTTCATCTTGAGAATAATTTTACAGATTTCTACCAATAGGTTAAAGCTATGAAATAAATCCTAGCTAATCCTCTCTGTTCCAACAAAACCACTACTTTTCCCTAGAAAGACAGCCCAATATTAACCACCTTAGTCCCCAAGCCCAGGGAATAGGGGCACTGACTCATCATTAATTTCTTCAAGCTAATTATGGGCGTTGAGATATTGGAAGAGGGGTGGGGGAAGAGTAAATTGATAAGCCTCTGACGCTGGGTCTTCACTGCATCCAGATGGAATTCCAGGACATCAGAAATTTGATCAGGTCTGCTCAGCTTGCTTGATGAGTAGATACACCAAGGCTGTCTATTCTGCAATATACAATTCTCAAAACAAATTTTAGTATCAAGCTAATTTTTAAAAAATTTTTTCGTTCTTTGCTTTCTTTTTTTTATTTAAAATTTTGTTTAATTTTTTAAAATTGGGTATTATATTTACATTTCAGATTTTATCCCCTTACCTCACTTTCTCCCACCACCCAGAAACCTCCAATCCCATCCGCCCTCCTCATGCTTCTATGAGGCTGTGTCCCTACCTACCCTCTGTCCCCACTACCTCTTCCCCACCCTCATAATCCTCCCACACTCTGTGTTCATTTTTTATGGCACCAAGAATTTCCTCTCCCCCCTATGCTCGACAAGGCCATCCTCCCCTTATATACACAGCTGGAGTCATGGGTCCCTCCTTGTGTGCTCCCAGGCTGGTGGTTTAGACCCTGGGGAGCTTTGTTTGGTTGGTATTGTTGCGTTCCTCATGGGGTCACAAACCCTTTCTGCTCCTTCAGTCTTCTCTCTAACTTCTCCATTGGGAAACCCTTGATCATGTCAATGGTTAGCTGTGAGCATCGTCCTCTGAATGTGTCAGTCTCAGGCAGACCTTTAAGGAGACAGCTATATCATGTTTTTGACAGCATGCACTTCGAGCCATTCACATCAGTGTCTAGCTTAGGTGACTGTACATGGGATGGATACCAGGTGGAATAGTCTCCAGATGGCCCCTCCTTCAGTTTCTGCCCCATGTTTTGTTTCCATATTTGCTCCCTTGAGTAATTTTGTTACTCGTTCTAAGTAGAATTGAGGCATCCCCACTTGGTCATCCTTCTTCATGAGCTTCATGTGGTTTGTGAGTTGAGTCTTTGCTATTCTAAGCTTTTGGGCTAACATCCACTTATCAGTGAGTAAATACCATGTGTGTTCTTTTGTGATTGGGTTAACTCACTCAGGATGATAATTTCTAGTTCCTTCCGTCTACCTAAAAATTCCTCGAATTCATTATTTTTAATAGCTGAGTAATACTCCATTGTGTAAATGTACCACATTTTTTGTATCCATTCCTCTGTTGAGGGACATCTTGGTTCTTTCCAGCTTCTTGCTATTATAAATAAGGCTGCTATGAACATAGTGGAGCATATGTCCTTGCTATATTTTGGAGTGTCTTCTGGGTATATGCCCAGGAGTGGTATAGCTGGGTCCTCAGATAATGCTATGTCCAGTTTTCTGAGGAACCGCCAGACTTATTTCCAGATTGGTTGTACCAGCTTGCAATACCACCAATGATGGAGGAGTGTTCCTCTTTCTCCACTTCCTCGCCAGCATCTACTATCACTTGAGTTTTTGATCTTAGCCATTCTGACTGGAGTGAGGTGGTATCTCAGTGTTGTTTTGATTTGCATTTCCCTGATGACTAAGGATGTTGAGCATTTCTTAAGGTGCTTCTCAGCCATTTGAAATTCTTCTGTTGAGAATTCTTTGTTTAGCTCTGTACCTCAATTTTTAATAGGGGTATTTGGTTGTCTAGACTATAATGTCATGAGTTCTTTGTATATCTTGGATATTAGCCCTCTATCGGACGTAGGATTGGTTAAGATCTTTTCTCAATCTGTTGGTTGCCATTTTATCTTATTGACAATGTCCTTTGCCTTACAGAAGCTTTGCAATTTTATGAGGTCCCATTTGTCAATTCTTGATCTTAGAGCATATGCCATTGGTGTTCTGTTCAGGAACTTATTCCCTGTGCCTAGGTATTCGAGGGTCTTCCCCTCCTTCTCTTTTATTAGTTTCAGTGTATCTGGTTTTAAGTGAAGGTCTTTTATCCACTTGGATTTGAGCTTTGTACAAGGAGATAAGAATGGATTGATTTTCATCCTTCTACATGTTGACCTTCAGTTGAACCAGCACCATTTGCTGAAAATGCTGTCCTTTTTCCATTGGATGGTTTTGGCTCTTTTGTCAAAAATCAAATGATCATAGGTGTGTGGACTCATTTCTGGACCTTCAATTCTATTCCATTGTTCTTCCTGCCTGCCTCTGTACCAATACCATGCAGTTTTTATTACTATTGCCCTGTAGTACAGTTTGAGGTCAGGGACAGTGATTTCCCCAGAAGTTCTTTTATTGTTGAGAATAGTTCTCACTATCCTGGGTTTTTTGTTATTCCAAATAAATTTTCAAATTGCTCTTTGTATCTCTGTGAAGAATTGGTTTGGAATTTTGATGGGGATTGCATTGAATGTATAGATTGCTTTTGGCAAGATGGCCATTTTTACTAAATTAATCCTGCCAATCCAGGAGCATGGGACATCTTTCCATCTTCTGAGATCTTCTCCTGTTTCTTTTTTCAGAGACTTGAAGTTCTTGTCATACAGATCTTTCACTTGCTTGGTTAGGTTCACTCCAAGATATTTTATATTGTTTATAACTATTGTGAAGGGTGTCATTTCCCTAATTTCTTTCTCAGCCTGTTTATCTTTTGAGTATAGGAAGGCTACTGATTTGTTTGAGTTTATTTTATATCCAGCCACTTTACTGAAGTTGTTTATCAGTTTTAGGAGTTCTCTGATGGAAATTTTAGGGTCACTTAAGTATATTATCATATCCTCTGCAAATAGTGAAATTTTGACTCTTTCTTTTCCTATTTGTAACTCTTTTACTTCCTTTTGTTGTCTAATCACTCTAGCTAGGACTTCCAGTACTATATTGAATAGGTAGGGTGAGAGTGGGCAGCCTTGTCTAGTCCCTGATAGTAGTGGGATTGCTTCCAGTTTCTCTCCATTTAGTTTGATGTTGGTTACTGGCTTGCTGTATATTGCTTTTACTATGTTTTGGTATGGGCCTTGAATTCCTGATTTTTCCAAGACTTTTAACGTGAAGGGATGTTGAATTTTGTCAAATACTTTCTTAGCATCTAGTGAGATGATCATGTGTTTTTTTTTCTTTGAGTTTATTTATGTAGTTGATTACATTGATGAATTTCAGAATATTGAACCATCTCTGCATTCCTGGGATATAGCCTACTTGATAATGATGGATGATTGTTTTTATGTGTTCTTAAATTCGGTTTGTGAGAATTTTATTAAGTATTTTTGCACCAATATTCATAAGAGAGATTGGTCTGTAGTTCTCTTTCTTTGTTGGGTCTTTGCGAGGCTTAGGTATGAGTGTAATTGTAGCTTCATAGAACAAATTTGGTATCGTTCCTTCTGTTTCTCTTCTATGGAATAGTTTGAAGAGAATTGGTATTAGGTCTTCCTGGAAGGTTTGGTAGAATTCTGCACTAAAACCATCTGGCCCCGGACATTTTTTGGTGGGGAGATTTTTAATGACTGCTTCTATTTCTTTAGGGGTTATGGGACTGTTTAGATGGTTTATCTGCTCCTCGTTTAACTTTGGTACTTGGTATCTATCTAGAAAACTGTCCATTTCATCCAGATTTTCCAATTTTGTTGAGTGTAGGCCTTTGTAGTAGGATCTGATGATTTTTTTTAATTTCCTCTGTTTCTATTGTTATGTCTCCCTTTTCAGTTCTGATTTTATTAATTAGAGTACTGTCTCTGCGCCCTTTGGTTAGTCTGGCTAAGGGTTTGTCTATCTCGTTGATTTTCTCAAAGAACCAGCTCTTGGTTTTGTTGATATATTGTATAGTTCTTTCTGTTTCAACTTGGTTGATTTCAGCCCTGAGTTTGATTATTTCCTGCTGTCTACTCCTCTTGGGTATATTAGCTTCTTTTTATTCTAAAGCTTTCAGGTGTAGTGTCAAGCTGTTAGTGTATGCTCTTTCCAGTTTCTTTTGTGGGCACTTAGAGCTATGAATTTTCCTCTTAGTACTGCATTCATGGAGTCCCACAAGTTTTGGTATGATGTGTCCTCCTTTTCATTAAATTCTAAAAAGTCTTTAATTTCTTTCTTTATTTCTTCTTTGACTAAGTTATCATTGAGTAGAGCACTGTTCAGTTTCCATGTGTATGTGGGCTTTCCGCTGTTTTTGACTATATCAAAGACGAGTCTTAGTCCATGGTGATCTGATAGGGTGCAAGGGATAATTTAAATCTTTTTGTATCTGTTGAGGCCTGTTTTGTGACCATTTATATTGGAGAAGTTACCATGAGGTGCTGAGAAAAAGGTATATACTTTTGTTTTAGGATGAAATGTTCTATAGATGTCAGTTAAGTCCAATTGGTTCATAACTTCTGTTAGTGTCATTGTTATTCAATTTAGTTTCTGTTTCCATGATCTGTCCATAGCTGAGAGTGGGTTGTTGAAATCTCTCACTATTATTGTGTGAGGTGTAATGTATGCTTTAAGCTTTAGTAAAGTTTCTTTTATGTATGCCCTTGCATTTGGGGTGTAGATTTTCAGAATTGTGAGTTCCTCTTGGTACAGTTTTCCTTTGATGAATATGAAGTGTCCTTCTTTATCTTCTTTGATTACTATTGGCTGAAAATTGATTTTATTTGATATTAGAATGCCTACTCCAGCTTGTTTCTTGGGACCATTTGCTTGTAAGATTGTATTCCATCCTTTTCCTCTGAGGTAGTGTTTGTCTTTTTCACAAAGGTGTGTTGCCTGTATGCAGCAAAATTCTGGGTTGTGTTTTTGTATCCAGTTTGATAGTCTATGTCTTTTTATTGGAGAGTTGAGTCCATTGATATTAAGAGATATTAAGGAATAATGAATGTTGTTTCCTGTTATTTTTGTTATTATTGTGTAGCGATCTTCTTGTAGAGTTGTTGGAAGATTACTTTCTTGCTTTTTCTAGGTTCTAGTTTCTCTCCTTGTGTTGGAGCTTTCCCCCAATTATCCTTTGAAGTGCTGGATTTGTGTTAAGATATTGTGCAAATTTGATTTTGTCATGGAATATTTTGGTTTCTCCATCAATATTGATTGAGAGTTTTGCTGGGTATAGTAGTTTGGGCTGGCATTTGTGTTCTCTTATGGTCTGTATGATATCAGTCCAGGATCTTCTGGCTTTTATAGTCTCTGGTGAGAAGTCTGGTGTAATTCTTATAGGTCGTCTTTTGTATGTTACTTTACCTTTTCCCTTACTGCTTTTAGTATTTTTTTCTTTGTTTTGTACATTTGATGTCTTGATTATTATGTGGCAGGAGGTATTTCCTTACTGGTCTAAAGTTTTTGGAGTTCTGTAGGCTTCTTGTATATTTATGGACATCTCTTTCTTTAGGTTAGGAAAGTTTTCCTCTATAATTTTGTTGAAGATATTTACTGGTCCTTTAAGTTGGAAGTCTTTCCCCTCATCTATATATATTATGCTTAGGTTTGGCCTTCTCATTGTGTCCTGGATTTCCTGTATGTTTTGGGTTAGTAGCCTTTTGCATTTAGCATTTTCTTTGACAGTTGTGTCAACGTTTTCCATGGTATCTTCTGCACATGAGATTCTCTCTTCTATCTCTTGTATTCTGTTGATGATACTTGTGTCTATGACTTCTGATCTTTTTTTTTTTTTTTTTTTTTTTTTTTTTTTTTTTTTTTTTTTTT
>JANHMN010000007.1:22523295-22549231 GCA_030674055.1 Rhabdomys pumilio
ATATATATATATATATATATATATATATATATATATATATATATATAGTGTATGGCCTCTGTGACTGTTGACAGTTGGTAGATGTAAGGATTGTTTGTATAATAATGTACATATTTTCGTGTTCCTACTTTGGGGAATGCTCTCTCTGTTAAGGTTAATAACTTCATGAATCTGAATCTGGAAGGCAATAATATGTTTTTCACTAAAATGATAAACACTTTGACATACAGGACAGTCCTTATGGTGGTGGGAAAGAAATCTGAAACTATGAGTTCCAGAATATATAATTTGTCAACTCTGCAAAATATAAGGATGCAATATGAAGTGAATAAGGGGCTTAATGTACCTTAAAAATGGACAGCTGTAGTGATGAGCCAATTTGTCAGAAAGATATTACAAAAAGAAATAAAGAGATCTAAGGAATCGTGATCTCAAGGCAAGATGTCACCCAAGTATATTTATTGTTTGTATTTAAAGAGTCAAATAGATTCCTGAGTTCAAGGTCAGCCTGGAACAGAGCAAGATTATAAAGCCTTTGGTTAACATTTAAAAAATAGTATAAAATCAAAAAGGAGAAGGGGGCATGGGATAGGGGTTTTCTAGGGTGGGGAAATGGGGAAAGGGGATGGTATCTGAAATGTAAATAAAATACCCAATTAAAAAATTAAAAGAAATTTAAAAAAACATTAGATTCAGCCATGGTAGGAATGGTAATCTCAAGATAGAATCCCACCTAGCTAAACTAAAGTACATGTCTTGAAACTGAAAATGGACCCCCAGACAGAGTTATTAAATTAACAGACTGGCAAGCCAAGGACGGGTAAGATTCTGCACAGTCTTACCAACCTAAGATAGAAGTGCATTGATTTTGATAATGCATATTCCACAATGGGTACAGAAGGCATTCTTGTAAGAATGACCTAAGACTGGCTAAGTCTTGTTTATGAAATAAAAAAGGGGGAGAGGCAGAGGGCTTTGGGGGCTGCTTGGCAGGAATCTGACATTGGCCAAAGACAAGGATGTGGGCTTCAGGCAGGAAGCTGACATTAGGCCAGAACAAAGAAGTAATTTCAGGCAGGAATCTAAATTTTAGGCTAGAACAAGGAAGTAGGTTTCAGACCTGAAAATGACAGTGGCTAGGACAGGGAAATAGGCTCCAATATTTTGGTCATTCTGTTAAGTGATCTCTTAGAAACAGTGATTGCTGGAGTGTTCATGGAGCTTTGTTTATTGTCTTGCTTGTTCTTTTACTATTTATGTTTATCGTGTTGCTTTTTTTTTTATAACTATTTGCATCTATCTTATTGCTAGTTTCTCAACCTAAAACTAACCTTAATGCTTATATGTAATTAAAGTGGTATAAAAAAAAAAGGAGGAGGAACAGGGGATGGGATAGGGGTTTTCTAGGGAGAGGAAATGAGGAAAAGGGTTGGCATCTGAAATGTAAATAAATAAAATATCCAAAAGTACAAACAAACAAAAGTCAGGCAGATAGTGAAGACACAGCATTGTAGACTTATCAGTTTACTCTTCCCCCTGCCCCTCTTCTAATATCGCAATGCCCTTAATCAGCTTGAAAAAGTTAATGAAGAGTCAGCGCCCCTATTTCCTGGGCTTGAGGAATGAGGTGGTTAATATTGGGTTGTCTTTCTAGGGAAAAGTTGTGGTTTTGTTGGAATAGGGAGGATTAGCTAGAATTTATTACATAGCCATAACCTATTGGTAGAAATAAGTATAATTGTTATTAAGATAAAGTTATAATTCCTTTAAATGGCACAAAATTTACTTTGATTTCAAATTCTTCTGCCACTTCTAAATACCCCTTCTTCAGGACCCCCTCTCCAATCTGAGGCTAGTCTTTGGAAACAGCTCACTGATGTGTATAAGACAAATTATTAGTGAGCCCCAGAAGTCCTCTTAACCTCATCAGTATCATGATGACAAGCACTTACATGCCCAGATTTTTATTTTATTTTTTTTTATACAATACATCCCTGACACAGCTTCCATTTTCTCCACTCCTACAGATCCCCTCTATCTCCCCTTTGCCTCAAATCCACTGCTCCTCCTTCTTCCCTTAGGAAAAAAAAACAGGTGTCCCAGTGATATAAATCAAACTCAGTATAAAGAGATACAAGAAGACTATGCACATAGCCTTATATCAAGACTGAACAACAGAGTCCAGTGGGAAGGAAACATTCCATGAACAGCTAAAAGAGTGAGAGACTCCTTCACTGCCATTATTAATATTTCAAAAACAAAATCAAATAAAACTACAGCATGTATATAGAAGGCCTAGTACAGACCCGTTCTGGCTTTGTGGTTGCTGCTTCAGTATCCGTTGCTCCATATGAGCCATACTTAGTCATTTCTGTGGGTGTGTTTCCATAGAGTACTAGACCCTTCTGGCTCTTACAACTCTTTTTTCCTCTCTTTTGAAGACTTTCCCATGCTCCCTTAATGGATGGCTCTATGTCTTCGTATCTTCTGTCAGCTGCTGCAGGAATCCTCTCTGATGATTGGACTAGGCACCAATCTTAAATCAGAGGGATCTGATGGTAGAGGAAGTGATGAAGGAAGAAACCATAAAGATAAATTTCTTACATATGTGGGCAGTTAGGGAGTGATATGGAACCTATTGCAATGGAAACTTCTTGGAACCTGAGGTTGACCCTAGTAGGGACTCCTAGCAATGGAGAATTTGGAGCCTGAGGTAGGCATCTTATTTAACCAAACTAGCCTTCCTGCCATGGTACTGGTCCAACAACCCAGGCACAAAATCTATGATCCACAACCTACCCTGACCGCAAGATACTCTGCATCAATGGTGGTTTGGAGCTTGTGGGAGTGTACAACCAATGACTGTTCCAACCCGAAGACCACACCATGAGAGGGAGCCCATGCCTGCCACTTTCTAGATGATGAGGCTGCAGAAGCTGGATGGCTCCGAGACCTAAGGTAGAAACAAACACAAATGACTAAAGAGTACGTGTGTTGGAGGTAGTCAATTACATGATTCCTAATGGTACACTGCTATCCTCTTAGGATCTGTCCCCAGCTTTTACATTTGGATTCTGGTGCTCAAACCCTTTTCCTTATACTTGCCTGTAATTACATTACTGACTGAGACATCTCCCCACATCCTAATTTGCATACTTTTTCTTATTAAACAAATTTTTATGCTTTCTATTACTATGTTTAACAGTTTCATATCTTTATAAATAAGCAAATCAATGAAATTTTCTTCTATCAGTCTTAAAACTTTATCATATGAGCCAAGGCTTTACCAATGAAGGTGTTTTGTATATTCCAATTATTGGCTTTGAAACAGAATTTCATTCTAGCCCATGCCTATATTTAAGGCAGCAGAAGTCTAGCCTGGACATGTACGGAAGCTTTATCCCTAGTTTCACTATTTTACTGACTTCCTTTGGACCACTAAATATTCACAAATATGAGGTAATTTTTCTCATTTCTCTGTGCTTTGGGAAAAGAGGCAACTCATAGCTTTGTTAAAGATTATCATTTCAATGAGAGTTGTAAAATGAAGGCTTGGAAGGGCAAGAAAACATTTCTTTTTAGTTCACAGGACAAGTTCACATTCCTTTCAGTATTATAAGGGCAAGGTCCCTAGGGGGTAAGACTTTATGAACATTATAAAGGCAGGAGACTTCTTAAAGTAAAGATACTTTCCATATGCTTCAACCTACTGTCCATGGATTTTCCTTTAATAAAATAAAGATGATTTCTGTTCTGTGAAATCAAACATAACTAAATAAAACATTAACTTTGCTTTAGAACAGATATACATTATCAGGAATGCTTTTATTGATATGAAAATGTTTCAACAGGAACAAAAGTTATTTCTAACAATGTTTTAATATATACAAATCTATGTTTTAAATCTGTAATATCCATCTTAAAGTAACTTAAATGAAGATATTCACTTTATTTTAAAAAGTAGCACATATAAGGAATAAAAGATCAAAATTAGTTTCTTTAGTCCTGTTACATAGACAGTTTACTCACTCCAAGGTTAACACTTCTGAAAGAATTTTGTCATCAGTTAAGATTTGATTTAGATTTGTATAGGCATATAAAACATTCAATTATTTTGGAATTATGTTAGTATTGAATGAACTCAATTCTTCATTCACTATCTTTCTTTATACATATAAACAGGTACTATATTTTGGGGAAAATATTAACACTAAGATAGTTTGAACAATGGAGATACAGTAAACATAAATATTCATTCTTTGTATTATGTGGGTATGCAGATGTATAGAAGAAATAAAATATTGGTTTGGGATAAATAAATAAAAAACAAATATTCTTTTGCTCCAGACCTTCTGATTATGGTCTCTCATAGAGAAATTAATACATATATATAACTAATAGAGGAATTAACAAACTATGTAATACTGGGTGTTTTTCTTCCTTAGTAGATGATTAACTAAAACCTTGAGCTCACAAAGCTATGGTGTAATTCACTACCATAATATGTGATCTAAGTGCTGAAGTGCACATCACAGTGGAAAGAAAAACAGAGAGTGGAGAGATTCCTGAATTCCAGGTATCCTCACACCATATCCTGATAAGATTCTGTTAGAAAATAAGATAAATCAGAATGTTGAATGATGATAATACCACAGCTATCACCTTTGAACTTATCAGTAGTGGTTGTAGTCAGTCACTCTGGTGTGGTATGGGAAAAAAAAACCACTTCTGCTTTTCTAGGCAGATAGAACTTAACCAAATGAGCTTTACATTTCCATGATAATAATTAGCACTGGATCACTCTTAAGTATGTTACTATCTGCACAGGAAGTTGTCCTTTCTGTTAACAGTCAGCAAATACAGACAATTATACAACTAGAGTTGCTCTTGCTTCTTTCTAGTTCTCAGAATATGTGTATTAATATTGCCTTATGTTGTATAAAGTTATTTCCACATATGTTATTTAACATTTATGCATTCAAACCTATATTTAAATATGCATTTCATGTTACATATATTTTTATTATTTGAATGTTGAGATTATATTATATCATATTACATTATGAGATTATATTATTATATAGTAATATAATATATAGAATATATTATATATTATAATGTGTAATTATTACACCATACATCATTTAATATATAACAGATATATAGCATATTTAACATACTGTTATGTATTTTATAATATTTTACATAATACAAATATATTTGTATTAAATTTTAAGCAATACATGCTAACACTTCATTTGCTTGTGAAAGGATTGAAGGCTGACAAGTTATAACCCTGTCTTAGTCTGTTTGAGATCCTGAAACAGAGTGAAAAAACACTATTGGTTGGGGCAGCCATAGTTTATGTCCTAGAGGTTGGAGTCTGAGGACACAATTTCTGGCATGTTGATGTCTTTTCACTTCTAGTATCTTCAGTTAGTACAGAGCCAAAAGTGACCATGCTCACCTGTCTCTTTTCCATTAGGTTCCACCTGCAATGCAAATGTGATAGAATTTCAACTTTCAAATTTTGTGAGAACACGCATTTATCAGAACATAAGATCCCTACATCCCACAGATAATTATGCAAAATAAGGATCAAAAGCAGAATCTAAAACCAAACCATATGACTAAATTTGCAGAGGAAGAAGAAGAAGAAGAAGAAGAAGAAGAAGAAGAAGAAGAAGAAGAAGAAGAAGAAGAAGAAGAAGAAAAAGAAGAGGAAGAAGATGGAGGAGGAGGAGGAGGAGCAGGAGGAGGAGGAGGAGGAGGAGGAGGAGGAGGAGGAAAGGAAGGAATGAAGGAAAGGAAGGAAGGAAGGAAAGAAAGAAGAAAGAAACAAAGAAACAAAGAAACAAAGAAAGAAAGAAAGAAAGGGAAAAATAACAAGAAAAACTAAAATAAGGAAAAGAAGCTAAATGAAAGCAAACATAGGCAGTGAATTGGAAATTCAGCATCATTACTTAGGTTAAAATTTTTAATCTCTTTAGTAATAAAATGTACAGTAATAAGTGATATAACGTCCTTTACATATATAGTTGGTTTAAATTTGATTTTCAAGATTCTAGTTCATTCCAAAATAATTACAATTATTTTTTGCCAATTCTCAGTCATTCTCTGTTTCAATCAGCGTTTCTGAGATTATTGAAGTATAGGATTCAAAAATTGTCTCCGTTCTTGCTTTATTCTAGGTTTGAATAAAGGGACATGGAGAATTATAACCTGTACTATAAGATGATTCTAGAATTTTATCCTAAATGGAGTGAAATACAAGCTACTATATTTTGTATTGGGTTGTAAGACTCTGACTTTTCGTAAATATCTGCTTGATTTCACTATGAACCCAATATCCCCTTTCAGTGCTGTCATTTCTCCATCATATGATATCTCAACTACTATTCCTAAGAACATCAGAACACCCACACATTTTTCAAATAATATGCCTTGGAAAATGTCTTCAATCCCATATTCATACATTGAAAATATAGTTTTATCCATGTATCAGCTTAAAATATGAGAAATGAATAACTCCTTTTCTATTTTATTTACTTTGCATCCTGATTACTTTCTCCACTTCAGGTTATCCCCAACACAGGTTCCTCTGACGTGCCTCCTCCCCTTTTGCTCCTAGAGGGTAGGTGCCCCCCTCAGATATCCTCCCACCATGTCAAATCAAGTCTGTAGGGCAACGTTCTTCTACCACGGAGATTAGATAAGACAGCCAAGTTAGGGTAATGATTCCACAGACAAACAACACCTTTACGTATAACCCCTGCTCTCTTTGTTTGGGACCCATATGAAGACCAAGCTGTAGGTCTGTTACGTACGTGCATGGGTCCTTAGTCCAGCCTATGTATGCTCTTCTACAGGTGGTTCAGTATTTCACACCTCCTAAGGATTCCAACTAGTTGACTCATTTGGCTTTCTTTGGAGTTGCTGTCCCTTCCCATGCCATCACTCATTCCCCCAATTCTTCCATAGAGTTCCCAAGCTCCAGCCAGTGTTTAGTTGTGGGTCTCTATATATGTCTAAGTCAGCTGCTAGGTGGTGCCTCTCAGAGGACTTTTATACTAGGCAAGCATAGCAGAGTATCATTAATAGTGTCAGGGATTAGTAATTGCCCATGGTATGGGTCCCTATTTGGGCTGGCTATTGCTTGGCCATTCCTTCTGTCTCTATTTCATTCCCTATCCCTGCATGTCTTGTAGGCAGGATAAATTTGGGGTTGAAAGTTTTATGAGTTGGTTGGTGTCCCTATCGTTGCACTGGAGCTTGAACCCAGCTACAGAAAGTGGTCTCTTCAAGTTCCATATTCCTACTGCTGTGAGTCTAAGATACTTGGGAGCCTCCCCTATTCTAGGTCTCTGGCATGTCCTCCAGAGGAGGACCTGCTCTATCACTCCTGTCAGCTGCAGATTTCCATTCACAGAGTCATCTGGTCATCTCTCTGTCTCTCCCCATACCTAATCCTAACCCATCTCCCATCCTCCTCCTTATCACCATCCCCTCTTCAGCCCAGTTCTTTTCCTACATTTGCCTTCTATGACTATTTTATTTCTCCTTCTAAGTGAGAGTCAAGCATTTTCTCTTGAATCTTTTTTTTTTTTATTTAGGTTCTTTGGATCTGTGGAGTATAGCATGAGTATCCTATATTTTATGACTAATATACACTTATAAGTGAGTACATACCATGCATGTCCTTTTGGGACTTGGTAACCTCACTCAGAATGCTATTTCCAAGTCCCATCTATTTGTCTGCAAAATTCATGATGTCATTGTTTTTAGTGGCTAAATAGTATTCCATTTTGTAGGTGTACTACATTTTCTTTATCTATTATTCAGCTGAGATACATTCTAGGTTGGTTCTAGTTTCTAGATATTCTGAATAAAGCTACTATGAACATAGTTAAACAAGTGTCCCTGTGGTATAGTAAGGTATCTTTTGGATATATGCTCAGATGTGGTATACCTGAGTCTTGAGTTAGAACTATTCTCAGTCTTCCAAGAAACAGACAAATTGATTTCCTGAGTGGTTGTGCAAGTTTCCAATCACACAATCACACCAGTAAGGGAAGAGTGTTTCCTTTGCTCCACAACTTCATCAACATGTGCTGTCCTTTGAGTTTCCAATCTTAGATATTCTGATGAGTATAAGGTGGAATCTCAGAGTTGTTTTGATTTTCATTTTTCTGATGACTAAGCACTCTGAACGTTTTTTCAAGCATTTCTCTGCCATTTGAGATTCCTTTGAAGAGAATTCCCTGTATAGCCTTGTACTCATTTTAACTGGGTTATTGGTGTCTAATTTCATGAGTTCTTTATAAATTTTGGATATTAGCCCTCTATCAGATGTAGGGATGGTGAAGATCCTTCCTCAATCTGTAGGCTGCCATTTTGACCTATTGAAATTTTCAATAGGACACATTTCAGTTTCATGAGATCCATTTATCAAATATTGATCTTAAAACCTGAACCATTTGTGTTCAGTTCAGAATGTTGTCTCCTGTATCAATGAGTTCAAGGGTATTTCACAAGTTTTGTTCTATTAGATTTACTATATCTGGTTTTATAAACAGATCATTGATCTGCTTTAAGTTGAGTTTTGTGTAGGTTGATAAATATGGATCTATTTGCATTCTTCTACATACTAACATCCAATTAGACCAGCACCATTTGTTGAAGATACTTTTTTTTTCTGTTGCATGTTTTTTTCTTTTTTGTAACAACAACAAAAAAAATCATGATTCTACAGGTGTGTGGTCTTCAATGTCAGGTATTCAATTCTATTCCATTGATCAACCTGTCTGCTCCTATACCCATACCATGCAGTTTATTTTTTTGTTTTGTTTTTGTCTTTTAATTGCTCTGTAGTACAGCTTGAGGTCAAGGATTGCTGTACCTTAGGATGTTCTTTTATTATTCAGGATTGTTTTAGCTATCCTGTCTTTTTTTTTTTCCATATGAAGTTGGGAATTGCTCTGTCAAGGTGTGTAAAGAATTATGTTAGAATTTTGATGGGAATTCATTGAACTTGTAAATTGTTTTTGGTACGATGACCTTCTTAGAAATGACTAACTTTTTAACGTATTGAATAACATTTAATCTGCACTTTGGAACTGTTTCAAATAGATGGCATTTTGCTGACCTTGATTACGCTGTTGATAAATTCTGGGAAGACGTAGATACTACAGATATTAACTTTCTTATTAATTTTTTGTATGTTTTCACTATTGTTAAGTCTCATCTCTATTGCCCAAAATATTTTATGTTCCTTATTTGTGTAGAGCTTAAAATAATGTTTAGTATCTCATAGATTTTTGTACAGATCTCCAATTTATGAATGAATGGTACTCTAAATTCCCAGAATTTGTGCTTTTATAGCATTGAACTAATAACTTTTAATATATAAATACATATAATTTTCTCTCATGCAAATCTCTTGAAATTAAAATGTTAGTTCCTGTATACCATCTTAGAATGGTATTTTGAAATGCAATATTTAGAATCAAATGAGTTAATAAAAGATTTTTTTCAAAAGATTTAGTGAATACCCTTTTTATTTAAGAGAGTTAAAATATATTACAAGCACTTAAAAATGTGGATTGTAGTGTTTTGAATAAAAATGACCCCTGTAACCCCATAGAGAGAGAGGTACTATTAAGAGATGAATCTTTGTTGGAGTGTGTATGGCTTTGTTAGAAGAAGTATGTCACTAGGGTGTGAGCTTTGAGTTCTCAGATGCTTAAGCCACACCCAACATGGCATTATCTTCCCACAGCCTTGAATCATTGTAACATTCTCAGCTACCTCTCCAGCACAATGTATGCCTGTGTACTGCTGTGCTTCCCATCATGATGACATTGGACTAAACCTTTGAACTAAAATTCCGATCCAATTAAATGTTTTCCTGTACAAGAGTTGCTGTAGTTATGGTGTCTCTTAATAGCAATAAGAACTCTTAGACATGTATAAATGGTGGTCTTTGTACAGATGTGTCACTAATATTATCATTTTAAAATTAATTCATCATTAAAGAGTGAATTAACCAAATTATAACACTTCATGAAAGTTAAAGCAGTCGCCAAGTAAATTGTTATAATAGACATGAAATTAAAAACCCAAGAAGGCACATACATATATGTAAAAATTGTAAAAAAAATAGTATCATACAATTAAAAATCAAAAATTTTACATTCTAATGATTGGTCTAATGATCTACATCAGAATTTAAAAAAAAAATTCCACATTAAAATCACCACTTAATTGAGGAAAAAAATGAAAAAAAAATGAACTAGAGGAAAATGAATGCTCTATGTCAGCAGTTCTGTGTAGAGAGACTATCATAAAACCTAACATAATTGTATAAGAACCAGGGAAGTTCAATTGATTCACTTACTGAGAAACTATTCTGTTTTTGCTTTCTTTTTTTTTTAAAAAAATATTAACTAAGATTAAAGACTTGTAGAAAGTCTAAGAAGAGAGACAACAGGCATGAAAAAATTTTCTTTATAATCATACAGCTTCACTGGGGACTTTATACCTTTTAAGGTGATTCAGACTCTATATTACATCAGGTTACAAATAACAATTACCAGAGAGCTGAGGAATGCCGTAACACTTCAGAGACTGAAGTGTTACTTGACATCACAAAAAACCTGAAATTCTTTAAATGTGTTTTTACTTTTTTTTTGTTGTTGTTGTTTTTTGTTTTTTGATTTTTTTTAGACAGGATTTTTCTGTGTAGTCCTGGCTGTCCTGGAACTCACTCTGTAGACCAGGCTGGCCTCAACCTCAGAAATCGGCCTGCCTCTGCCTCCCAGGTGCTGGGATTAAAGTCATGCACGACCACTGCCCAGCTAAGTGTTTATTTACAATGTGCTAGCTCACAATTTGTAAAATTCATTATATATGTATTCATTATATATATATATGAGAGAGAGAAAGAGAGAGAGAGAAAGAGAGGGAGATAGATGGGCAGAAAAAGTAGAAATATGTGGTTCTAAAAATTACTCCCAATATAATCATTAGACAAAACATTTAAGAACTGCTTTCTTTCCATCATATCTATTCATTGAAATAGCAAATATTGTTAGAATTAAGTCCTTTGTATATTTTAATTACAAATGTGCCAAAAATGTTGAAAATATTTAGAGAAATACTTACTTATTTACCTTATAATCAA
Organism: Rhabdomys pumilio; assembly: GCA_030674055.1. NCBI lineage: Eukaryota > Metazoa > Chordata > Mammalia > Rodentia > Muridae > Rhabdomys > Rhabdomys pumilio. The sequence continues at coordinate 22,534,478 of JANHMN010000007.1, forward strand.
TTGACCTGATGTTAAAAACATTGATCAGGTTTTTAATAAAGAATAAGGTACAATGGATATCAAGTCAAAGTCTTATTCTGCCATAAAATTATTATTAGATTCCAACTATCAATGAGAAAATAACTTCCTGTGATGATTACCTAATCTCATGAAAAGCATATGAATAGAATTAAAGACAAATTTAAACAAAAGCCCAATAATTTTAGGGGATATTAATGCTCTACTCTAAATATTAGATTGGTCATCTAGACAAAGAAACAACCAGAAAAACCTCAGAATTAGATGGCAACTAACATACAACAGGCTTAACATATATTTACAAATTATCTCCTCCAAACACTGAAGAGTACACATTTTCTTCAGCAGCACATGAAAGCATCTCTAAAAAAAAAAAATATGCTGGGACAAAACGAAACCCTTAACAAACCAGAAAAATTGGAATAACCCCACATATCCTATTTGTGTATTATGCAATAAAATGTAAAACATATAGACATATCCACTATATATGCAAACTACAAAAAATAGAGAACTCAACCCAAAACAATGCCTGGGTCAAAGAAGATATCAAAAAAGAGAACAATATTTCTGAACTAAATGAAAATGAAAATACAGCAATATATCTGAAGCACAAATGCAGCTCTAAAAGACAAAGATAAAATCATAAGTGCATACTTTAAGAAATCATAAAGACCACAAAAAGTGGCTTACTGATGCAATCAAGAATTTAAAATCTGACATAAAACAAACCCAAACCTGAAGAAATAAATAAATAAATGTGAAGCAGAAATTATATACTTGGATACAAGAAAACAATTTAAAGAATCAACTGATCTAAGAATAGTGCTTTGAAAGGTAAACAATTCTTCCTAAGAAGAGTTCTTTGAGGACGTAGACAAACAATTTTATGAGATATGGCAGAGATGAGTAGTTAATTTGTAAGATAATTCAGATATGGTTCTCTGTCTCCAGTAGGTAGACCAAACATACCTGAAGCGTGTTGTAGCCTCAAAAATATTCCATTGTGCCCTCAGTCATGATTTTCTGGTTGTTTATGAACACCCCAGCTGAAGTTCTAGATGTGATTTTCAGTGTTCAGAGAGATCTAGAAAAGGTAAGCTTATTCATTAGTAAACCTCAGAGACAGCAATTATATCAGGTGAATAAAAGATACTTTTACACCTTATTAGTATAGCTAAAGACCAGTGATAAATTACTACCAATTAACATGTGCTTTTTTCTTGCGTCAAAAGTGAGAGAATGAGTATAATTTCAATACAGGCATCGGGGTATGATTAGGTATGATTGGAATCTTAATAGACAGATGTGCAGTCATTGTAAATGATAATGCTCCCGTTACAACCGAATATTTTTAATTTATCATGCAATCAAAGAAAGCCTGTGACAAATCTTCTCCAAGTAAAGGTCAAATTTTGCTCTAGCTTGTCAAGATTGATGCGTAAATGTAAAATGACCAAGATTTTCTGTAAAATTATATATGAATCTCCCTCTTTTTTTATATACATCTTATTTGTATAGGTTAAGCATTTTGTATTCAACTATTACAAACCAGAAAGCATTATTTTCTAAAATGTATTATCTGTAAGTATCTTTTATGAGGAATGAGTTATATGCCATAATGTAATGTTTCTGGAAAATTAAAACATTATTGATTCAATTCTTTCTAATAAATTTTCTGAAGAAACTGTGCATGAGACATTGGCAGTCTCTTAGGTTATATGTTGTTTTAAAAATAATTGTATATTTTTCATATTATAATATAACATTTCCTTTTCCCTTTGCTTTCTCTAGCATTCATATCCTTCTACTTTTTCAGATTCATGGCCTCATTTTTCATTTATTGTTGTTATATACACCATCATAGCAGCTTAAACATCAGATTAATAAAAATAACAGTTGAGTTGATGCCTTGATCATGTTAATTTTTGATAACTTGGAGATTATTAACATTTAGCAGATACAGATGGGATGTTATGATAAGTATTCCATCATTCATAAGACAGCATTGGCAATAAGGAATTAGCTTCAACTGTTGTGATAGCAAACCCTCTTCTTCTACGCCCTTGGCATTTCAAGTAACATTCAGTCACATCTTAAAAGAAAAATTTCAATCTTTTTATCATTGCTTTAGGAGAACAATTAAATTAAGGTTATGTCAGCCAAGTTGTCCCATGTTCCCATTTAACATAGGAAGAGATGTATAAATGCATAGTTCTATATAATACAAATTAATGATTTAGGGAACTAATTTTATTGTATAATGTTATATACACTATTCATATTTATTAAAAACCTCATGTATTTGGGTGGTATTCAGGAGTGACGTTTTATTAGAATGGGAGAGAAGAGTATTATTTCTTTGACATTCTTCACATTGTTTTCTTTTACAAATAGTATGATCATGCCTCATGTTTTATCTCTTGTTGAATATACAATGGTAATTTTATGGCTTATTGTCATGCATTTGATTGTATGTGTATGTTGGTAAATATGTGCAGAGAAGGATTCTGTGTGTGTGTGTGTGTGTGTGTGTGTGTGTGTATGTGTGTGTGTGTGTGTGTCTGTATGTGTGTGTGTATAAGTGAAATCCAGATACCAATGTTATATTTCTCCCTTAATCATTGTCCACCCTGACTATGAGAAAAAGTTTCCCATTGAAACAAGAGTAAGTTGATTGTCCAGGCAATCTGCTTAATAAAATCCAGGAATCCTGCTGTGTCAACCTTTTTGAGCAAATTTTAATATGGAGGATAGGGATCTGAATACTGGTTGTCATGAATGGACTACAAGCCCATTATGAAGTCATCTGTCTTCACAATCCCTATTGTTATTTATTTTTATGGCAGACATACCCACATGTGGCTCAGACTATACTACCTGTGGTGTATTTGTTTTGTTAGATCCACTTATTTTATATCCACATTTACTTTTTTTTCTCTTGATAAAGCAATCACTCATTTTCAAGTCCCTACATGGGAAGTGGGTGAATATTTGTAGGAATTCAGTTTGTTCTCTTCTCTTCTGCTCAGAATAAGCCATTTGGATATTCAGCTCACACTTAGAACTTCTACTTTTAGGGCAGCCAGATCATAGAGGGACAATTGGAAATTTTGTGTATCCTGCAGCTTAGTAATATTATTTAAAGATCCTGAAATCAGCTGCTGTTCATGTGTTGAAACTACCTTAATAATGACACTCACTATGTATGTAAGGAGAGGAATAGCAACACCCAACAATGTTTTTTATTTCTAGATCTCAGTCTCCTATGCTTTCAATGCTCCTGAATGTCAAATATTTCCAGAGTCAAATAGGTAATACAGTTAAATGCTTTATTTACTGTCAGCTCAAACTGAACACTGACTGACTTAACACAACACATTACTGTGTGATTCCAAGATTCACTGTAGATTTCTTTAGCATCTGAGTACAGTACTGAGGAGTGCCAACGAAGGAGTCCTAATTAGTCCCAACTGCTCTGTTTTCTGCTTCTTTTTGGCCAGTTTGTGGGATTTAGATTTTATTGTCTTTGTGTGTATAGAACGTAGACCATACTTTTAGAATCTAGTCCCAGGAGCCAAAGCAACATTTTGCTACTGGGCAATAGACAGCTATATCCATGCTTCCAACATGAAAAATGTAGGACTTTTACTTTTCTCGTCTCTATCAATAGTAAACAAGACAATTGTCTTTTTACTCAAGACACACATTTTGGATCTGTAAATTGCACCATTGTCATTATTGACTTGCCTTTGAATGACAAATCATAGAAGTCATATAAGAATCAAGCAGAATCCCTTCCTCTGCCACTTTAATTAAGCAAATCCAGTCATGATGAAAAGTGCTCAAGTTCCATATATTTTACAAAGGGCATTGGCAGAAACTCGCCCTTAATAACTTGTAAATGAGTTTCACAAGTTTGTGGAGCCTAGCTTTAGTCTCTAACATTTTATTGATGATATCTCTAAAGTCAACAATAACATAGGAGGTAGAGATTGAGAAGGAACCATTGTCAACGTTGTATTTCTTGTTTTAGCATCACAATATGCCTGGAGTTATGTTATGTGGGGAATACACAGGAGACAACTCCACAGACATATCAGAATTTGTGAAAAGGGAGCTGGACTATAGATAGGAATCATAAATGCAATGGAAACCACCTTTCTTTCCTTTTCTTTAAACATTCTTATTACATCTGTTTTGTCCTGTTTGGTTGCTGTTTCTGGGAGGCCTACTCTTTTTTCTTGGGAAATGGGGAGTATATGTGGGGGAGAATGGAAATGGGGTAAACTGAGAGGAATAGAGAGAGGGGAAACTGGGGTCAGGGTGTGTTAATATGTTCCATGGAAGCTGGAGTTTCATGGAAACTTAATTTGTTTTTGCTCACCTTTATTTGTCTTTTGTATTCAATAGCATGATGTTAGCACACTCTTTTTCCCAAGAAGTTAGTGCAACGTTACTTACTTTTTGTGTGTATTATCTACCAATTCTATGCAAAGGTATGTGACTATTTTAAGATGTTTCACTAGGTTTATATTTGTTTTTCTCTCAGAATAATAATTCCTAGGTCCAGCTTTAAAAATTCTAACTCCTGTGTGTAACTGCAACTTCAGCAACATCCATGACTGAAAGACAACCAAGGGAAGCAGCCATAGCTATACTACTCAGGGAGTCCTTGGGCTAAGCTGGCCAACCATTCTAAAGAATATTTCTTATGCTTGTTTCTGGGGTGTCTCCTAGGTTCTTGTCCTTGTAATGTTATCTATGTTCCATGGTACTAGAAAATATTATGCAAGCTACCAAGGGTGGGGAACAGTTAATGGTCCTAATCAACTGTGAGCCCTATGAATTACAATAGCTAGCAGGGCAAGAGATTCATAAAAGCTTAAGTGTGGAACTCACTCTAATTGGCTGTGATTATACTCTTCTGTATTTGTTAGACTCTGGGAGAGCTTCTCAGAAAACAGTCATATCAGACTTCAGTAAGCAAACACTTCCCAGCATCCACAATGTCAGGGTTTGACAACTGTGTAAGGGATGGATCCCCAGATGGGGCAGTCACTGGACGGCCTTTTCTTCAGTCTCTGCTCCATATTTTGTTTCCATATTTGCTCCTGTGAGTATTTTCCCCCTTCTCAGAAGGACTGAAACATCCACATTTTGGTCCTCCTTCTTCTTGAGCTTTATATGATCTGTGGATTGCATCTTGGGTATGCTGAGCTTTTGGGCTAATATCCACTTATCAGTGAGTACATATCATGTGTGTTCTTTTGTGATTGTGTTACCTCACTCAGAATGATATTTTCAAGTTCCATTCAATTACCTCTGAATTTCATGAAGTCATTGTTTTTAATAGCTGAGTAGTTTTCCATTGCGAAAATGTACCACCACATTGTCTGTATCCATTCCTCTGTTAAGGGACATCTGGGTTGTTTACAGTTTCTGGTTATTATAAATATGGCTGCTGTGAACATAATGGAGCATGTGTCTGTGGGGCTGTAGCTCACACATGGGTATGGGTTCTGTTGGGCTGAGTTGTGGGTCTACCTCCCCAGGTGGCTGAAACTGAAACTCAGGGGGGCAGAAGCATGGGAATTCAACTGAGTTTGCTATGGGAAGCTACAGAGTTCTACTGGGGAGATCCCAGTCTGAGGTCCCACAGGAGTGGAGCTCTTGGGTTGGGGACCCACCCCCCACTGAGAGGCCGCTGAAGGACCAAGACTTGGAAAGGGAGAAAGATGAGCTCCATTGGTGCTCCTGTATAAAAATGAGACTATTGGTCACAGCAACTTGCTTAGATGAGTAATTGCTGGCTTGGCTAGCTTGCTTGAGTTGGTAGGCTCCATGGCTGGAACACAGAGAGTTCCTCAGCAGGAGATTAGAAGGTCTTCAGTAGTTGAAGACCTTCTCCATGGTCCTCCCCGCCCCCAGCAAGCCCCAAAGATGAGAGGAAGTCCATGATTTTAAAAGGTTTATTGTCATGGTGAAAAGTGGATGAAGCTGTACCCCATGTTCTCAGGGTGGGCCTGAGGTTAAATACCTTTTGCAAGTAGGAGGGGGGTCTGGGAGGGAATGCTTAATTGGCTATGCCCTCTGGCTTTAGGTATCTCATTTAATATGGAGGTCTCTTGAGGCTCTGTGACTTGTAGTCACTCCCTCTGCCTGTGCTACATGACACAAACCTCTCTTTGGAAGGGGCTGTAGAGGGCTGTAACTAAGTGAGTAGAACTGGGAGGCCCAGGAGTATTGCCAAACTCCTACCACTCCTTTAGGGTTTCTGGGGTTCGAAGCCAACTCAACTGGGTACCTCATTACCTCTCACAGCCCACTGCCCCACATGTGTTCTTGTTATATGTTGGAACATCTTTTGTGTCTATGCCAGGAGTGATATAGCTGGGTCCACAGGTAATATTATGACCAATGTTCTGAGGAACCACCAGACTGATTTTCAGAGTGGTTGTACTAGCTTGCAATCCAACCAGCAATGGAGGAGTGTTCCTCTCTCTCCACATCCTCACCAGAAACCATTGGACTGAGTATGGGAGTCCCCGACAGAGAAGTTGGAGATGGAACTAAAGGAGTTGAGGGGGTTTGTAGTACCACAGGCAACTGCAAACAGTGTCAACAGGCCAGATTCCCCAGGAGCTCTCAGGGATCAGACCAGCAACCAAAGAATATATGTGAAGGAACCCATGGCTCTGGCCCTGTATGTGGCAGAGAATGGCCTTTTTGGACATCAGTGGGAGGAGTGGCCCTTGGTCCTGTGGGGGTTTTATGCCCCAGTATAGGGGAATGCCAGGGTGGGAAGGTGGAAATGGGTTGGTGGGTAGGGGAGCATCCTCATAGCTGTAGGGGGAGGGGGATGGTTGGTATAGGATGTTTCCAGAGGGGAGACTTGGAGAGGGAATAACATTTGAAATGTGAATAAAGAAAATATCCAATAAAAGAAAAACTAATTGGAACTCACACGGTGTTCGTAACCAGAAGCCCACTGAACAAGAGGAAACTAATGCCTGCTACTACTAACTTACCCAACTTCCTGTGGCTCTTAATTTCAGAAGAGAATCTACTATCACTAGTTTATTAATCAACCATAACTTATTACTCCATTCTAGATTTTATGTTTATATCCACAGGCAAATGCAGCTATTGTCCTTCATTAGGAAAACATCCTTTTGCAAGTAAGTGAAGACCATCACAAATTCAAATTGGAAAAAATGCAGAGATAAATAATTTATTGAGACTCCAGTTTCAATAGATAGGTACATCTATATCCTAGCTCCTACATGTCTGGCTCAGGAATCATTGTAGAAGAGAGAGAGAATTTAAGAGCCAGAATACCAGAGTATCTGCTGTGAAAGAACCTTCGAAATGGCTGCATAAAAGAGATCTGAAAAAGGACAATGGCAATTCACAGACCAATGTAGAAGGAGGAAGTCTCACAATATCCAGGAACTACAAACAACGTATGACGACAAGAAAATCCCCTCCCAGAGATGAGTTCCAGATAGGTTGACCAATAAAAAGTGGTCAGCCCTGAAACCGTATATACAATAACAACAAAAATAGCTTCCCTGGGTTGTCTTTACAAATTTTTCCAGAAATTACATATGTTACAATATATGTTGGGTATGATTCTCCACTCTTAAACCAGGAAGCATCAGCAATTTATTCCTTCTGAGAAAGGAAGAGTCAGTTTTCCCTAAGAGATCAGCCCCATGGAAGAGCATACACGAAAGAGTATTTGGGAAATAAAAGTGATTTGGATTTTTTTGTTTGTTTGTTTTGTTTTGTTTTTATCTTGCTTGTTTGGATGTTTAACTTATGAAAAGGACACAAAGCTTGAGAGTTGGCTGAGGATCAATGGGAAGTAGATCTGAGAAGAGTTAAGGATCTGTGAATATGATGTACATAGCTCACAAACAGCTATTAAAACGAAAGAATCAAACTTTGAAAATTGAAGTATTTATTTTTTTCCATTTTCTTTATTGTGACCACTTGTATTTATCATAAATTTTCTCTTTACATTATTTATCAAAAGCAGCACTTAGTGAGTAGCACAACCAAATCTTTCATTGGAAACTCAAAATATCTATTTCCTCATATATAGTTATATAACTTTGTTTATTCTCAGTTAAAAGTAAGTAAATAAAATATCAACCTCAAACTTTAGAATTATAATAATCATCACACTACTTTTGATATAATGAAAATTTGCAGTCTGTGTTATGGTGAAATTATAGGTAAAAAGAATAATAACAAGAATTAAAGCAAATGAAAAAACAGATTTTTTAAGCAAAGTGCTACAAAAATGAAAAAAAAGTTCAAATTTGGGGATGCAGGGCATGCTCAATGCATAAGTTGGTTTCAATTAATCATGTTAAACTTAAAAGACATATGTAGATGTCAAGGCAAATTTCATAGTTCATGAGTTGTCTCTTTGGAATACTTTGTTACACAGCTACTAATTAACATCCCATGGTAATGTCCTTCAGGTGAATACCTGTACCACCTTCAAACTGTTTTATGGCTTATTTATTTCTATATTTTTGTTATTATAAATGTAAAGCTGAATATATATAACTATATTTTCATTTTATAGTATAAATATAAGTTAGAAATATTCATATGCAGTATGTAATAGATATCATCAACATAATTAAATATACAATTTAATCTTGGTCCTTAAAATAAATAATATGCCACTAATTTTAGAATAGAAGTTATGAAATTTCATATATACATTAAAATATCATGCTTTCTAACATTTCTTTACTTGTGAATTAAAAACTGCATTTGATTTTATGCAAAAATGATGTTCAGTCAATTACATAACTATTATGAAACAAGCATTAAAAGGTAAAATATTCAATTCTAAATGATGGATCATTAGTATGTAATATTTTTGAGAAAAATTCTTTGTAGCTTTAAATCAGAGTACTAAAATTCCACAAATAGAAATACATTTATGCAGTGTAAAGAAAGAGAAGAACAACTATGTATTATTTGGCCAAGGTTGACATCAGATTTAGTTAAGCATTTCCATGTGCCATTGTCTTGCTACCTAAAGAAAAAAAACTCATTTGTCTCTAGTTTGTTTTGCTGTGCATACCAGTTTATGGAATTACAGAAACCTTATTTTATATTTTGATTTACTTCAGATAATTTTGTTCAAAAGCTTCTTTTTATATGACTGAAAATAACTAAAGTTAGAGAAATAAAGAATTTGACTAACAATTAATGGTAGAAAAATTCTGAAACCCCGACTTCTGTTTACAGTGATTATTTCACCCCTATAGTTTTCTTATAAGTACCCCCTACAAGAGCAAATTAATAATAATATGTTTCTTCTGTATTAGTAGTAAAACAGTAGCTTTCTGGAGTAGAGCGTTCCCTAGTACTTTCATCTGAGCATTAGGGAATGGCTTGTTTTGTATTGCTCCCAGGATCTCAAGCCTTGTCATTCCTAGGGACAAGTCAAAGAAGAAAAACAGAAGGTCATCTTTGGGTCACTGCTATTCAGTTTGCTGTTTCAAGCTGAAAACCAAGGCCATTAAATATGAAAATCCACTCATTGTCCCCAGCCTGATTGTATCCTGTCTTTCAGATCAGACTCACCATAGCCATAGCAACCCTAATAGGCGGATGTGCATTGGACCACATCATTTGCAGGGTGTCTTTAACTGAGAAAAGTTTTGTTGAAAATATGTGTGATTAATGCATTCAACTATTATCTCTAATTGAACAGACATGAAAGTGGGCCACTTTGTCGGCACAGATAAGCCTATTGCATGGCTATTAATGGCACATTCAGCCCTTGCTGAATTAATCTATTATTGCCTCTTGTCTTCAGTAACCATAACATGTTGTTGGAAGGCTGTGCAAAATTTGAGTAACTGGTTGAACCACAGCTCCAATAATCCTCTAGACATGGGTGTTAAAGAAGAGAGGAAAACTATTTGGAACAAAATTGAATGTGCTGTTCTGTTTATGGTATTATAAGGCAATGGCACATTGTAAAAAAAAAATGTTTTCATCAGAGTGGTGCTTTGCCTTAAGATCATTAGTTATTCAGACAGATTTACAGAATTCTCTTATCCAGATAGTATCTAAATCATAAGATCGATCACTATGGAAAACAGAACTTTGCACTGCATGAATACTTGTGTGTTGTGAGAAAGAGAGAGAGAGACAGACAGACAGACTGAGAGAGAGAGAGAGAGAGAGAGAGAGAGAGAACATTCAAATTTAAAATAAGTAAATATCCTTTCAATAGTCTTTCTTAGATACACACTGCTATAAAAATTATGTAAATCTTATTGAATTTATATAGAGTGTGAACAATACAGATACTAAAAAACTATTTTTTTTTTCTGGAGCAAAACTCCTTTTAGTAACACTGAAGAGGGAAGAGTCTAGATCATGATTAAATAAGCAAAAAGACATCTTTGTGGATACTGGAAACATATCTGTGTTTAACGCAGATATAAACAAAAATAACATTGAATATGCTACTTCATACAATCAGGCACAATCAATTTGTTCTTTGGAAATTTTGATGAGTAAAGGGTGCCATTCATGATTTCTGTGATGAGCAATAGAAGCCAAGAAAAACTAGAATGAAATTTTCAAGAGAAATAAAATAGTTTCTATCTTTTAAAAGAAAACTTAGAGCATCAACTCAAAGCAAACTCCCTGATCCTCTAGGTCTCCTAGTAATGTCTAATGCTATGACACAAAGCGATAGAGACAACTGAGGACAACTGGGTCCAGAGGATGTGACCTTTCCCAGGGAAGAGCACATGACTTTGTTGTCTGAGGCCAAACAGTCAGTACTTGAAAACATATACATAGAAAATTATACTGATGGAATAGGGTTCCTTTTGGAATATATATGTATGCTAATATGCATATAATTCTACTGTAACAAATACTGAAAAATATGTCATGAATTTGAAATAGAATTAGTACGGGTATATGAATGGGCTTACAGGGAGGAAAGAAAGGGAGAAATCCATTTATTTTATGATCTCAAACAGAATTTGAGGAAAAAGAAACTTTTCTGTGTCTGAAATGTTCTTTTACATATTGGTAGCCCCATGTATATTCATTTAACAAACAGGTTAATTAAACTGTCTGTGTATTCCTGGTTAAACAAAGGTTCATGTGTCTATAACATCAAGTGATAAATTATAACATAAATATGAGATAGTTTGAAAAGCAATCTTTAAATGGGAAATGTTAAATAGTTGTCTCAAATTCTAAAATAACGCACTCCTATAAATCATTCATCCATATTTTAACTTATATAAAATGTGTATAAACATAAAAAGTATGATTATTGGGTTAAATAATTGCAGTCTGATTATAATAATTATAAACCTCTAATATTTAACAAATGACACTCATGATAATAAAGGGGTATATATCTTGAAAAATATCATATATCTCATAAAAATTTTGCAATAAAGCACAAATACCTTTTATGAATAGTAAAAGGATAAATTAACTAATAATTCTATATCCACTCAAAAAGGAACAAAACTTTAATTCATTACTTCATTATTTAAAAGGATATACAGACAAGAATTTTTTATTCTCTATGGACCAATAGTTGACCTGAACATTGAATGAGAGTATCATTGTTTGCAGACGATAAGATAGTATACATAAGAGATCCCAAAAATCTCACCAGAGAACTCCGAAACCTGATAAACAACTTTAGCAAAGTGGCTAGATATAAAACTAACTCAAAGAAATCAATATCCTTCCTCTACTCAAAAGAAAAAAGCTCTGAGAAAGAAATTAGGCAAATGACACCCTTCACAATAGTCACAAATGATATAAAATATCTTGGTGTGCTTCTAACCAAGCAAGTGAAAGATTTATGTGACAAAAACTTCAAATTCTTGAAGAAAGAAATGGAAGAAGATTTCAGAAGACAGAAAGATCTCCCATGCCCATGGATTGGCAGGAATAATACAGTAAAAATGGTTATTTTAACAAGAGTAGTCTACAGATTCAATGCAATCCCCATCAAAATTCCAACAAAATTCTCCATAGAGTTTGAAAGAGCAATTCTCAAATTCATTTGGAATAACAAAAAAAATCTAGGATAGTGAAAACTATTTTCAACAATAAAAGAACTTCTGGGGGAATCACCATCCCTGAACTCAAGTTATACTATAGATTAATAGTGATAAAAACTGCATGGTATTGGTACAGAAACAATGTAGCAAGTAGATCAATGAAATAGAATTGAAGACCCAGAAATGAAGCCAAGCACCTATGGTCACTTGATCTTTGACAAAGAATTTAAAATAATCCAGTGGAAAAAAAGACAGCATTTTCAAAAAATTGTGCTGGCTCAACTGGTGGTCTGCATGTAGAAGATTGCAAATTGATCCATTCTTATCTCCTTTTACAAAGCTCAAATACAAGAGGATTAAAGGCTTCCACATAAAACCAGATATGCTGAATCTAGTGGAAGAGAATGTGGGGAAGAGCTTGGAATATTTGGGCACGGGAAACACATTCTGAAGAGAACACCAATGGCTTATGCTTTAAGAACAATTGGCAATTGGGACCTCATAAAATTGCAAAGCTTTTGTAAGGCAAAAGACACTGTCAATAGGACAAAATGACAACCCACAGATTGAGAAAAGATATTTACCAACTTTACATCTGATAGACGGCTAATATCCAAAATATACAAAGAAGGTAGACTCCACAGAACCAAATAACCCTATTAAAAATGGGGTACAGAGCTAAACAAAGAATTCTCAACTAAGGAAACCCCAGAGAAGCATGTAAAGAAATGTTCAACATCCTTAGTCATCAGGGAAATGTAAATTAAAAGAACACTGATATTCTACCTCACACCAGTCAGAATGGCTAAGATTAAAAACTCAGGTGACGCAGATGTTGGCAAGGATTTGGAGAAAGATGAACACTGTACCATTGCTGGCAAGATTGCAAGGTAGTAAAACCACTTTGAAAATCAGTCTGGTGGTTCCAGAGAAAATTTGAAGTAGTTGTACCAGAGGATCCAGCTATGCTGCTTCTGGGCATATACCCAAAATGTGCTCCATCAAATAACAAGGACACATGTTCTGCTACGTTCATAGCAGCTTTTTTAAATAATAGCCAGAAGCTGGAAACAACCCAGATGTCCCTCAACAGAAGAATGGATACAGAAAATATTGTACATATACACAGTTAAAAGCAATGACTTCATGAAATTCATAGGCAAATGAATGGAACTAGAAAATATCATTCTGAGTGAGGTAACTAAGACACAAAAGAACTCACGTGATATGTACTCAGTAATATGTAGATATTTACCCAAAAGCCCACAATGCCCATGATACAACCCACAGACCATATGGAGCGTAGAAGGAAGATCAGGATGTGGATGCTTCAGTCCTGCATTGAGGGTCAACAGGATGATTGTAGTAGGTGGAGGGAGAGGTGGACCAGGGAGAGAGAAAAAAATGGGAGGAAATAAGGTTGACAGAAACAAGAACTGAAAGATCTAATAGAGGTTCAGAGGGTCAAGAAATCAAACAAAAGTAAGTAGCAGGGAGAATGAGGAACTGTGGATAGCCATTGAAGAGTTCCAGCCATCAGAGAAATGTGAGGCTCCCAGGACCCAATGGGAATGACTTTGGCAGAAAGTTGCAGAAAACAGGGAGATAGAACCTAATGAGAGCATCTCCAGTAGATAATCATGTCCCCTGGTTGAGGGATGAGGCTACCCACTCATCTCAAAGTTTTTTAACCCAGAAATGTTCCGGTCCAAAGGAAAAATAGGGACAAAAATGGAGCAGAGACTAAAGGAAGGGCCATCTGGGGGCTCTCCAACCTGGGGATTCGTCCTGTCTGCAGACTCCAAGCCTGACACTGTTGCTGTGGTCAAGAGGAGCTTGCGGACAGGAACCAAGTGTGGTAGTTCCTGGGGAGGTCCGGCCAGCACTGACCAATGAAGATGTAGATACTTGGAGCCAACCATCAGACTGAGCTCAGGAAACCTGGTGAGGGAGCTGGCAAAAGGACTGGAGGAGCGAAGGGGGACTGCAACCCCATTGAAAGAACAACATAGTCTGGCCTGACCACCCAGTTCTCCCAGAGTCTACACCACCAACCAAAGATTGAACCTGCAGGGATCCATGGCTCCAGATACATAGGTAGAAGAGAATGGCCTTGCCTGATAGCAATGGGAGGGGAGGACCTTGGTCCAGGGGAGATTTGATGCCCCAGTGTAGGAGAATGCTGCAACTGTGGGGCAGGAGAATGTGGGTGGGTCCAAAAGCACCCTAATACATGAAAAGAGGAGGGGGAGGGCTAATGTGGGATAGAGGGTTGATGGAGGGGTAACCAGGAAGTGGGATATCATAGAATGAGGAATTGGTGGAGCGGGTAACCGAGAAGTGGGATGTCATTGGAGATGTAAATGAATGGAGTGATTAATTTAAAAAAAGAGAGAGAACTGCAGAGTCTAGGTTCAGTCAGAGAAGATGCATTTAACCCTCAAGAGACTGGAGGCCATAGGGAGTTTAGAGGTCTGGTGGGGAGGTGGAAACATCCTATTGAAGACAGGGTTTGGGGGAGGAGGTATGGAATGTGGAACGGTTGTGGATTGGTTGGAGGGTGGACCCAGAGGGGAGTGTGGGTGGTCTGGAGGAGAGAGAGAGAGAGAGAGAGAGAGAGAGAGAGAGAGAGAGAGAGAGAGAGAGA
>JANHMN010000007.1:22552047-22581284 GCA_030674055.1 Rhabdomys pumilio
TTCAACTTTTGTTATAGCCCACTGAACAAAAGTGTGGGAGGTGAGGGAGATGGCCAATATGACAAGAGAGACACAGACCTGTTTAGATCTAGTTCCTTGGGATGATTCCAACCTTCATTGTCTAATAATTAGAAAAACATGAAATATGAATCAGCAACAGCTGCTTGTTCTAGAAGAAGCCACAAGACTGGTGATCTGCAGGATTCCAGGAAGCAGCAAGAGGCAGCCTGAACACCACCAGACATTCTTTGGTGCATTTCTCTCTACAAAGTTATTACAAGCTAAGTTCAGAGAAGAAAGCAGAGTAAACCAATACTAGGGCGTCATCCACTGTCACTTCAGTTACACTTATTTACCCTTGCCAAACATTGCTCCAGCAAAACATTACATGCCCTTTTACCAGGCAACTTCCAGAAAATACCATGTGTCTGTTCTCAGAAAAACGTTCTTTCACATGTCTGCCTCAGCAAAACATCCTCTCATAAGACAGTTTCCAGGAAAACATCACAAGTTACAACTGGAATTCCAATGAAACCAGAAATTTCCACTTCAAATATACTTATCCTCCTTTGAATAAGCCAAGTCCAGTTGGAAGATCATATTTGATTACATAGCACATTTTCTACTTTTCTGCTGCTTTATATTTTCCAGGACCCATTTTCTCCAACTTACTGCAGAGTGGTAAGTCAGATATACTTTTATGGCTAGGTTAATATCCTCTGTTGACTCTGTTGTTTCATGATATTATAGAATAAATTCCCAAGCTCTCATTTAACTGTTTTATATTCACCATTTACACAAGTGAAAAGAGAGAAGGGATGAAAACCAAAAGTTAGGATCAGAACTCATCCCAAAACAGGTGTAAACTTTGGTAAGTTGATACTCTGTTGCTTACTAGGCAGAGATTCTATACATATTAAATGCATTTGTAAACTCCCTAGTCTCTGAATCAATACTTTGAGGCTTCCTTGCTCATTCTGGGGCATATTCTTAAAAAAAAATAGTGATGTATTTTGTTTTCCAGCTGAAGTTCAAAACAGCAAGTCGTATCCTTTGTTGGGTTTCTTATAAGAAGCAAATGTATGCTTTCCAGTTTATTTGCTGTTACAGTTTTCATGTTTGTAACTCTGTTGGGAATATTTTTATTTATAAATTACCCCCCCCAAGCATACTATTGAAATGTTGACCAATGTTTAAAAATAAAAGAAGGATGTGATATGCCTTACAGAGAAAATTCCTGCTATGGGCACAAATTACAGCAATACTTAATGTTACCAAACCAATGTCTCCTATTAAATAAAATGTCTTTAAAGAGAATCATACATAAAAGAAGATTATTTATTGATCAGTTCATGAAAATGCTGTAGCCAGAGGCAAGAAAGACCTGAATCTTCTCTAGGGGTAAAGATTCATCATTCACTAAGTTGGTGTTCTCATCAGCTTATTTTCCAGTTTTCTATAAATGTACATAGTAATTTGATTAAGTAGAATCTTAATCTAAGTGAGTTCAATGATCTCACATTGTTGTTCCTGTAAATACAGTCTGGTACCTTTCTTTTTCCAGTAATGGCAAGTTCTATTTTTAATCCATAATTTATAACTTATAAGCCCCGTGTTCTTAGTTTTAGTTATGAAATATATATTAAAAACTATGATTTTGGAGAGACTTTATGCTCACAGCTATCCTAAGTGTTATTTATTTCTTTTTGTGCCATATCTGTCTGTACTATCTTCCTCTTCACATTCCCACTCATACCTCCTTCATCTTGATATTACCCTTCATAGAATGCTGTCTCCTTCCCTCCTCAGAAGACTCCTTTCTCCATTCATGGCTTCTGAGTTACTCCAAATGTTATATTTAAACCTAAAAATTGAAGGCTAAGAGTAAAAAAGTAAGAAACAATAGAGAATTTTATGTTTCTTAGTTTAGGATCCCTAATTCAGTATAATATTTTGCAGTCTCATCCATTTAGCTAAAATGTTATCATTTTATTTCTTTTCATTGAAATCGGTTGATTTATTATAAAAAATATATTTTTTATATTCTTTTCCATTTTCTAACTCCTCCCAGACCTTTCCCAATTTGTTAACTGCCCACATTTATATTCTTTCTATCCATTTCTCTCTATGCTACTTCTTCTGGATAAATGTTGTAGTTGTGTAGCTTGATGTTCTTGTGGACTCTCAACCATGAGGATTTCTCTGACTATTATGCCTGTGTATTGGACCCTTTTGCTTCTACTGGGTTGCCTCATCCAGTGTGTGCCTAATCTTACTGTAAGTTGTGAAGCTATGTTTAGTTTCTACCCTGGGAGGTCTGCCTTCTTCCTCTTCCTCCTCTTCTTCCTCCTCCTCCTTCTCCTCCTCCTCTTGTTCTTCTTAAAAGGGAAACAAAGAAAGAGTGGATCTGGGGGAGAGTGAAAGTAGGGGGATTAGGAAGCATAAAGGGAGGCAAAACTGTTGTTGGGAAGTAATGTAAGAGAGAAGAATAGAAGAATAAAGAAAAAAGAAAAAGAAAAAAGAAAAATCAAAACAAATTAAAATATAAAAAAACTAATATACATATACATACATGCACACACACACATACACACACACACACACACACACACACACACACACACAGCAGGCAAAACAAACTAAACCAAAAATGTGAGAAATCCATTAGGTGCTGTGTTGGTCATATACTCCTCGGCATTTTGCCTGACCCTGAAATGTCATCATTTTAATGAATAACACTCAAAATTTTTTTTATTTTCACTGCAGGTATCAATTTCAAATAGCTCTCTGGTTAAGAGCTATATTTCTGTGCATTGATGGATGATTTACATTCTACCATATATATTTTCCACATTTTCATTATCCATTGATGTTTGAAAACTATCTAAACTGTTTCTATGCATTAGCTATTGTGAATAGAACATCTGAGAACATGGATGAGCAAGTATCTCTGTTGTAAGGTACAGGGTCCTTATATCTATGGAATGGTTAACTCTTACCACTTGCCAATGACATTTGCTTTATAGCAAACATAAGATACTGTCATTATCAACAACAGTTCAAAGTAAAGGGAAACATATCCATGGGGTATTTAGTTCTAGTTAATATATCAACATACTAAGCTATGCATCTATATCTTAGGAAACAGCATAGACATGATTGCTGAAATTTTATAAGAGCCAGGGGTTAGGAATGTCCTTTTACTTAAATAGTATATTTACTTAAACCCCTCTTATTTTAGGGACTATATTAGAAGAAGAAATGATTAGTGCCAAAGTGCAGGTGATATGAAGAAAGAATGAAATGTTGTCCTGTGGGTAAAAATACCCATTGTGTCATGATATCATATTGTGGTTCACCTCCTAGTACTACAAAAGTTTGTGCCTGCCATCAGTCAATCAAAGATTGAGGAGGGGCTGAATTAATGTCTCCTGATGCATCCTGAGTTACAGTTAGTCATTGTTTTCACTTATATACCCATTAGTGTGTCATCCATGCTGGAATTTATATGTCTGCAAACACATTATTACACAGGCAGTGGTGATATTACTCAGTGTTTTACAAAATACAAGGCATGGATGTGATGATGGGACATGTAGGCAAAAGGAGCTGATAACAGCAATGAGAATGCAAATAAGAGAATGTGGGATATGTGAAAATAGTCATAATATATGCATGTATAAAATTACTAAATTTTACAATGGATTTTATTCTAAATGTTATAACTTTGTCATTTGTTTAGATGCTATTAATATTTATATTATTTATTTGTTAATTATCTCTTGAGGATATGTGTGTATATGGGCATACAACTGTGAACTTGTGGATGCCAAGAAACAACTTGTATAAGTTGGGTATCTCCTTCTATGTTGAGAGAGATATTTAAAATGGCTCTCCCAATCTTGCTTGTTCTTAATCAGCTGCCATCTTCTCGACTAGCCTAGGCCTGAGAATATGCTGCTGTAGCTGCTTGGCTCAGGCCACTGGTGGCCAGAGACATCAGCCCTGCCACCCATGAGATGCCACCGGGGAAGATAGATTTGCCAGTCTTCCACGGTGTGTCCACAACACTGGGCTGAGCCCAGACAATCCAGTGATCCACACGGTACCCAGTAAAAATGAGATTCTAGTGTTTAAAAATTATCCAGTAGCTTTATATATTTGGTAGTGCTCAAATAACAAGATGCCCACACAATTGGAAGTATTACTCAGTTAACTAACCTAGATATAAATTGTTACTCAGGACTGCTCTCAATACATGAGTGGTCATCCATGGCTCCTACATCTCTCTCCTCTAACTCCTCCTCTTCCGTCCTCTTCTTCCTCTCCTTACTCCTTCCACCTTAGCTCCTCCCACCTTGCAGGGAAAAGAAGCCTCTACACTTCTACTATGTGAATCCCATGGAAGAAACTCAGGTTGCCAATTTAATTTAAGTCTTTAATTACTAACCCATCTTGACAGCCCTGAGAATGATATGTTAGTATGGCAGAATTGCTTGTTTTTCTTTTTTTTATGTCATTTTATACAGTTGTCCTGTTGTCCCATTTAACACCTAATTTTTTCCTACTTACTGTTGTGACTATGTCTTCACATAGTGTAATCATAATGTATCAATCTATTTTTCTAGTTATTTTCTAAATTTGTCTGCTTTTTGCCTTGAACAAGCACTGTGTTATATGAATTATTATTGTCTTTTATAAAATAAGTCTTCTCATCTATCATTTTGCTAATGAATATCATGAATACAATTTTATCATAAAATAAACTTTTAATAATCTAACAAACTTGCAAATATGCTAAGTGGGATTACATCTGTTCTATTTTGAATCTTTTGAAACTTTCAATGCTGAGTTTTTCACTGTATCACCATAACAAATCTTCCCATCTACTCAGTTCTTTCTCTTTTCCTCTAAGATGATCTAACTCTTTCTAGACAATCATTTTCTTTTTTAGATTGACTTTGATCCTGATTCTCACCTTGCACATTATTCTCACACATAACAGCACATTATTCTTACCTCTGCACATTTATTTTCAACTCCTTTACCTAAAAATCTAAAGTATTGTTTTACCAGCTTTCTTCTCACACTACTTTTGCAACATTCTATAAGATATAAAATAGGCTTTGCATATTTTTAAGCCTGCCATATTTCACATTATGTCCTCAGTAAAAAGGTTTATTAAAAAGTGAAAAATGGTCATATGGAAATGTATATAGTAATCATAGTGAACAAATTAAACAAATGATACATAAGAAATTGTTACATATTTTGTCCGTGTAGAACTATCCATGATACCTTACATCAAATATCACCTTCATTTTCCCTTTTACACTGATCTATTCGTTACTCAAATGTGTTGGCTCAGTTCTTAAATTATCAATAGAAGCTTTCCCTTTACATATACATTATTTATTATATTTATGATTCAAATGTCTGTTATCTATTGATGGGCAATTAGAACAGCCTTTTCTTAGCCAGTCACTTTATACATTTAGCAATATAATTATAATCAGTTCAAACAGTTCAATGAGAAAACATGGGCACATCAAATCTTATCAAGGAAAATCTTTAGTCAGGGCTGGTTTACAGTTCAGAGATTTAGTCCATTATTGTCTTGGTGGAAAGCATGGTGGCAAATATGATGCTAGAAAGTATCTGAGAGCTCAGCATCTCGATCAACAGATAGTAGGAAGAGAGAGTGACATTGTATCTGGCTTGAGCATTTGAAACATCAAAACCCATCCCCTCTCAGTGACACACCAACTACAACAAAGTCAACTCCTCTTCTACAGTGTTACATCTGCTAACACTGCCATTCCATGTGAACTGGGGATTATTTTTCTTCAGTCATTACAACAAGTATCTCTACTTCATTTTTCTGGTTAATTAAATTTTCCTAAGCTATTCAAACAGATGTGTCCTATGTTTCTGTAAAATTTTTGCTTAAAGCTAACATTGTCATGAGTGTGTCTAAGACAAAACTTTGTAAAATATCATTGTCCCACACATCTACATTAATTCTTATATTTATACAGACTTCCTATTATAGTCTTCTTTGCCATATATTGTCATCAAACATCAGTTTAAACTCCTATTCTATATGGATATGAGTCTATAACTTACTGTACTCATTTTTTTGTATATTCATGATGTGTAGTATGTTTGTGTTTGTGTGTGTGTATAGTAAAGAGGAGTAAGACAGAAATAATAGAATAACAAGACACTTTTTGAGAGTATAAAATTTGTTTTGAGACTGGATTTTTTTGTTCATTAATAAGTTTCCTAATATTCACTTTATTATTATAGAAAATTTAAAAAACAATGTAAATAATAAGTTCTTAATAGAAAAGAAGAAATGAAACTACATTAAATGATAACAAAACTGTCTAGAATGTTAATCACTGTTTTAACATTTACTTTAACATTTGCTGCTACACCAAAAAGAAAAACCACAGTAAATTATACCCATAATATATTGCTTCTTTAATTTTTGCATAGTCACTTGTTCTTTTGTTGGTTATACCTGAACTATTGACTGTCATCAGTTTAGCAAGTCACATGTTTAGAAGACCTCTAGTGATCACATGTATGTACAAGATTCTGGCTGGGTACCAACTAAAGAAACCACCTCATTTTATTTTCAGAGTTAGGTGGAACTTCTTTATAAGTTGGAAAACATATTGCATCATTGTGATAAAAAAATGTATCTCTTTTGGCTTGGATCCAGAAAGCACAAGTTTACTTCTACCAATATTTGTCTGTTAAATCAATCTTAAGTCAAGTATGAGTTCTTCTTCCCTCCCTCCCTCCCTCCCTCCCTCCCTCCCTCCCTCCCTCCCTCTCTCCCTGCTTCCCACCCTTCCTTCTTCCCTCTTCTTTCATTCTTTCTTGTTTTCTTTCTTGCTGTCTGCTTCCCTCCTTTCTTTCTTTCTTTCTTTCTTTCTTTCTTTCTTTCTTTCTTTCTTTCTCTCTTTCTTTCTTTTTTTCTTTCTTTCTTATCTATTTTCATCTCGTACATTATATCCTGATTGCAGCTTATCCTCTGTGAACTCCTCCCAGACCTGCCCTCATCCTCTCTGCCAGATCTCCTTCTTCATTTCCCTTCAGAAAAGAACTGGGATATCAACCTAACAAGTTACCATAAGAGTTGTCAGAAGTCCTTTTATTAAGGCTGGACAAGGCAATGGTAGGAGGAAAGGGGTCCCAAAGAAAGGTGAAAGAGTCAGAGACATTTCCATTCCCATGGTTTTGCATTCCATAAAAGTCCCAAGCTAAAGGGCCACAGCAGGTATGCAGAAGAACAGGTGTGGAACCATAGAGGCTCTCTGATTGTCTCTTCAGGCTCAGTGGTCTGCTAGGAGACTTGCTCAGTTGATTCTGTGGGTCATGTTCTCATGCTATCTTTGATAGCTCCAATGCAATCTCTCTTTTTTATAATTAATCATTCCATTCATTTACATCTCAAATGATATCTCACTTCCTGGTTACCCCCTCCATCAACCCCCACCCCACATCAGCCCTCCTCCCTCATTTTTGCCTGTATGAATGTGCTCCCCCACCCACACTCTTCTGCCCCACCACTCCAGCATCCCCCTACTCTAGGGCAACAAACTTCCCAGGGACCAAGGGCCTCCCAGTTGCTATCAGGCAAGGACATTCTCTGCTACTTATGTATCTGGAGCCATGAATCCCTCCAGCTATATTCCTTGGTTGGTAAACTTATAATCTAGAAACTTTCTAATGTTTGACTGTGAGTCTCTGCATCTGCTCCCATCAGTTGTTGGAAAAACTACTGGTGAAGCTTTACTACCACAAACATACTTTAAGGACTACTCTACAGAGTCCGATCTCACTAGTGTTCAAATACCATGCTTACATTTTTTGCAACTCATTTCAATGATAGCTAGGTCAGACCATTGTTTTGGAGGATCTGTTTTCAAGACACCACAAAAGGATCATCCACTTCACATCTCTGTCTTTTATATTAAGCATTAGTGGCTGCATTTACTTTGAAAAGCCTTAATTGGGTTAGGAGTATAGTTCAATGATACAGCATTTGGATAAGAGTTATAAGGCCCTGGATTTGATTCCCTATGCAAAGAAATCAAAAGCAGAAGCCATTGAAAGAGAAAACCTTCTTCATATATGATAGCTAACTTCAAGACAGCATCAGATATATTTTAGACAATAAGTTTAAGGATTTTAAAGACAAAAAGTAGCTCAAATTCTGAGCAGTCAATTAAAATTGAGACTTTCAGTTCGACAATATGAAACCTAAATTACCATAATAAAATTATAATATTTTCTACTTCATATTTTAAACCTCAGTTTTCTGAGTATTTTAGATAATCTCATTTACACTCATGTTGTACAGAAGAAGGAGCTCTTTATTTAGAGATAAACTAACTTACTGGAAGAAAATCACTGGCCCAGTATAATCTAGTAAAATATAATATTATCAGTATTTAGTAATCAAAACAAGTACTATTCTCTTCTTGATAACTTATTTATTTCACTATCACCAAATAATTATAGGCTGAAGTTTGGGTATTTCAATAGTCTCATTTATAAAACTTTAAGAGCTTATTTTAAAAGAATGAAGGGATTATCTCCTTGAGACTTAAATATTTAGTAGTAAAGATAGGTACTTAAGTGACAACATTTCAGATCCTGGAGAAACTTTCAAATCAATCAACTCATGGATTTATTCTGTGAATGGAACCTTATTATAGAGGGTTATACAGAACATTTAACAAAGCTTTGTGAGAGTTTAGAATATAAGTCAGAATGTTGCCTTAGGAAGAACAAAAGCTTTGGTAAGAGGTTGTATAGCATTTGAACTAAATGATTATTTATGTAACTGAAAAATTTTACAGGTATAGTGAAATATTTCCTTCACTAAAATACTATAAAGCATAGTAGGCATAAAATGATGCATTAATGGAGAGGTTTATTTTCAAAAAATTAAATAATAGTTTATTTTGAACATGTACATATTGTCTTCGAATTTTTCTCATCTTAAGATTTATTGGAACATAAAAGTACAATCTCATTTTCCCAAAACTAGAGTCTTTTGCTCTCATATATTTCATCCCAACTGCAGTTTCCCTTTGTTTCTCTTCTCTCAGTGTTTCTACTTCATACCTCTCCTCTTCTACAGACTCACTTCATTTTACTTCAGAAAAGACCAGGCTTTTCAGTGATAAGAACCAATAAGGCATATTAAGGTGCAATAATACCAGGTATATCCTTGCATATTTAACCTGGACGTTCCCAAAAGCATACAAAAGAGGTAGAGATCTGTTTTTTTTTTCTGTTTTTACTGGTCCCAGAAAAACACAAACCTACATAAACATAACATACAGAGGACCCAGAACAGACTCATGCAGACTTCCTGATTTCTGTATTATACTTTGTATGCCTCCATGAGCTTAGTTGAATCTATAAGTTCTCTTGTAGTTTCCTTGACCCTTCTGGTTCCTACAATCCTTCCCTCCATCCCTCCTGCAGGATTCTCTGAGCTATGTTTCATTGTTGACTGTAGGTCTCTGAATCTGCTTCCATTAGTTGCTGGATGAAGCCTCTCTGTTGACGAATGACACTGTAGTTTCATGTTCCAATAAATTGGATGATGCTAGGTTCTGGTCTAGGAATATAGTAAGTTATTAGTAGTAGTGATTTTATTGACTTTTTTGTCATTAGTGTTTGGTACTATCCTATGTCCCTGGGCTATCCAAACTCTGGCTCACATAGACCAGGAAGAGTCAAATGTGGACTCTTTCTTGAGATATGTATCTCATGTTGAACCAGTCATTGTTTGGCCACTTCCACAAATTCTGCACCACCTTCACCCCAGCACATTTACCTCAGCAGATTGTAGGCCAAAGGTTTTGTAGCTGTGTTTGTGTCCTTGTCCATCAACTGTAAGCCCTGCCCAGTTACAAAAGTTAGTTGATTTAAGATTGCCAACCCCTAAGAGCCGTACATAGGCTCACCCTCATAGATTCCTGGGAGTTTTCATTGTACTAAGTTCCTACCTTGATTCCCAAAGGCTCCCAATTCCAAGCATTTTTCTCAGTAATCACTCTCTATCTAAACCACCACTACCACCTCATCCTTCCTGTTTCCATCCCCACCTATCCCCAGTCTACAAGTGAAAACTATTCTACTTCTCCTTCCCAAGAAAATTCATCTGTCACTTCCTTCAGCCTTCCTTTATACATAGACGCTCTAGGTCTGTGTAGTGTCCTTTACTTAACAGCTAATATCTACTTACAAATCAGAGTATTTTAAAAAACTGTGAAAGAATGTTGCAAATGATGAAATAGCTATTTACTAAACTACATAATAATGAATGTTGGAATCTTTCTAGTTTTTTTTTAAATTTCTTTCATGATAGTTTAGGAAATACTAAACATCTAGCTAAAGCCACAGTCTTTTAAAGCCCTAATGGCTCAACATTTATAAGACATTATACTACTATCGAGGATTAACTGCAGTTATTACCTGATGTGTTTCATATATAAATATATATTATATATATATGTATATATATATATTTGATATAAATATATTTTAATGGAAATACTAATGTTTGTTTTCTGAATATTTGTCATAGGGTGCTTTGCTTCACAAATAGCCCCTAGTGTATTGCTTTGTACATAGTCAACTGTTAGAATGCATAGTTGACCTAGTTTGTTTGTTCTGTTGCTGTCATTAAACACCCTGACAGAATTAACTTTAAGGGAGACAGATTTTAAGGAATTGTTACAAGGAAATCATGGAAGGAACTCGAAGCAGCTTGTGACATTCAATCTAGAACAGAAAATGAGTTCATGATACTCAGCTTGCCTTAGGCCCTTCCCTACATTTATACAGATAAGGATTCATAAAATGCAAGTAAACCATTTCAGTGTGTACTAAGTGCAATCTCAGAGTGGACTCTTTCCACATTAGATAATATAAACAAATAACTCCCCATAGATATATCCAATAGGCCAATCTCATCTGATTATTCACTCATTGAGACTTTCTTCCTAGGTGATTCTAAAGTGTGTAAAGGTAAGATTTAAACAAACATTAACAGTATTTAAATAATATGAGTGTCTTTGAGTTGTGAAATATTTATGATATTAAAATAAAATAGAGGCCAATGTAAATCTACCTTTTTTTTTTTTTGGTTTGTCGAGACAAGGTTTCTCTGTGTAGCCCTGGCTGTCCTGGCACTCACTCTGTAGACCAGGCTGGCCTCGAACTCAGAAATCCGCCTGCCTCTGCCTCCCAAGTGCTGGGACTAAAGGCGTGCGCTAACACCGACCAGCATAAATCTAACTTAAATGAGTGAAAATTAGGGTGGATGCTCGCAAATCTTTGAATCATGTTATCCCCAGCATAGATATTATATAGAATATTCATTTAAAATATCAAATCAGAATTTAGGGAAATCTTAGTCTTAGATCTTGTTTAATGGTGTGCCCATTAAACATATATTTCTAGATTAAAATATGAGTGAAGTATTTTTTTTCGCTGCATGAATTAAACTTTATATCCCATCCATACTTAGGATTATTGTATAATCTTTAAAATCCCTGGAAAGTAATCTGCCACAGTATTTATAAAAGTAAACATGTATCTGTTGGCTACAGCAATATTGTCCTAGATTTATAGTTTATAAATATTTCATACTTTTCTTTTTTTAATATCAAATATTCATGGGATTTACTATTTATTTTGGCCAGTTTAATTTTTTCGCAATCTGTTCTTTTTTTTAATTTTTTTATTGGATATTTTATTTACATTTCAGATACCAACCCCTTTCCCCATTTCCCCTCCTTAGAAAACCCCTATCCTGTGCCCCCTTTTCCATTTTGCTTTTATACAATTTTTTTTAAATATTAATCAAAGACTTTATAAGTATGGTAATGCTCAATCAGAAGTGTAACCTACTACCCAACCTAGCTATGTAAACTATCTTTGACTGGTGGAGACATGTGGACTTCTGCCACCATGCCCCCTCTCTCTTTCTCTCTCTTTTTCTCTCTCATTACCTAGCTTCTCATCTACTTCATCTTCTCCTCTCCTTACTCCATCTTTTCCTCTCGGTGCTTCTTCCCACTTAGCTCTTCACATATTACCCTTCCTGTTAAAATAAAACTTTTCTCACAGAATACAATTAGAGCATAATTATCCTATTTGTACCAGTGAGGTACAAGATAGTCTTAATACCCAGTCCCTCCTCTTTTTGACTAACCAGAATCTCTGTCACAATCTGTTTTTATACCATTTTAATTACATACAAGTATTAAAGTCAGTTCTAGGTTGAGGAACTAGCAATGCAGTAGATATAAATAGTCAAGGAACAAGCTAGACAATAAACAGATATAGTCAAAGAGCAAGCAAGGCAATAAATGCTGTGATTACTCCTGTGATCACTGTTTCAAAGGGCTTATCAGGATGACCAAAATACCTGAGCCTACTTTCCTGTCCTAGTCCAAAGTTATTTTCATGCCTGAAGCCTACTTTGTTCTAGCCTAAGATTTAGATTCCTGCTTGAAATTTCTTCTTTGTTCTAGCCTAATGTCAGATTCCTGCCTGAAGCCCATTTTCTTGTCTTTGGCCTATGTCAGATTCCTGCCAAGCAGCCCCAAAAACACTCCACATATTTCCTTTTTTTATTTTATAAACAAGAATTAGCCAGTATTAGGTTGTTCGGACAAGAATGCTTTCCTTATCCATTATGGAATATGCATTGTCAAAAGCAATGCATTTCTGTCTTAGGTTGGTAAGGCTCTGTGCAGAATCTTGCCCATTCTTGTCTTGCCAGCCTGTTAAATTCATTATTCTGTCTGGGGTCTGATTTTCAGTTTCAAGCTATATACTTTGGCTGCCTACATATTGATATTGATGTTTTTAAAGATAAGCTTTAACTCAATGGATAGGAATTAGAGTATTCCCTGGACAAAAAGGGAATCAAGCTATATATGCCATTCTTGAAGCCTGAACAAAATGGAAATACTGACCTCAGGCCATGGATAATTTTATCAGCAGTATCTACAGCATCAAAGCGCAGCAGAGCAGAATTCTTTAAATTCATAATCTCACTATGTAAAGTTAAAAGTTTCAGAGTGGTGTTAGAATTATGCCAAATACCATGAAAGTATCCTTAAACTTTTTTCTAATTATAATGCCCATCATTGTAAACTTTACCAGTAACACAGATCCACAGGTATTTGGAATGACACTTGAGATGACTCCTTACTCTTAAATTCTGAAACTCCTTCCAATAATTTGAATAGTACAAATAGCATCAATCCATTTTTCCAAAAGAAAATCCTTTTGCTTCCTTGTTAACATCTAACTCTCACTTTAAAAATTATTTTTAAAAAAATCTATAAATAATCATTTCACAGCTCAATCATGGAGCCTCAAGGGGGATATAAATATAAAATTTTTCACTTCCTTTCCTTTATTCACTACTCTTAGACTCTTTCCAGTCAACACTTCCCATGTCTTCCCTAATCAAGTTGATCACCTCTTTTCCTTTGAATCATGTTACTTACATATATGTATGTGTATGTTTCTATAAATATAAAAATACAACCTACAGGGTCTGGCAGACTGGTCATTCTTGAGCCCATAAACAGACTTGTATATTTTAAATTCTCAGTACAATCATCTAAGCTCTTTTTAAAAAATTTCAAAGTCATAAAATGCATTTTTTTAATTTTTAACTTTTATTTTTTCTTTATTGAAAGATAACTAAAAGCATTAAGTTCACTAATTTGAAATAAATGGTCTGTGTTGAGTATGAAAAAAAAGGGTAATGTCATAACTTGAATAATGGGTATTCTTGAACTTTGCCAGCCTCTTTCAAAGTCTTCAACCTTTAAACTCATATAATATTTCAGCACATAAATATTTCTACCAAAATATGATATGGAAAGCTTTAGATTTGTTTCTAATATTTTTAATTACGATAAGAAATGTGAGTTTTCTTCACATATCTATGTAAAATCTCATCTGAATACATATCAAGTTTTATTTACACTGTTCTAGAGTACTTTTAGCTCAAATTTTCTGCCTTTATGAAATTTTCAAGTCAACTCCATTAATTTCTTATCTACAGTTTTTAGTAGTCATAAAATAATCATTTTTCTCTGGTATAGATTTTATGTGTTAGATATTCATGTATAGATATTACATGTCATAACATTTATTTTCGGTCACCAACTTGGAGTTTACAATTAATTATTGTACCAGTGGCA
The DNA here is from genome assembly GCA_030674055.1 of Rhabdomys pumilio. Classification (NCBI taxonomy): domain Eukaryota; kingdom Metazoa; phylum Chordata; class Mammalia; order Rodentia; family Muridae; genus Rhabdomys; species Rhabdomys pumilio. The sequence continues at coordinate 22,566,315 of JANHMN010000007.1, forward strand.
TGATAGATCACAACTGTTTACCTTATGTGATGAATCAAAAATTAGTCCCTGCATTTGTCTCTGTATTCCTGTATTTTTATATCAATGACTTTTGTCTGTGGAATAGTGAAATCTCAACTCATGGGTAACCATCCTATTTTAGATCACGGTCTATAGAACAGCCATTATATACGATAAAATGTGTTGTCTTGCTAATTTACAAGTCATTTTCAATCTAATTTAACTGAATTTAAAGGTTCTCTATCATGGTATACCCTTATTACTGCTTTAAAAATAGGTGGGTGGTGTGGGTAGAAGAGTATAAGAAGAGGTGAGTAAAGAAAAAATGACAGCAATGTAGGAAAACAAAGGACAAAACAATCGCATAAATAACCATATATATTTTTAGTACAAAGCATGTGGATGCAAACAATATTGTAATGTTATTTTTTCAAACCCAAATTTTAATGATGGTTCTTAAATCTCCCTTCTAGCCCACCATCCTTCATAGGTAGTGAAAGTAAAACATCCTTTCTCCTTTGTTTGCTTCAGTGAAACTTGCCTTCACAAGTGTACCTTACTTAGCCTTTCACCTTTGTTCACTCTGGGTAAACGTTCCTTCACATGTTTGCCCCAGCAAAACACCATCTAATACAATTAAGTTTCCAAAGAACCCTTAAATTTTCACTTTAGAGTATAAAAATGGCATCAATGATGTTAATAATTTAAAATAAGACAATTTTGAAACAAGTGAAGACATCAATTTACTTATTTATGAAGTATATTTATACTCATTAAAATATTTTTCAAAGTTTATTTCAAATATGGATATAGATATTTTTTAAAGTACTTGAAATAAGTTCATCATTATTTCCATTCTCAGAACATAAGAGAGACAGAAATTACTTCTTCAATAAATAGAAATATGTATATATGTGTTCAAATCTCATTCACAGATTTGATCTTTGGTAATTTTACTTTTTAATAGAAATATACAGCTACTTTGCTTTCACTCTAAAGGGAGAGTTGACATAGGACTTTAGAACAATATTAGAACTATTATGACTATAGAGAATTTTAGTGGAATGAAGAGAAGTGGACAAAGCCATTTCAATTGAATGAATGGCTATAAATATTCTCATTTTTCTCCCTTGCTTTTATGTTGTAAGTTGTTTTCTTGCTTTTTTTCCCCACTGTGTTATGTGTAATAAGATTTATAGGAACAAATAATACCATTAATGTAAATAAATGATCCTTTATTAAGCAGTGTTCCTAGGTATTTTATTCAAATGATAAAAAAAAATATGCATACTTATAGAGAAAATTTAAAAGCATACATAAGTAATATATTTTAAAATTCCAATACTATAAAATGTATATTTAAGTATATAAAACATCTTAAAAGTATTATCAAATATAATTAATATATTGACCCAGCATAGCTTGTCTTTTTATTCAAGAATTAAAGGATATATCTATAAAAAGAAGATAAGTCACAGTGCAAGAATTTTATCAGCTGTAATAGCATCACAAATAGGGTTTTAGCAGTAGTCAAGTATGTAATCCTAAGCATACATAATTTAAAAGCCATAATAATCTTCTACTTAACTTTCAGTTCTTCAGTCACAGATAGGTTATGTTTTATTCTTGTGTAATTATTTGGTTTCTTGTTCTCAATTTGCAATCATAACTCCTACAAAGAACAGAAGTCCAAATGTCTTATTCACCTCTTTGCTTGGCTGACACTTAGGAAAAATGAAATTTTAAGAAAACCATTTTATATTTGATCCTATCTGTAAATTACTCTTAATGTATTTTAGTTATTTTTAGCATATTTAAATTTGGCAAATATTGTAGTGAATGAAAAATTACAGCTTAATATGTAAATCAAGAAATTAGCTTTGGAATTATAATTTTAAATTTTCAAAAGCATACAATAAAGTCCTAGTAGAATGCACTCTCCTAGTCAGAACTGTAATTAAACAGTCTGAGATATATGGAGACATAGATACTTTGCATAATAGGGCCACTGGATATTAGCTGAAATGCTTAAGCTACAATGATATCCTACCCAAAATGAAAATCAGAATTATTAACAAACTACTGAAAAGCAATATTTTACAGTTTTTTCTCTGTTATGGATGACCAGATAATAAGGACTTAGAAACTCAAATTTAGGACTTAGCAATGGAGCTGTAGTGGATGAGTGCCTGTGCTAAATGCAGAACCATATATCAAACATCCCAGATCTACAGCCTATTAGATGAGGGCATCTGGATACATACACTGAAAACTTTAATTCATCCTGTCTAATAAAAGCAAAATAACAACAGCAACAACAAAAAGCCCATAGATTTTGACCCAGCAAGACAGGTAAAAGGCCACCCAGTCCTCTAATCAGTTGGTGAATGTGCCTATTGCCAATCATAACAATCCAAGTTTTATTGTAAGTCACTCCCTAGTAGAAGACAAGAATTTACACAAATAGGACTGTTTTGTGGATTCTTATTATGAAACTTGGTCAAAAATACAAAAACATACATATAAAATTTAATATAAAATTAAAAGTTCTGAATATAGATTTGGCTACTTAAACATATATAATGTAGCTAGAGAAGTATTTGGCATGATGAAATGAGAATGGACCTATGCTCTGAATGAGCTGCAAGGAAAAGCTGAAGAACCTGTCAGTCATAAAACAATCTCCGTTTAACTAAAAAGTGAAAATGGTTACTATGAAGACTGATCAGTAAGACTACAGATAAAACTCGACAATCTGTAAGACAGAGTTCTGAAAAATGTCAAATCATTTAAATTAGCTTAGATGTTGACAATGAATCATGTTTACTAACAATTATGTAGGTGTAGGTATAAAGTAAGTATATATCATATACCCTGAAGTATCATCACAATGTTTACTAGGGTCACCAAAGTGAGCTTGGAAGAGGATTAGTGCACTAACCTTTTCAGGGTGGATGAGGTCTTTCTAGAGCCAAGCTAAAGATAGGAGAGTCCTCCTACACAGCTCTGTATGAAAGAGAGAGAGAGAGACAGAGAGAGAGAGAGAGAGAGAGAGAGAGAGAGAGAGAGAGAGAGAGAGAGAAAGAGAGAGAGAGAGAGAGAAGTCATGATACAGAGTCAGATTCTGAGCAATTTTTATTATTGTAAATCTGCTCTACTTTCTACTGGTTTAATCGTTTCTTTAATATGATCCAGCTTGATCTACATGTTTATTTTATCCAGAAAAATCACATCTATGTATCTAATATTCAGGCTAAGGAAAAATCAGCCCTTCTCATACAATGTACTGGCTTTCTAAAGTTTGTTATTTCCTATATGAGTGCTAAATGTTGTAGCTACTTCTTACTAACTAGGTACTTACTAACTTAGGTACATTTTACCATATACCTAAGACTTAAAGGAAACACTCAGCATACAACCCTTCACAAGTTAATGTAAATATTTCATGAGATTAGATATATTAATCTAACCTGTGATAACATAAGCAAAACAATGACCTCTGTTTTGCTACTTTTATGCTGTTTGAGAAAAACAACATAAGCTCTGCAGGACTATTTTGTCCTCCAATTTTAAGGTATAGGATTCTCTCATATAGAGAGACTGATAGAAGAAGCTATCGTTGGTAACATTGTACAATCTTTAATCAAGATCAACAAATGACTGTGCTCAACTGGATCTCTTTTCCCCTTAGTTTTTTTTTTTTTTGAATTATTTGCTTTGCATCCAGAGTGCAGCCCCATTTCTCTCCTCTCCTCCCTTCATAGCCCTTCTCTCCATTAAACTTTCCACTTCTGTTCTGGGAAAGAAACACTCCCCCTGATTAGTATGAACCCAACAAGTCACCACAGGACTAGGCACTTCCTCTCTGTCTGAGTCTAAACAAGAGAGCCCAGTGAGGGGAAATAGATCCAAAGGAAGGCAACAGAGTCAGAGTGAGCGCCTGCACCACTTGTTAGGAGACTAACACGTAGACAATGATGCACGTCTGCTACACTGTGTAGGAGGCCTAGGTCCAGGTCATGCTGTTTGTTAGCTGGTTCCCTGTGATCCCCCATGGGACCAGGTTAGTTGACTCTACAGATTTTTTGTGTTGTCCTTGGACCCTCTAACTCCCTCAATCTTTTCTCCCATTTTTCTACAGAACTCCAAGACATGTGCCTAATGTTTCACTGTGGGTCTCTATAACTGTTTCCATCAGCTGCTGGATGAATTCTCTTAGTAGACAGTTAAGCTAGGTTTGAGGCATAGCAAAGTATCACTCCTAGTGTCAATTTTTGGCTCTCTGCCATGGAATGGGTCTCAAGTTGTGCCAGTCATTGTTTAGTCATCCCTCAATTTTGTCCATCTTTATTTCTGCATATTTTTAGGCCAGAAAAATTTGGTGTCGAAAAGTTTTGTGGGTAGATTGGTGGCTCCTCTCTCTTCTGGACATCCTACCTGGTTACATGAGCTTGCCACATCAGACTTTATATCATCTGGTGCTGTGAGTCTCAACTAGGGTCATCTCCATAGATCCTGGGAGCCTCCCCCTCCCAGGCTCAATACAAGGCTCTTTCTCTTACAATAATGAACAATATACAATAATAACAATTATGAAAACTATCAGGTAAAATTTACATTCATAATGTCTAGTCCATATGCATTTGGCAGATGTGGAGAAAGTATTCTACTATCTATCATATCTTGGTGAAGTCAGAGTTCTCTCCTTAAATCAAATTGTATTATAGCTTGCATTACCAACCTAAATATATCTTCTTAGATTTAAGAATATTTTCTTAAATAACTATCTAGTCTTCAACTCCATCAGAAACTGGAGAAGGAATAAATTTGACTTGAGTATGCAGGAAGTGAAGGCAAGAAGGGGAAGGTAGAATCTGGGACAAATGCTATAGTATCCTGGAGCTACTAGAGTACCACCCAGAAAAGAAGTCAGGAATGGGTTCACATTCTTCCACTGGATTCTCTGCAGGACAAACAGGTAGTAGGAGGAAAGCAGAGGTGATACCACCAAGGTCCTGTCTGATTAGGAGTGAGTGTTGAGTACCGGAAGGGCAGGAGAAGGGAAAGCCTTCTTTAGGAGTTTTAGGCACACACTTTTAGGCAGAGATTTTCCCCATGGTGATCTTTAATGAAGTAGCTCTGTGACATAATACTTGCTTCTTTATATCACTTTATTAGGGGTGGATATGTGAGCATATACTTAGGGATTATATACCTTTGGAGGAAGGGCAGGAGAATACCAAGAAAGAAAATGTCCTTGGTTGAAAGCTAAGCCAATCTAGATACCTCATTAGCATGGAGGAAAAAGCCTCAGGTATTATGCTATGTGACTGTGTGCTTGTGTTCTTCTCAGTTTGGTGTCATTGTTACATGTTCCAGAGCAGGTACAGAGACAGGTAGGAAATGGCTCTACACCTGTCATCCCAAATTTCTGAGATTCCCACAGTGTGAGCTCACTCAACCACACCAGCCTGACACATGTCTGGCACAAGCCCATTTGCCCTATAACTGCTAAGTATCACTCTCAAACAAGACAAGCTGCACAGAAATCTCTCAAAACAGACAGACTAGAAAAAGCAGAAACTAGCTAAGAAACTTGGAAGAGATTTAGACCAGATAAGCCATCATGGGAAGAACACTTTCCAAACTATTCAGCTGCCTTCAGATGTGTATTATGCTTCAAGTTGCCAGCTTTTGTGACCTGGCATCTTTTTTAGAGTGGGATTCTATGATGCATCTCTCATAGTGTCATTTTTCTTACCATAAGTAACCCCTCACTTATTTTACTTTAAGCAATCCCAATAAACTCAATGACTCGCCCACTTGGACTTTGGTGCTAAAGGTATTTTGGTCTGTTGTTGTATCCCTCACTGGGATGAATAAATGCCTGTACATGTGCATCTGCGTGTACATATGCATGTGTGTGTTACATCTCCCTAGGAAAAATTTTTACATAACACATGGGATACATATCTCCATAATATCTGAGTCTGTTGAGGGATAAATTTTGTCTGGTAAATTTTCTTTTATTAATGAATAATACTTCTCTGATTTACTTTTAAGCACCATGTTGAAGTAAACACTGGGAATTTATCATGAGCATTAATCATATAGATCATAATTGATGCAATAAAAAATACCTATGAGAAAAAGCTAAGTTGTCCACTACACTAATGAAAGATTGTGGCATGCAACATACAGTTAGAATGAAACACTTAACTGGCTAACTCTTTTTATTAAATACAATATGTCTGGGCTTTTCTGAACCCATGTGTACTGAAATGCTATAACATCAGTTCCCAAAGTTTGTTGTAAAAATATTCTGTGTTTCTATCCTCATGAAGAATTATAAACTTCATCCCTTCCAAAGATGAGTATTATCTGTGCCCTCAGACTGTCTCAGACCTCAGTCTAGTAGCAGAATAAACTAAAGAACTATGCTTAACAAAGAGTGTGAAACTGAATTATGCAGAATTTAGATCGAAATATATATATTACTGTCATAAAACATGTATCATGATTACTTGAGTACATACACGGACTGTTTTCTCCATCTACTTCTAAAATTCGTCATTTGTGCTTCTTTAAAGAATTTTAGGACTTCAGATTCATCATTACATGCTCATTTTCAACTAGCTTCTTTGCATATACATTTTCTTTCAATGGATTAAGTAATGAAATATACACACCAATTAAATAAAGCCTGAAAGATAAAACTCTTAAGGAAACAACTTTGATTAGCATTTATTTTCTTTCTTTCTCTCTCCCTCCCCCATTTCCCTCTGTTTCTTTTTTCTCTTTCCTTTTTTTTTCATTTATTCATTTGTTAATATCAGTTGTGCCCAGTCAAGCATGGTGAGAGGATAATATGTGACGGTTCTCTCCTACTATGTAAGCTCCAGGGATCAAATCAAGGTCTTCAGTCCCAGTGAAATGTGTATTTTATCCACTCAGCCACCTACTTAGTGAAGGCAGCATTAGTTTTTAATTTCTATATTCATATTTGGTATAAAAATGTAAATTTCTATTCTTTATATTGGGGAATCAAAGATGTGCAATATCTGACAACACATATAGGCAAAAAATGGAATGACAGAGAAACATAAAAATATAGAAAAAATGGAACTTTTCTTTTTAGTTTTCTATTGGGAAATTCACAAAACTTAATTATTAACTATCAGTTCTGTTCTGTATACCTATTAGCATGGAAATTAAAGTAAGCTTTACTGAACTTGAATGTTGCTGATGTCAAAACCAGATGTAAGTTGACAACCTTAGGTAATCTAATATGTTGGTTTACAAAAAACTTCTTATATCTTTAGATATGGTGTTTCCATCTCCCCATGGCATGGTGAATATCACCTTGCCATGATCACAAAGTTGTTTATGTTGGTTAATTTTTCTTTATTATAAAAAAGTTGACGATCAAGGCAATTTAAAGATTTTATTTACCAATTACCTTTTAAGAGGATAAGTTTATGTTGGTCATAGTAAAGAACATGGCAGCAGGCAGTCAGGTGCTAGAGCAACAGCTGAGATCCATGAGTATAAGACAGAGAAAGCTAACTGGGAGTGATCTTTGAAACTTCAAACAACATCTTTAGTAATACACTTCTCCCAACAAAGCTACACCTAGTAAACCACACCAAACAGTTCTACCCATTGGGATATGCAGTTATGTGAGCCTCTGAGAGCAACTGTCAATGTTATTCAAACCACTACTGTGTGCACTTTCATAGAAATGTAAATGTGGTCCACATCCAATAGTCAATTACTGATGGTATTCTAACAATTTCTACATGTCTACATGACTGTTGATTCTCACTTTTATGTAGGAAGCAGTAGAATAGGTTCTGGTTTTGTTGTTCTTAATCAAGAGATGGATTTTTAGATTCTATTTGATTTTCTCTCTATTTGTGTACATATTTTTTTCCTCCAAAAACAACCCAGAACCATTTTTTCTAATTGTTACAGTCCTCTCCATGTGTGGAGAATGAAGTCGCCAAGTATGCCAAAGCAACACTCTAGCTGTCCCTTCAATTTACATTCATGTAAATAAAGAACTGATACAAAAGAAATATTATCCTAAATCAACATTAAGCTAGGCTTTTCCGTAGTGCAAGTAATTTATTTTCAGATATCCTGAAGGAACATAAACACATCTACATAGAAAATATTTATTTCTCACTAAATTTTGTATTTGTTTTTATTAAAATCAAAGAATGTTATTGTAACGTTTATAAACAGTCACGGGGTTTTGTTGAAATACTTCTAGCTTAGAATATTAGAATTTTTAAGAAGAACACTGACAGGGAGAAAATGAAGTGTGAGTATTAAAATTCTACTTTAATTAAACGTTTATTTACTAAAGATGTTTGCTTGTACTTCATATAATGTAGAAGCGTTGACTTACAATTTTAAATCCAATATTCGTAATATAAAGAGTTTAATACACCAATTCATTTGACTCTTTAAAAATATCCACATTACAATTTAAAGAATATGTAAGCAAAAACAGTCATCAGTTATGGATACTTCATTATTGATATTTTGAACTTCAGTCATTACCACTGGAGATTTGTGGGATGGTGGGCTGTGAGAGGCAGCTGGGTGCCTGGAGCACAGGCTTCGAACCCCATACCCTAATCGGACAGTAGGTGTTCAGCCTTGCTCCTAGACACCTGCTTCCTTTCACTTATCTTCAGCCCTCCACAGCCCCTCCCACAGAAAGGTCTATGGCCATCCAAAAGAAACAGTGCCTCAGGCTCTCCCACATTTAGATGAGGTATCTCCAAGCTCTCAGACCAAGCCAATAGGTGTTATCTGCTGCCAGATCGTAGCCCACCCTGAAACTATATGTAAGAGCCCTATTAGGGAGAAGTAAAGTGTGTGAGAATCATCCTGTTGTCTGAGAGTTTCTCTGGCAAGAGCTGTAACACTTGGAAAGAGATCTGCTCTCCTGAAGTGCCTTCAGGATCCTTCCCTCCTTCCTAGCTAGCTGGCTTCTCAGTGGCCCAGCCTGGACTGGCTCAGTGCAGAGAGACAGATGCAGCATTGGGAGCAACTGAGAAGCAACAGGGAGATGTGGGCAGAGGAGGTGATTCCCCCTCCCAGCTTGCACTCTATCCCCTTGGTCTGGACCCCCACACACGGCCAGCCAGAGATCTTCATGGGAAGCCCTCTGGAACAGGGACCCACAAAGATCATTTTAGGCTTGTGAACTGTAGTCCTTGCATCTCAAGCTAAGAAATGACACTAGGTGATTTTTACTTCTTTTGTTGATTTTGTTGTTGTTGTCTGTTACTTTGTTTGATATAAAAGTATGAAAGGGATCTCATGCCTGACATTTCTTGGGTGGCCCAAAACTGGACTGGAGTCTGGATAGCCTAAAGTTCTTGGATAGAATCAAATATGACTGGTAAAAAAAAGTCAGTTAAATGATTTGAAATGATTTGTAATAATATTCTGCTATATATTCATGCACCAGTGCCTGGCTGAATACTTGACCTTAATCAAAGATGTGCCTCTATATACTAGAGAGCCTTCATCCAGCAACTAATGGGAGCAGACGAAGAGACCCACAGCCAAGCATTAGGAAAAGTTCACGGAACCCTAAGAAAAGGGAGAGGAAGGATTTTAGGAGTCAAAGTGGTCAGGAACACCAGGAGAACATGGCTCAGATAATCATCTAATCAGAGCTCATAGGGGCTCACAGAGATTAAGAGGAAATTCATGAAGCCTGCATGGGTCTGAACTAGGTCCTCTGTACATTTGTTATGTTTACGTTGCTTGGTCTTCTGGGACTTGTAACAGTGAGAGTTGGGTATTTCTGACTCTTTCACCTGCTCTTGAAACCCCTTTCTCCTACTGGCCTCATCCAGCCTTGATATAAGACTTTGTGTATAATAGTCATATTGTAAATTATTATGTTTTTGGTTGATATCTCTGCGAGGCCTGGACTTTTCCAAAGGTAATCAAAGGACAAGTGAATCTAGGGGAGAGGAAAAGTGGAGGAGCAAACTGGGAAGAGATAAAAGAAACTGCAGTTGGGATGTAATGTATGAGAGATTTATTATAAAGTAGCATACTTTTAAAATACTGTCTTTCAGCCTAATCAAAAATGACAGTTTATTCAGCAAAAGGATAATATGTATTTTATACTAATATATGAAACTCTAACCTCCGTCAGGATACTTTCATAATTCCAGAAACTGCTAGGTTAGCTGTTGGAAGAGAAAAGTCATCAACAGTCTTAACCAGCAGTAAACACTACAAATTACAAGGGTAACAATCCAGAAACATTACTGAGTCACTTATTTACTAACTTCTTTTTGCTTGGACTGAGACCTACTCCACAAGAGTAAATTTGTTTACGGAACTATAAATCCTATCAAATCCTAAACATGTGAAGGAAATTACCTTCTGATGTTATTTAGTTACATTAACATTGTATCAAACTACCTACTAATCATGCATCTAATATCCATAGATAGATAGATACCATACTCGACCTTAATCAAAAATGTGCCTCTATAAAGTAAAACAAAATATATTTGAACACATGTAGGAACTGAAGTCCTGAGAATAGTGAAAAAACAGTGAAGGTTAAATACATAGCCATAACAGTAATGTATATGCATATATACATAATATGTATCCATATATATAACAAATATACAAAGCATATTCACCTATACAAATGGTGAATTTCCCTTCACACATACATATATATGTATGTGTGTGTGTGTGTGTGTGTGTGTGTGTGTGTGTGTGTGTGAAATATATATATATTTCCCTCTAAGGCTGTGGGAGACACTCCATAAAGAGGCAAAAGAGAGTAATAATGTAAAGATAGAAATAAAAACTGTAGAATGTAATTATCTGGAACTATATGTATTCTAATTATGAACTCAATTCAATAGCACTAGCCTACATTCAGCCTATATAATAATGGGCCTGTCAACAGCACCCATGGGTAGAGAAAAGTCTTAAGAGACACTAACTTCTTTCTACTTAAATAACCACTAATAAAGACTAATAGTTGAGAAATCACTAACATAAGTTGAAAACCACAACTGAAGACTCTAGACTCCAATGGAATGTCCAGACTTGTAGTCACTGGGATGGCTCTAGGTAAACACATGCCTCAATCATAATACAGAATGTTAGTTTTAGGAGAGAAAGGATTTGCAAGGGAGCATGGGATCAAGAGAAGTGGGAATTCCTCTGTACCCCATTTTCAAATTGAGAAATTTGGGTTTTGGGAGGTTAACTTCTTGAGTTTCCTACCATTCCATTTTATGATTTTTCTAATGTTCATAATGTATTTGAAATAATTATGGAAACAGTGGTTAGGGTTATGTTGCTGTTGTTTCCTTGGTGAAATAACTTCATGGTTACAGTCAGGGGAAGCTTCCAAATGTTGCATGGAAATCTCATTGTGATTTATAATGAAAGAAAGTCTAAAATAAACTTTTATTTGAAATTCCCTTATCTTTTGGTTAGACTGTGCAATTAGGTTACATAATGAACATAAAATTTATTTAACAAAATATGGTAAGTTCAAAATGTTTCCTTTTAAACAAAATGCTATTAAAATTAGAATTTAAATCTCTGTATCTATATGGAAAGGGAAACTATGGTCTCAGTACTTCAGTGCTTTTATTTGTAGAAGCTTTATTGTAACCTCTATTTACTTCATCTTATTAAATTCTGCACCATTAACATCCTGTGGTTATGGAAAAGAAAAAAAAGAAGTCTGTTGAATATTATAGGGTTTGCTTTAAAGTCTGAATTGCAATTACATTGTATTGTTTTCCTTGAAGAGTATACTTGCAAAGAGAACAAAAGGATATATATATATATATATATATATATATATATATATATATATATATCAAAAACTCAAAATGGAAGATGTTCAAAATAACCTTCATATCTTAAATAATAAGGGAATTTTAGTATATAGCTGTAACAGTGGGCTTTCTCAGCAACATTCCAATTTCTGATTAACGACTCAAAATCTTATTTTTTATTAAAAAAATGCCTAGGCCATGAGCTAGGCTTGTTCACACTAGCTTGTAACCTACTTAACCAGTTTCTAGTGTTTTATGTCTGCCACATGGCTAGTAACCTCTTCTCAGTTTCATACATCTGACTTTTGAGTCTGGCCACCAGACTTCCTATCTTCCCACCCTTGACTCTTTTTCAGAGTTCTCTCTCAGATGATGTCCTACCTTCCAATCCTGCCTCAGCTTATTGCCCATCAGATTTTTATTGACAGGAAATGCTTTCATACAATGCACAAGATATTATCTCTACATCTACCTAAGTATGGTGAACCAAGATATGTAGATACATTGATAACTAGATAAATTGATGACATGTAATTTTAAGATACTCAGTATAATACTTTGATCATATTTCTAATAGCACAAAATTTCTCCTTATGATATTAGAATATATGTACCAATTTATCAGAAGAAAAACCAAAACAATGTTAGTTGTATACTAAATTGTATTTAGGGGATCGTTGCCTGAAACAATAATAGGAGAGAGAGGCAGCACTTAAAGAAAGACAAACATTCATGATTGATTTAATAGATATCATCATGCAAGGATTAAAGAAAAATTAACACTGACTACAGTTAGAAAAGCCAAAGTTTCAGAGGTTGCAGTGATGTTCAGAGGAGAAGTACTGGGTATTCTTCTTCCAGATGACACCATTTCAATTCTTAGTACCCCTATAGCAGCTGTCAAACATCTGTAACTTCACTTCAAGAAGATCAAATGGTGTCTTTTGGCCTCTTCAGGAATCAGGAATCCACATGGTACACAAACATACACACAATTAGAATATGAAAACTCATAAAATAAAATAAATTAAGAATAATTTCTTCTGTGTATGTTAAATAAAATCTTAGAATATCTAAGGAAAATGTGATAATGCACAGAAATAAACATAGGCTTCAGTCTTGTGAAAAGACCATGTTAGTGATCAATAATATATAGCAATGATTAACTGTTTAACTTGAAACACAAAATAAAAGTGATTGATTCTTGTCGTATTGACTATTTAAGAAACGTTTCTCAAGGAGGCATTCTTAGACATAAAAACATATAATTCATTTGAGTAAAATACATATAAGTCTAGAGAGTTTTAATATATGTCCTGAAACATTTACGGGCTATTTTAAAACATTTAATACAGAATATTAAGTAGCATTTAGCGAAAGTGTATCCTGTTGAATTTGTTAAAACGAGTGTTGAATCTATCAATATATATCTTGTCAACTCAACTGTACTTGGCAGTATCAAGTGATTCTGTTTTAAAAAAAATTAAAAATAATTTATAGTGAAAAATAAAACTTTAAAGAATAAAACCTTGATTGATTTATTAATTGATTGAAGAGCTTTTATATGTTGGTCTGCTTAATTTGGAAGCATGTCTTAATGTTAAAATTTGATATTCCAAAAGAAAACTAAAAACATGTTTCTGAAACTGATATATATGATACATCAAATTATTTTAATTTTGTGGTTATTCACAAACATTTTCAGTTTCTAGAGATGTTGAATATATTTGTTGCATGGTTAAATATTTGAAGCAACATTATGATTCTATGAAAATATATGCTTGACATGTTATTTCTAAAAGCATTAAAATATAACATGCTGGAAAACACTTATTTTTATGCCTTCACAGATATTTATTTCCTACTCTGGGGGATGGGAGAATAAATAGAATGCTATTAAATGAGTCATCCGGGCAAAGCACTATCAATCAGTCCCTGCAGTTTTTGGTGCTGTCTGTAAGTTGCTGGTATCAGGAGGCTTTAGAGTGGTTAACTGTGAAGTAGAATAAGGATTAAAAGTAAATTTAGACTGAGTAGTGTAAATCCATGTCTAACGTGTCTTTGGGGGATTCTTGAGGAGCTCTTTTAAACAGATGCAGTTCTTATCTTGAAGGGAAGATACAGTTTGTATGAATTTTTTCTCGAAGAGATGATAAATCTAGGGTTGAAATTATAACCACTGCATTGATTTCTATACTAGGTAAGCATCAGTGAGGTCATGTCTTAAACTGTGTATCTACTAGGAAGCAAGCATTTAGGCTGGGCATAAATTCAGTACCCACATGGTAGGATTTATTTTCAAAGAAAAAAAGAAAGTGATAGAGAGGTGAAAGAGAGAGAGAGAGAGAGAGAGAGAGACAGAGACAGAGACAGAGACACAGAGAGAGACAGAGACACAGAGAGAGTCAGAGACACAGAGAGAGTCAGACAGAGAGACAGAGACAGACAGAGACAGACAGAGACAGACAGAAACAGAGAGAATAGATGCTAGTTGGGGCGAGAGGGAGTTTTCTCCCAGTGCTCAAAAAAATATGCCTGCCAGAACCATTTAATGGAGCTGCTAAACAGCTTTGTTAAGGTGTTTATCCCCTAGACACAGTTCTGAGATGTGGGCATTCAGTAATATAGAAAAGAATTCAATGTATGCCAAACACACAAGACAAGGTTTCCTAGGCAGATAGAGTGCTGCTACTCATCTACATAATCCCCTCACCCTGCTCAAGTAGGTGGAAGAAGGAGACCATGAATCCTGGGCATGTCAGTCCTGACAGCTTTATTACAAAGAAGGAGCCACTCGGCTACTATGCATTCTGGCATCGCTCCTGCCAGACTTGTTAGATCTCCCCAATTAATGCAGTCCTCAGTTTTGTAGCTCATTTATTTCTCTCTGCAGTACAACGGAGAAGAGATGGAAATGATGAAACAGATTTGACTGCGGTAAATCCCAGGCTCACTTTTGTCAGCTTCTTTTGGCTGCTTCGGAGTGTGGGCGATAAAGAGCTTTTGGAGAGAAAAAGTTGATTCTCTAACTCCTTATTCCTCATTGGAGCTTGGTGGAAAGTTTAGATACACACACACACACACACACACACACACACACACACACACACACACA